>JAMPIV010022344.1:0-340000 GCA_024509875.1 Oreohelix idahoensis
TTTGTTTCACGGAACATTGGAACCAGTCACTGAGAGCTTTATCTCAGATTCTCCGCGATCTAACGGGATCTTAAACCGTCAAAGTGTCACTGCAGGACACATTCCAACCGACGCCAGTAACTCTCACAGGGAAGGGCAAGGTTGAAGGTAGAACCAGGGTGTTAGACGGAGAGCTCCCGTGGTCTACAGTTTCATCTCACCAACTTTTCAGGCCAGAAAAGAGTGAGAAAAGCGACCTTACGCATTTGCAAGGAGCTACTTTAGAGAGCTCTGTCCTTCTTCATATTGGTAGGGGAAGAGCGATCACAGAACCACTGCCAGATCTTACCTACCTTTCTCCAAAGGTAGAAGCTATTGAGATCAGTGAGGATCCAATAGACACCCAGCAAGAAATCGGAGGCTCTACACCAGAGGAACCCGAGACATTGCATCGTTCTCGCACGGTACCAGCAGTCACAAACCCGCTGACGCGCAGCGAGGAAGTCGCCATCGCCAGGTCGCCACAGCGCCCGCCGGTCACATCAGCTGACCAGAACAGCCTTTTGACGGTCATAGCAAGGGAAAGTTCAGACCCGCCATTAGACGGCACAGGTCTGAAGAGAGATCAACTCTCCCAATGGAGCATAGGAGCTCATTCTAGGAGAGGAGGAAGGAGGAAACGCAAAAGAGGAAGGTCGAAGAACACTGAATAGGAGGGGTAAGGACAGACAGCCTTGTAGACAGGAATAAGGGCCAATGTGAAACACAGAGATTTCAGTAAGGAGATCGTTGCTCAATCTTTGAAAGGGGGGAGTGATGTGACGAAAGTACTGAGATTCTGTCTTTCAAATGGCCCATGTCTTTTTCTCCTTGCATTTGTTCACTATTTTTAGGAGGGATTACAGGAAATCCTTCTCCATGTTTCTTCTTCTATTATTTACGTTTTTTCAAGATGAGATCACGATGGAGTTTGATCTATGTGTTTAGAATGGGGGTGTAGGGAATTAGAAAGTATTATTCTAGATTAAGATTATAGAGGCTAGATCAGGATTTGCACCAGTGTCCTTTTTTTAAAGATATTGCGTGGCCATATACGCATTTTTCGGGAGGTAAATTATTTGCGGCCATTTTTGCTTCATTTCCGCAGTATAGGGCTAGGACCAATTCCCGGTTCTTTGTCTAGCAGAAACTGGTTGCATCAGAAAGATCTAAGGTTCTGATTGGCTGAGAGCTAACTGCAGTTGAAATGCAGAGCGCCCATTGGCTTTAGAACCACGCCGCGCATATGACGTCATGAAGTCGGCGCATGGGGGGGTCTTGATTATAAAAGGCCTATATTTCATAGCCTCTTTCTCTTTTAATGAAAAATTGCCAAGCCGGTTGCCAGTCAAGTCGATTGCCTTCAGTAGGACATTCGAGATTTGGTAAGCATCATTTTTGCGTGAGGACTTTATTTAATTTTTCTAGTCCTAGCCGATCATTTAAGTTTCTTGGGAAGTTTTAGTTTAATTTAATTCTTAACTCCAGAGCCATCAATTCGATCTTAGTGATAGACTTGAAACTTTATAGGTCCATTTAATTCCTTGTTGAAAGAATAGCGGCATGGTTTAAAAGTTGAGATATCACCGCTTTGTATTATTGCAAAGTCGGTCGGGAGAGAAACTCGCATCTGCGAATCATATGTATTTACAGAATAGTCGGGAGCGTGTGTAATGTGTATTTTTATTTGTGATTTTAGTGAGAGTATTGATGCTCGCTATTTATATAGTTACGCATATATCTGTGGACGGAAGTGATAGAGGTATTAATTGGAGCACGTGTGTGCTATCAGTAATGAATGTATGCAGGAGCGCGTGGTTGAAAAACTGCGGCACCACGTGGCTGAACTACGGGGTTTTCAATTTGATAATCGGGGGTTATGTATAACTTTTGACGGCAGGTAGATGCTAGCGTAAACAGGATTATATGTTATTGATTGTGCATTATTGTTCTGTGAATTCAGAAGATGGGAGAAGTAATTTTAAAGGGAATTATTTTGTATTACATTTTGAATGTGATTACTATTATTGACGGGAATTTTAGGAATTCCTAGAGAGGGCTAGTTTTATTTTGTGTTAATAATTTGCTGCATGTAGTGTCGGCGTAAGAAGTAGGCCACAGTACGTCTGCCCAGACGGGCCAGTGAAAATATTGTTGTTGCTCAGAGTTAGTCAGGCAGAACAAGCGATCTGGGTTAGCCAATGTTTACTTTGTAGGCTCAGGTAGAGAGGGGAGGTACGTGGTGAAGAGTAAGGAAGTTAAGTATTATTTGAAAGGTATTATTATGTTTTGTTTAGCTGTTTTTTTGTTTTGTCTGAATAGAGCAGGTACCAGCTTTGTGGGAATGAGAGCGGAATTTTGAGACCACAAAATTTCTCCCACGGCAAAGTTGGGGCATTCGCAGAACCGCAAGGGTTTTACGTTAGTTGCCAGTAGTGGAAGGAGAGGAAGAAAATACGTTTTCCCAGCCAGGGGAAGACATTTTCCAGCGAATAGGATTTTTGTGGATAAATCCTGAGCTCTGACGCTCGTTACACACGCAGATTTGGCAGGCTGCCAGCGTTGTGGTAATTTTATGTTCGTTTCTTCACGGCCATAATAAAGCCGACGGCCCAGTTATAGGTACTCGGGCAGGTAATTTCAGAGTGGTAGAAGTCAGCTACAGTTCCAGTCCAGAATCCAGTGGGGTTCTGTTAAACCTCAGTCATCAATTCCAGAGTTAGTGGAGAGAGAGAGGGTAAACATTCTCTCTACTGAAGTCAGCACAGATAGGCAGAACTGTTAGTTTTGGTGAATCATAGCAGAGGACAGCTGCTGAAGTTTAGAGGTGCAGTTAGTTGTGTTCAGGAGATTCCAGGATAGGCTGTGTAGAACCGAAGGCTGTGCAGAGATTGTGTAGTCACTTCGCAGTCGTTCCAGCTATCAGTGGACTTAGAGTTAGAGTTAGAATTTAGAACAGCTAGTTTGGAGTGTAGGCGACATCAAGTGCAGTGTAGTTCATTTCAGTTAACCTTACCTTCTTTCTCCATACAGGTTGCAATTGTGGGAGAAGGGTTGGGGTTGATGCATTTTTAACTGTGCTTGATTTTGTTTTCAGGTGTGCATCCTCGTCTTTTTTGTATTTGACATGTATATGAGTTTGTTTATAGGTGTATAATAAACTTGTATAAATTGTAGCTGGCATCAGTCATTTCCTTTAGTACAGTAGCTATATGTTGTCTGTATCTTAGTATTTGTGAATCTTAATTTAACCTTATCCCCGTAGGGTAGTTAGAGGTGGTTCGTGGCCATAGCAATTTAAACGTCCGAAGTGGCGAGGAAAGAATCAACCTCGGTTCTCAACCTCGGAGCCAATGGTCTCAACTTTCACATTTTGCACTATATTTCTTTCTGAATCTATCATTTCAGTCTTTCTTCTTACTATTGTCTTGTCACTATATGTAGACAGTCTCTAGTCCTAAATCCATTTCGTGACAGAGCCCTGGTTTCTGTTTGTTGTTCTGGTGAGAGATTGTCGCCGAACTTGACATCTTTAAAGGATTCTGTGGGTTGCAATGGATACTCCATGCAACCATCATCATTTTCCTCGTCTTCTGTTGCTATGGCGACAGCCAGGAGATGCTCGGAGGATGGCACCGGTCTTTCCAAATATTTCTTTAGCAGATTTATGTTGAAGACCTTCTCCTTTCCTTTGATGGAGATCTTGTAGTTGGTACGTGAGATCTTTTTAAGGACGGTAAACGGTCCTTGCCATCCGATGCGAAGTTTATTGCTTCCGGTTGGAAGTAGCAATAGGACTTTCTTCCCTGGTTGTAGTTCTCTCTCTTTTGCAGCTTTGTTGTATCTTTTAGTAATTTTAGCGCGGGCTTTCTTAAGGTTGGTAGTAGCTAGATCCCATCCTAGCTTTAGCCTTTCCTTAAGCTCAGATACGTACTTGCTTGCAGAGACGACTGTCTCGTCAGCCTTCTGGTCTGTCAGGGACCGAAGTAAGGCTTCTAGTGGCCCCTTAATAGGTCTGCCAAATAAAAGTGTAGCTGGCGCAAAACCCGTAGACGCTTGGGGTACCTCTCGGTAGGCGAATAAGGCAGCCGATATATATTGGTCCCAGTCTTCCGGTTTCTCCTGACCCAGCTTACGTAACATCATGGTGAGGGTACCGTTAAAACGTTCCACTAGCCCATTTCCGGCCGGATGGTAGGGACTTGTGTGGATATGTTTGGCCCTCAAGATCTTAAAGATCTCCTCCATTAACAGGCTACGGAATTGGGATCCATTGTCCGTCAAAACTTGTTGAGGGAATCCCAACCGTGTAAAAATTTGCACAAGGGCTTCTGCGACATGCTTGGAATTAGTGCATGGTAGCGGTACGGCTTCGGCCCACATAGTGCAAGTGTCAACTAAGGTCAGGATGAACCTGTTCCTTCTTTTGGTCTTTTCCAGAGGACCAATAATGTCGACAGCAACCCGTTCAAATGGAGTCCCTACTATTGGCACTTGCCCCATAGGTACTGGGGGTGTCAAGTGCTTGGGTGCTACCCGTTGGCACTGGGCGCAGGATTTCACATACCTGACAATGTCAGAGTTCATTCCTGGCCACCAATAGGGGTTTTTTATTCGCTGAATAGTGGCGTTTTGTCCCATATGTCCGCTAAAGGGAAGAGAGTGCCCCATTTCTAAGATCTGGTTTCTGTACTGCGTCGGTACTAGGAGCTGGTTATTCCCCGTGTCCGGGTTGCCCGTTCTACGATACAATACACCATCCTTAGAAAAGATGTCTCTGTTGTGTCTGGGGTCCTTAGCCATGGGCAGTTTTTTAAAGCAGGGCGCCAGAGTAGGGTCCTTTTGTTGCGCCTCCTTCAGTTCATTCGGCAACAAGTTTGGCGCAGGCTCCCTCTCCTTCTTGGCTTGCCCTCTTGTGGTTACCGCTGCCACAATCGGCTCCTTAGGTCTCCCAATGAACACATATCTACTTCCCAGGATAACTGGGTAGATCGGATCATCCATTATGGCCGCTTTAATAACTCCTCTGACAAAGTCAGAGTGTATTTCTACCAGTGCGATAGGAAGCGTCCTGGGTGCATCACTCCTGAAAACTCCACTAAGTTTGACGGTTTCCTCTGTCTCCTGACCTGGTTTGACTAGATGTCTAGCAACAATACAACTAAAACTTAATCCAGTGTCAAAAAGACAAGTAGTAGAGGTACCGTTCAAAATTACAGTTCCTCGAGTTGAGGGTCGGTCCCCCTCAGGTTGAGAATCACTGACGTTGACTCTACCTTTCGAGGCTGTATGCAAACATCCAACGCGGTTTGAACCGGTTTGTTTGCCCTGATCAGACGTTCCTGGTGTAGGGGTCTTCCCTTTTCCTTGACCTTGGTGGCCGCGCTGCCACGTAGGCTTGGTGGGTTGATCAGAATTGTTGTTGGGGGGGTATCGGGTTTTGTAGAATTTCGATTTTTCCTGGGGTGGTTTCTGGGTATTTTTATCTCGTTGGTTATAATGTTGAGAGGAAGTGGAAGAATAGGATGCCTGCTCTAGATTCTGTTTTCGAGATGGCTCATCGGTGGGTTTACGTTTAGTGCTGGGAAGTTCGGCCATTGCATTGCTATAGCGTTCGGCTTTATTGAGTATGTCTTCAAGCCTGACTGCCCCCTGTTCGGCCAAAAATTTACGAGTTTCATTCGACAAAGTGGATTTTATCTGCTCCACAAGAACAAGTTCGAGGCGTCCCTCATATGAAAGAGGTAGGTCAGATAATTCAATGCACTTTGTCAGATAACCCGCGAGACGTGAAGAGAACTGGGGAAATGTTTCCGTGCTCTCTTTTCGGCTGTTTCTGAACAACTGCAGAAACTTTCGGGCAGTCATCTCAAACTGCTGTAGTAAGGCCTTCTTCAACAGGTCATAATCATGTTGATTCGGTCCCAGCTTTGTGTACACGTCATAAGCATTGCCTTTCAGTGACGTTGAAAGTTTGAGCGCCCAGCGGGTACTCTCTAACCCATAAAGATTCGCGAGTCTGTCGAATTTTTCTAGGTAGCTGTCAATTTTTTCGTTAGGGCTAGGAAAAGATTCTAAAGAAAACGACATAGCAGTTAATTGGGCAGACTGAGTGCTGGAGAGATCCATTGTTTGAGACTGGGGCGAAGACGGCTCTCCATTATTTGAAGTAGAGGCACTCCGACTCTCTAAAGCCTTGAGCGCTAATTCATGCTGTCTTTCCTTGTCTCTCTCTCTTTCCCTGCGGGCGTCCATCTCTGCCTCAATTTTCTTCTGCTCCAATTGACGATCGTCCGCTTCTTTCTTCCTAGCTTCTGCCCTCTCTTCCTCCGCGTCATACCTTTGAAGTTCCTGGTTGATAAACAGATTCGCAGCTTCTGTGTCTAGTCCTGAGTCCTTGGCCTCTTGCCTCAAAAGGGATCTTATCCTAATTCTCTCTGCCATTGTCAAAGAACTGGATGCTTCTAAGACTAGAGAATAGTAAGATGGAACAAGAAGGGGAAAACTCAAAGCCGCTACGAAAAAAACAAAAGTAAAAAAAAAATTTACTAGAGTTACCTCCTACCTGTACTGTGCAAACTTATCGCTGCTATTATCTGGCAATTAAGGCTCTAAACGCAAGCGACTCTGCCACTAAAAGGTAAGTTACACTGGAAAAGAATCTACTTTTACTAACAGTAGAGAAAAATTTAAATTAAAACAATTTAAAAGGAGAAAAAAAAAAAAAATTTTTCCCCCTAAATTTTAAATCTCTGACAACAAACTCCGTCCCTAAAGTCAATTATTGAGATGAGACGTTGTTAACTTAATTTTTAAAAATCAGAACAATCCGTCTTTAGCTAAGCTCAACTCTTTTTAACTTCAAAAACCTTAGTGACTGTAAAACAATCACGCAATCCCAGCAACTCTTATAAAGAAAGAAATATAATTATCTCCGCCAGAGGATAATTAAAATAGCAAATATTTTTGTTTATCTGTACTTTCTACTGCTGTGGAGAGAAAACAACCTGTAAATATGCTGTGTGGACAACCCAAATACTTAAAGAACGTTTGTCTAGGGGTGTAATTATTTATTTATTTCCCTAATTCACAAGACAAATCATTCACACTCTACCTAGTTAGACCCAGACTAAATCAGACTCAAAATATCTTTAACCCGGCTATACGATTGCCTCAAATGTAGCTCAAGATCCCAGAACCAGCCCACAAATATGTGTGCATCAAATGTATCTCAAAATAATCCTGGACGAGCCAGCCAAATATTGTCGTAAATTTATTTTGAGAGAAAAGAGTCGTAGAAATAGTGGTCCGGTTTAGAGTGGAAAATGATGATGGAAAGCTCAATGATAGAAAATGTAGATATTAAATAGTTGCTTCACAGCGTGCTGGAGGAGAGTAAAGACAGACTTATTTACGACAAATCGTTTCTCTCAATCTTCTCTTTCACCCTCCTGGTCAAACAATTATTTGCCAGTTTTCCAGACACGCTTCTGCGCGCACACCGATTTGGTGTTTTTCACACACACAGACGATGTAGATACAAACTATATTAGACGAATAGGGGAAATGTTGGGCTGTGGGTATATCCAACACACAGAACTAAATGAGTTTATGTGATTTTATTCACTTTAAACATCAATCACTAACAAATATCAGGTATTACATAAATTATCATAAGTACACAAATGCAAATAACAAATTTGGGAGGGGTGAAGAAGATTGGTATCGACTAAGCCCTTCCCGCTTATTAGACAAAGACAAACCCAGTCCAGAGATAGCTAATATCAGGAACACGGGTACGTTAACCTAACAGTGAAGTTAATTACTCTGAAAGAGGGGTTACAACGTTAGGTATAGGTGATAGAAAAAAAACCTGTTCTTCCCAGCTGTTCTTCCCTTTACTAAGCAAATGGAAAGGAGGGGGTTTTTAAACAGAGTTAACCGATTAGCAACTCCTCCTTAAAGGAACAATGCAGGGAATACAGAAAAATTATATTACTAGGCAAGAAAGTTAACATCAGGTTTACAAAAGAAAACGATTAAATTTCGTGTCATTCATACACACGCGTGAGGATCCACACTCATATACTCACACACTTACCGAATGCAGCCTCAGACGATCCATAAAAGTATATAAAAAACAGCAAGTAATCTTTGACATATGAACTGTCTAATCCTTCGATGTCCCGCCCCAGATATTTGCGAGGGTTTGTTGGTAACAAATATTCTCACTTATCGCAAGACTTGAAGACTAAGAGTTCTCGTGTTTTTATTATATATATAAAAGGAGTCTATGGGATGGCACTAACACAGTTCGGCACAGGGGTGAAAATGAAGTGGTCTCTTTTAATCCTCCGCTATGGTAAAATTCCTTCAATGCGTGATGATAGTTTTTATTAAATCCAATTGAGGAAAAAACTAGGCTCGGTCACAGTCAGGAAAATATGTACTCTCTCACAGTAAACAGTAAATATAATATCGCTACTGGCGCTGTTCATCTTCCAGTTTATCTTACAGATTTAATTTGATGATAATAATCAAATGATCTTGGGTAGGCTTTCTTTCATGTAATTATGTTAGCTAGGCCGTACCGGACCACCACAAGATTTACTTTAAAAAATGTCTCATCAAACTGTCTGGAAGTTTAAGAACCGAGTATGGAAACTCTGAAAGATTTCGTTATTGCTGGGATTGCAAAAGGTGATCAATCTAGAGAAAAAGATAGAAAACCCATAACAACATAATCATACTTTAAAAAATCAAATAATCTTCTAAGCGCGCGATAAATTTCCCGTAAAGCCTATAATACACTCGAGTATTTAATTATGTATTTAATAAACACTGCGCGAGTTCTAGTGGTTAAAACACACATCTATAAATATAGGACTTAACTGAATTTATTAATTATAAATTCCTTCGCGACTTTAAAAGTTAATTTAAGCATCTATTATCTTTTGAAATAATATAATAGATAGATCATTATATTTACAACTGGAACTATTGAGACGGTTTAATTTAATAGGTTTAAATTAACACAAAATCCAATGAAATATAATGAATGAACTAGACCACTGATCACTTTACACAATATATATATTACCGCTTTGCACAGAGATAGAATTCACTGCAAATATAAATGAAAAACCATGGGATAATCTAGCAAGATTTCAAATATCGCTAGTGCTACTATCAAGTTCTGGCCAGCGAATGATAACGTGTCTAGTCTTCATGGTCTATTTAGCTAAAATGGAATGTAAGTTGAGTGGGACATGATAAACTTGACAGCTTATTTGATCTCACGAACTTTTGGGGATCTGACCGCCAAATCAAGAGAAGAAACCGCACCCTGGTCTTCGTATCTCCGTTCGCTGCTGCCCGTTTCGGCTTTCCCCCGTTCGCTCGGTTGCGATTGACACCGAGACGCGAAATTAGCGGCAAGCGACTGCGTCTCGTATTAGGGACCACTACTGTCTTTGATAACGCCGATAGTCTCCCCTGAAATCCCTCAGTCTGTCTCTTTGATCTCGTGCCGCCTACTAAATGAGTCCCGGTGGAATGAGTTCTGGCAAACGAAAAGTTACAACAAATGTTCAGGGGTTCTAATGTTATGAAAAGCTAAAGGTCCCTTTTAAATCATCCATCATATCAGGGAAAATTCACTTGTCAAACTAGACGTACGTCACACTGCTCTACAATAACAACTACAGCTCCTGTCATTAGCATGGTTACTGCTCTACAACAACAACTACAACACTTGTCATCAGCATGGTTACTGCTCTACAATAACAACTACAGCTCCTGTCATTAGCACTGTTACTGCTCTACAATAACAACTACAGCTCCTGTCATTAGCACTGTTACTGCTCTACAATAACAACTACAGCTCCTGTCATTAGCACTGTTACTGCTCTACAATAACTACAGCTCCTGTCATAAGCACTGTTACTGCTGTACAATAACTACACCTCCTGTCATTAGCACTGCTACTGATCTATAATAACAACTACAGCTCCTGTCACTAGCACTGTTACTGCTCTACAATAACAACTACAGCTCCTGTCACTAGCACTGTTACTGCTCTACAACAACATCTACATTGTGATGGTGCTTTGTCACGTAGGGTTTATATTCATTTAATTTCCTACATCATCTTCCTATTCTTTCACCCGAATTCTCTCTTTTATTATCTCTGTATTTCTTTTTTTTCCTGTATATTTTTCATCCATTCGTTTAGCGAATATTATTTTCATATAATTCGCAAACTTTACCTGTTTTCCTTTCTCTAAAACTGAGAATCGCACCTGGGTGGTATTGCGTACATGTCAGTCGCGCTGGTCGGACGATAGGCGTGAATTTACAGCATTCGCTAGACATTCGTCTGAGGGTCTCTGGCCTGGGGCGTGAAAATTCACCCGAGGGACATGGAAAGTAGACAGAGAGTCTGCATTTCAGTAAACGCATGAGGTTTTTCGTCAGGAAAAACCCGGCTTAGCGTGAAAATCCACTCCGCACTGCAGACGGTGGTCTGAGATTTGCAACTCATGCAAGCCCTCGGCCACTGATGGCTGTTACGTCACGCGATAAGCGGACGAAGGTGTTATACGGACAGGGGAGACTATTTCGCTTGGCGAAATAAGATTAGGATCCTGTGTCCGATTTTAAAGATATTGGCCAAGTTTGAAACTTTAATTTCATTCTCGCTCATAGACTCACAGTAGATAGGTTGCTCGTAAACAGAATAGCTGTTAGCGAAGTATCTCAGTTTGTTTCGGCAATTTGTCGAACTTCTAGACTTCCAGAAATACTTTCAGCATTTTATTCTTAAGTTGTGCGACTACCTGTAATTCTGTGGTTGAGGTAATTAATATGATAGATATATAGATTTTGTGAGTGTTAAAGTGTTAAATCGCTTAATTCATTTTAATCTATTTCTTTAGCGCAGAAGAGAAATAAAGTGGTAGGCTATTATATTTTCTAGGGAAGCATTCAGTGGAAAGCAGAATAAAATTAAAATTTCTAGCTTATAACGGAAATTGTAGCTATTTATGAATTTAATTTAACCGCTAATACTCGGTCGAGTGTATTTTTCTAAACTAACGTATAAACTCTAGAATCGAGCCTCATGAATGGTGACGGAATACGCACGTGTTCCTAATTCATGAGGATTGCTGATTTTTAAATATAACTTACGTCACGGGAAGTTTAAATGATAAGCAAAGCTCTCTGCTTGCAAGTTTAAATGTAAGTTATAACCAGTACAGATTCTGTTTATTATATTATATGTGTTATTTTTCCTCCACACAGTGAAAGTTTTGGGGTGACCCTAACTTTACCAGCACCTAGTAGTAGTTTCCATACTTGTGAAGAAATAGACAGTCCTTATTTTGAACCACGTGGGTTTCTTAAGTACCACTGGTCTAACAGTGCATATGCAACCCGAGTTAGCCAGAAATACTATCTCCCAATAACGGGTTTTTCAAAGACTGTAATGATAAATACAGGACCTTGGAGCCAGATCTTAATTTCTTCTAGAAAAAACTCTACGTAATCTTTCTGCCTGGTGGCGCGAAATACTTCAAGTATTAACTAACATTTCCCGACTATATATATATATTTTTTGTGGACAAATCTGTGGTGTGACTAAAGTGAATCCTATACTGAGGGAAGGCACCGACCTGACATTCATCATTTCTAGAAACCTACGCTATTGACACTGTGCTCTGCTAACTCCCGCGCCTGGAATAATTTTAGGTGACTTAATCAGACATTTGAACAAATTTGCACACCCAAGTAGTCGTTCCCGGAGACTCCAAGTTAAATACGTCTTTTGGAACTGGGGACTTCTTGGCAGAAGACTGCATTTTTTGAGTCTGTGTGAAGATCTAAAATCAGTGTGTTCTAAGAGGCAGCGAGCAAAGTCGTGAGTACAGGTATGAGAGGCCATGGCGGAATGAATGAGTGTACGCTGGTTTGAGTGATATTTTCACTATTATATCTTTGACACCCTGTTGCTGTCCTAATTTTTTTTTTTTCAATCTGCATAATTTGTTGCTAAGGCTAGAGTTCTTGTGTTTTTGTCTTAGGTTAAATCAGATTTTTTTTTCAAACTCTGTGCATATAATTACGAGATAAAACAAAGAAAACTCTTAGACTCAAACCCTATGTATCTGTGACTCGGGCGCCATCATCTGTTCTCTTAACGGGGCCGGGCTAAACCTAGAGTTAACACTATAACGGGGCTATCATCCTTGCAACATTTCCTTGAATTTTTATGACTATGTGTATATGTATTTTCCTTGATGTACTTTCTTTGATGTTGTGAGCCGATTTTTTCCTGATATTAAAATCGCTCTTGAACTTAATAATCGTGTTTGGTCAGCTCGTTCTAGATAATATATATATCATTGTTATAGTTTTCCCACGTCTGTGTGTTTACCTGTCGTCACGTGTATGTGCGTGCCTGTGAGTGATAGAAATATACGTAATATGTATATTGGTGTAGTCTGTCTGACGCTGTAACAACTGTTGTAGAAGATAGGTGAGAGAGAGAAGAATTCTTTTCGCTTTCAGAGACAGCCACTATATCAAAATCTATCATCTCACGTGTGTGGAAATTCTATTACCTTTCACTAACTCTCACTGAGTCTATCACCTATTCAAACCTATTCAGAAGGGACCAAACCTAGTCTTAATTCTCCTATCAAAAATCTACGACAAAATGGTCGCTCGTTACCGGGAATTGAACCCAAAATCCTAAGGCGATACGACAAATGGGTTCTCGTCCGTAGGATTTTTGAACTTAGAATAGGAAGACGAGTACGACAAACGTGGACTCGTCTATCTGGATTTTGTATTTAAGATTCTTTATTCTGATATAGAGTAAGAGTGTGATGTCTTGTGACTGTGTATCTTTTAAAAATAATTATCCCCTAGACTAGCGATCTGTTTACGGGCGTGCTGACCACACAAACTAATAAGTTTTTTTTTTTCCACAGCATCTTTGAATAATATACATTTTGGTTACAGGTTGATTTTGTCGGGATATATGTTAACTGCTGATTGTAATACTAAATGCTGGTAAAGTGGTGAGTGTATAACATTCACTGGGTACTGAGGCAGAACGGCGTTTGAACTAAGTTAAGGAGTGTGTTTCGGACTTTTTGTCCAGATTAATTCCCTCCCTTACCCGATCTGACTTCAGGGGCGAACTTATAGTGGATTTTTAAAAATTAAGGGATTATTTTTCTCTTTAATTTTTGCAATATTCTTGTGCTTTTCCACTGTAGCAACTTATTTTTCAGTTGTAATCTTAACTACCATTTATTTGGCGTAGTCGTGTTTTGCATTGAGTGCTTTATTGCCGATTAATAGCAGCGATAGTTAGATTTTATTTTGGAGGAGGTATCCCAGGGTTAAATATATCATCTTTTGATTTTTTTTGGTAATTTTTTTCTCGTAAGTGGTAGGAACCAGGTTATTCTTTTTCCTATTTTCTTTCTCCACTAGTCTCAGTCACTGACATAATATGGCCGAGAGGGCAAAGCTTAGACAACTCCTCAGGGACGAAGCGAGAGAGGAGGGACTGGAAGGAGAGGAAGCGAAAGCATTTGTCAGAGACGAACTCGAGAGATATGACGAGGAGAGAAAAGCAGCCGAAGCTTTACAGCAGAAGAAGATGGACGAGGAAATGGAAATTCGCAGGATGCAGCATGAGGAAAAAGAGAAGGAGAGACAACATGAGTTGGCTCTTAAAGCTCTAGAACTTCAAAGTCGTGGTGCTGCCTCTACCTCCAGCAATGGAGAGTCTTCTCCTCATTCTTCCTTAACTGACCCTGCTAACACTCAATCTCTTCAACTAAATGCTATGTCTTTCACTCTTGAATCTTTTCCTTGTCCAAATGAGAAGATTGACACATGGTTAGAAAAATTTGAGAAAATTGCAACTCTGTACGGGTTAGAGAGGTCGCGTTGGAATATGAAACTTTCCCAGGCCCTAAAAGGTTCTGCTTATGATGTTTATTCTAAGCTGGAAAGTAGCCAACAAGACGACTACGATGTGTTGAAGAAAGCGTTACTGCAGCGCTTTGAAATGAACGCTCGCAAGTTTTTGCAACTGTTTCGCAACAGCCGGAAAGAGAATTCTGAAACTTTTCACCAGTTCTCATCTCGTCTTAAGGGATATCTAACAAAGTGCCTTGAGCTTTCGCAGCTCCCTCTACCTATGAAGGTCTTGAGGAACTTGTTCTAACTGAACAAATAAAGAACACTTTGTCTGCTGATACCCGGAGATTTCTCGCTGAGCAGGGGGCAGAAAAACTTGAAGACATTTTGGAAAAGTCTGAGCGTTATCACAATGCGCTGGCTGAACTACCGGCCACAAAGCGGAAACCGACAGAGGAGCATTTTCGAAAACATAACCTAGAGCAATCTTCTCAGGCTTCTAACCTAAATAACCACAGAGAAACTGGACCTCAAAACCCCCCTCCTGAGAAATCCAAGTTCTACAAGAACAAGTACCCCAACCACCCCAAACAGCCTGATCAACCCGACCGCCCTACATGGCAGCGCAGCCAGAAAGGACAAGGTGGCAAAGGGAGAACCCCTGAGCACGGGACATATGATCAGAGCGAGCACACCGAGCCGAAACGCATCGGATGCTTATTGACAGTCTCGCAAGGCGGAATTGTTGACAGTGATTCCCAACCTGTTGGGGATAGACCCTCAACGCGAGGTACTGTTATTTTGAACGGTTCTCAAACTTCTTGCTTATTTGACACGGGGCTTTCGTATGATTGCATTGTTGCCAGAAACCTGGTCAAACCCGGTCAAGAGACAGCAGAGACCGTCCAACTTTGTGGAGTTCGTAAGAGTGATGCACCTACAGCGCTTCCCATCGCATTGGTGGAGATACACTCTGACTTTGTCAGAGGCGTGATAAAAGCGGCTGTTATGGATGATCCCATCTACCCAGTCATACTTGGCGGGAGATACGTGTGTATTGGGAAACCGGAAGAGCCGATTGTGGCAGCGGTAACTACAAGAGGGCAAACCAAGAAGGAACAGGAGCCTGCGCCAAATTTGTTACCAAGGGAACTTAAAGAAGCGCAACAAAAGGATCCTACCTTGGCACCCTGCTTTAGGAAACTGCCCATGGCTAAGGAACCCACACAGCACGGGGACATTTTTTCTAAGGATGGCGTACTTTATCGGAGAACGGGCAAGCCTGACCAAGGTTACAACCAGCTCCTAGTACCGAAACAGTACAGAAGCCAAATCCTAGAAATGGGGCACTCTCTTCCCTTTAGCGGACATATGGGACAGAACGCCACAAACCAACGTATAACCACTCATTATTGGTGGCCAGGAGTAAACACTGATATTATCAGGTACGTCAAATCCTGTGCCCAGTGCCAACGGGTACCACCCAAGCAACGGACACCCCCAGTCCACATGGGTGAAATGCCAATAATGGGAACACCATTCGAACGGGTTGTGATCGACATTTTAGGGCCTTTCGAAAGGACTAAAAGAAGGAACAGGTTCATCCTGACCTTAGTCGATACATGCACTTTATGGGCAGAAGCTATCCCGCTAACATGCGCAGATGCCAAGCATGTCGCAGAAGCCCTCGTGCAGATTTTCACTCGGTTGGGATTCCCTCAGCAAGTGTTGACGGATAATGGATCTCCATACCGAAACCTGTTGATGGATGAGATCGTTAAGATCTTGAGGACCCAGCACATCCACACTAAGCCATATACTCCGGCCGGAAATGGGCTCGTGGAACGTGCTAATGGAAACCTCACCATGATGCTAAGTAAGCTGGCACAAGTGAAACCTGAAGATTGGGATCTCTGTATTCCTGCAGCATTATTTGGCTACAGAGAATCTCCTCATACTTCCACAGGATTTCCGCCAGCTACACTCTTATTCGGCAGACCCATTAAGGGCCCGCTTGAAGCCTTACTTCAGTCTCTGACAGACGAGAAGGCTGATGAGACAGTTGTCTCAGCCAGTAAATATGTGTCGGTTTTAAAGGAACGGTTGAAACTAGAGTGGGACCTAGCAACGACTAACTTTAAGCGAGCACGCACCAAGCACGCTAACCGATACAGGAAAGTCGCGGAAGAGAGAGAACTGGAAGCAGGAGAGAAAGTTTTGGTGTTGCTCCCTACCGAGAACAACCAACTGAAGATCGGATGGCAAGGGCCGTTTACCGTCCTGAAAAAGATTTCTAAGGCTAACTACCAGATCTCTATTGAAGGAAAGGAGAAGGTTTTCCATTTAAATCTCTTAAAGAGATACTTGGAAAAACCAGTGCCAACCTCCGACCATCTCCTGACGATCGCCAAAACTGACGAAGATGACGATAGTGGCAGGGATATTCCACCGCTATCACAGGAAATCTTTAAAAAAATGTCAGAAGCGGCGACGCTCTTTCAAGCGCGCATATGAGACATTCCAGGGGAAGGAAACTTTGAGGAGTGGACTTGAGTAGGAATTGGACAGAGATGGAGGGGGAAGAGGAGAGGGAAGAAGACAGACACCCCGAAGCTACGGTTATAGGAAATTAAACTCCATAACGTAGACATGGAGTGCTTCCATATCTTAAAGGGGGAGGCTCTGTCACGTAGGGTTTATATTCATTTAATTTCCTACATCTTCTTCCTATTCTTTCACCCGAATTCTCTCTTTTATTATCTCTGTATTTCTTTTTTTTCCTGTATATTTTTCATCCATTCGTTTAGCGAATATTATTTTCATATAATTCGCAAACTTTACCTGTTTTCCTTTCTCTAAAACTGAGAATCGCACCTGGGTGGTATTGCGTACATGTCAGTCGCGCTGGTCGGACGATAGGCGTGAATTTACAGCATTCGCTAGACATTCGTCTGAGGGTCTCTGGCCTGGGGCGTGAAAATTCACCCGAGGGACATGGAAAGTAGACAGAGAGTCTGCATTTCAGTAAACGCATGAGGTTTTTCGTCAGGAAAAACCCGGCTTAGCGTGAAAATCCACTCCGCACTGCAGACGGTGGTCTGAGATTTGCAACTCATGCAAGCCCTCGGCCACTGATGGCTGTTACGTCACGCGATAAGCGGACGAAGGTGTTATACGGACAGGGGAGACTATTTCGCTTGGCGAAATAAGATTAGGATCCTGTGTCCGATTTTAAAGATATTGGCCAAGTTTGAAACTTTAATTTCATTCTCGCTCATAGACTCACAGTAGATAGGTTGCTCGTAAACAGAATAGCTGTTAGCGAAGTATCTCAGTTTGTTTCGGCAATTTGTCGAACTTCTAGACTTCCAGAAATATTTTCAGCATTTTTATTCTTAAGTTGTGCGACTACCTGTAATTCTGTGGTTGAGGTAATTAAGATGATAGATATATAGATTTTGTGAGTGTTAAAGTGTTAAATCGCTTAATTCATTTTAATCTATTTCTTTAGCGCAGAAGAGAAATAAAGTGGTAGGCTATTATATTTTCTAGGGAAGCATTCAGTGGAAAGCAGAATAAAATTAAAATTTCTAGCTTATAACGGAAATTGTAGCTATTTATGAATTTAATTTAACCGCTAATACTCAGTCGAGTGTATTTTTCTAAACTAACGTATAAACTCTAGAATCGAGCCTCATGAATGGTGACGGAATACGCACGTGTTCCTAATTCATGAGGATTGCTGATTTTTAAATATAACTTACGTCACGGGAAGTTTAAATGATAAGCAAAGCTCTCTGCTTGCAAGTTTAAATGTAAGTTATAACCAGTACAGATTCTGTTTATTATATTATATGTGTTATTTTTCCTCCACACAGTGAAAGTTTTGGGGTGACCCTAACTTTACCAGCACCTAGTAGTAGTTTCCATACTTGTGAAGAAATAGACAGTCCTTATTTTGAACCACGTGGGTTTCTTAAGTACCACTGGTCTAACAGTGCATATGCAACCCGAGTTAGCCAGAAATACTATCTCCCAATAACGGGTTTTCAAAGACGGTAATGATAAATACTGGACCTTGGAGCCAGATCTTAATTTCTTCTAGAAAAAACTCTACGTAATCTTTCTGCCTGGTGGCGCGAAATACTTCAAGTATTAACTAACATTTCCCGACTATATATATATATATTTTTTGTGGACAAATCTGTGGTGTGACTAAAGTGAATCCTATACTGAGGGAAGGCACCGACCTGACATTCATCATTTCTAGAAACCTACGCTATTGACACTGTGCTCTGCTAACTCCCGCGCCTGGAATAATTTTAGGTGACAATCAGACATTTGAACAAATTTGCACACCCAAGTAGTCGTTCCCGGAGACTCCAAGTTAAATACGTCTTTTGGAACTGGGGACTTCTTGGCAGAAGACTGCATTTTTTGAGTCTGTGTGAAGATCTAAAATCAGTGTGTTCTAAGAGGCAGCGAGCAAAGTCGTGAGTACAGGTATGAGAGGCCATGGCGGAATGAATGAGTGTACGCTGGTTTGAGTGATATTTTCACTATTATATCTTTGACACCCTGTTGCTGTCCTAATTTATTTTTTTTCAATCTGCATAATTTGTTGCTAAGGCTAGAGTTCTTGTGTTTTTGTCTTAGGTTAAATCAGATTTTTGTTTTCAAACTCTGTGCATATAATTACGAGATAAAACAAAGAAAACTCTTAGACTCAAACCCTATGTATCTGTGACTCGGGCGCCATCATCTGTTCTCTTAACGGGGCCGGGCTAAACCTAGAGTTAACACTATAACGGGGCTATCATCCTTGCAACATTTCCTTGAATTTTTATGACTATGTGTATATGTATTTTCCTTGATGTACTTTCTTTGATGTTGTGAGCCGATTTTTTCCTGATATTAAAATCGCTCTTGAACTTAATAATCGTGTTTGGTCAGCTCGTTCTAGATAATATATATATCATTGTTATAGTTTTCCCACGTCTGTGTGTTTACCTGTCGTCACGTGTATGTGCGTGCCTGTGAGTGATAGAAATATACGTAATATGTATATTGGTGTAGTCTGTCTGACGCTGTAACAACTGTTGTAGAAGATAGGTGAGAGAGAGAAGAATTCTTTTCGCTTTCAGAGACAGCCACTATATCAAAATCTATCATCTCACGTGTGTGGAAATTCTATTACCTTTCACTAACTCTCACTGAGTCTATCACCTATTCAAACCTATTCAGAAGGGACCAAACCTAGTCTTAATTCTCCTATCAAAAATCTACGACACTTAGTATTATTACTTCTCTTGAGTTAAGGGATATAACCACGAGACTTTCTTTACTGGAATTCTTCTGTGGAAGACTGGTTATAAACCAGAGTTGTTACTTCCAGAAGTAAGGAAAAACCCAGGTAATAAGGAGTGCTCGTAAATGCTTATTGTTGTCAAAACCGGGATTGAAGGTTGGATTGTAAACAGCAACTTTAACAAAGTCAAGAGGGAGCCGCGCTAGCATAGTGGTTACCACACCGCTCTGGCAACCGGGTGATCCAGGATCAAACCCGGCCGACGGCATTTGAGGATTTTTCGTCGACCGGGATTTGGACTGGATTAACTCAAGACCTGGCGAGGACATTTGAAGCAGTGTCGTCGACCAGGGACTGGCAGCTCCTGAGCCGACCCAGCTCTAATGGGTACCTCCGAAATCGGCGAGTATCTGCCTGAATGGCGAGGGACACCTGTCACTGTACAAGAAAAAAGGGATACTCACGTAAAATCAATGTCAGGTTAGACATTAATAATAATAATAACCTGAGATTTCGCCTCGAGTATAGCGGGCGTACGAAGAAAAAAAACAAACAGTCAAGGAAAATTCTAAAAATGTAGAATATTGGAGAAGTCCAAGTAGTTATATCAAATCTTCTTTATTCATTCGATTCCAAAAAAATGGCATACCTTATTTCTGGTGGGGCAATACTGCCAGCTTTAGCCTCGATGGCAAAAAGGCTTATTACTTTCAGAAGTCGTGTTATGGCATGTCTGAACTCTGTGGAAACCTAATGAAATAAAATATCGATTCGAAACTTCACGTAAACTAGTTCGAATTCACTTGATGTGGAGAAAACCACAATACAATTCATGGCAGGGGTCAGCGCTGGTTCGCTCATGGCCCTGGTTGGTAGTGGGTGTCTGGACGGTTATACACTTGTTCTAACATAGGAGCCAAAGGCTTTTTCTCAATAGGGGATGCGCCAGGCTGCTCCACACCTCAAGAGAGAACGCCTTATGTAGTTTTGACTCTTGCAACTGAGATATGCTGTCTCTGGCTCTGATTGGTTACTATGATGCATCAATCTGTATACTAGTCCGGTGCTATTGCTTGCCAGATGAAATTATTTCTAATTGGTGTAGAGACCGGAAACCTTCTTATGATTGGTCTTGGGGCCTAGCTGACTGTTAAAATAATCTTTAACCTAACTAACTACAAAACCTCTAGTCTAAAATTATTGTTTCTAAGTAAGAATGACCAACCATTGTTCTAGGTTCTCTCTATTCTAAATGTCTTCCGGCCTAACTTGTATGGAGGCCACACAAGGTTTGATGACATCATGGGTTCATGTATGCCATGACTGATGATGTCATTGGTTTTTGACTAGTGTTTATTTTTACTAACTAGTCATTCTTAAGTACTTTACTATAATTCTAATAGTTGTAGCGAGGTAGTAGGCCATACGGTTACAACAGCTCCTGTCCCTAGCACTGTTACTGCTCTACAATAACAACTACAGCTCCTGTCAGTAGCACTGTTACTGCTGTACAATAACAACTAAATAAGTAAATAAATAAAGGTAATTAACAGGTACTCGTTGGACATAAAAGGTGGCACTAGACAACAGAAAAAAAAATATGAGTGATTGGCTTACCTGGAATCGAACTTAGGACCAACCAGACGGCACCATTGCCTTGCTGTGACAGTACATCGTGAATGGACACTGAGCCAATTTCCTCCCCCAAAAAAGTGCATTATTGGCTGAGGTCATTCTCGTGACACTCACACAACTATGGTATAGGACCCGTGGACGACCCAGACAGTTTTAAAGATGCAATCACTAATATAACGTTCCTATCAGCAAGTATAGACCAAATAAAGGCTGAAATACTTGTGTCCAGTAATGTGTAGTGGAAGACGAATAACAAAGAATAGACGGGTAGGTTGAAGTTACGGATGGGTGAACTCTTAAATAAATAATGAAGAAAATCTGAGTCCTGTGGATAGTCAATAAATAAGTCAATAAATAAATAAAGATAATTAACAGGTACTCGTTGGACAATAAAGGGTGGCACTAGACAACAGAAAAGAAAATATGAGTGATAGGCTTACCGGGAATCGAACCTAGGACCAACCAGACGGTGCCATCGCCTTGCTGGGAATTACCTTTATTTATTTATTTACTATCCACAGGACTCAGGTTTCCTTCATTATTTACAATAACAACTACAGCTCCTGTCAGTAGCACTGTTACTGCTCTACAATAACAACTACAGCTCCCCTATCACTAACACTGTTAATGCTCAACAACAACAACTACAGCTCCTGTCCCTAGCACTGTTACTGCTCAACAACAACTACTACAGCCCCCCATCACTAGCACTGTTAATGCTCTTCAACTTCAACTAAAGCTCCTGTCACTATCACTTTTAGTGGTGCACAACTGATGCCGCTACAACTACTAATACTATGCTCATGTTACTGTTTCCCAGCTGCCACTAAAATTCCTGTATTTCTAAATGCTGCTTATGCAACTACTACTACTTGTGATGAATTTACCGTGATACAACGTTAAAATATCTCCAATTATAAAGATAACATTGTAGGGATAAAAATAATGCGTAAGATACTAGGAGACATGCTCGTCTATGCCCGCATTTCCCACCGCCATTTAAACTAACTAGTTAAACATGCAGACGAAACGGTTTACCCTTGTAGACGGGAGGATAACGGAGATATAAAAAAGGAAAAATATGACTGAACACGTGTTTGAACCTAAAGGGCAAAAAGACGCAATTGGTAATAAAAGAGAAAAAAATGCATGCCACTAGTTAACACAATGTAAGGAAATGGACAGAAAAGACCTTAGCTCTTATTCGAAACAGTCATTTCTTGGACATTTTACGATACTTGGTTGTTTTATTTGAATTCAGCGGCAAACGTCGTGGAGAAGGTTCGAGAACAAATTTCAAAAACTAACCTTGAGAAAAAATATGTTTTTTCTTAATAATAAAGTTATGAATATAAAACCTAGCTAGTTTGATAGCCCATCTTAAGCAGAGAAATAATATACTTTCATTTATACAGACGGACAGATAACACGGAAGATATTGACAAAAGACCGTATTGTTCATATCAGACTAGCGACAGTATTGTTGTGCCCACTTTCACTAAAGTTTCAAATTTTCGTCCTTGAGACACGGAAATGCAAAAATCAAGCTGTAATGAACGAGAGGGGGAAGGTTGGAGAATTGTGGCTAAAAATAACTTAGGAGGCAGATTTGTGTAGGGTGTTGCGGGTAGTTGGTCCAAGAAACAAGTGTGTTTTTGTGAAAAACCAAGTAGAGACAGACGGACCAACAGACAATAATACATACTTGACTGAGATCTGACTGAAATTTGACTTTTGGTTTGAAGATTTGAAAAAGTTAGAGGGGAAGTCTGTGATTGGACAAATGTATTCATATTAGCGGAATAGAGACGCGCATTTTTGCCATTTGACATAAGTCTGTCCAGTAACACAGCCAGTTATTTCCAGTGGTGTTTTTCCCAGAAGATATTATATACAAATTAGTGGGACGCCATACTATAGCCAGCAGCTCAGCTGAGTTTTGTTAGCATTAACTGTGTTCTCAATTCTGAATTCTGGTAAGAATGAAAGCATTTATCTTGTATATTTTAAATATTTTGAGTGATTGATACTGCCATATCATATAAAATGATTACGACAAGTAAGTGCTCGCTCTAGGTCCCCAGCCCAAGTTCAGGGTCTAGAGACAAACAAAAAATATATGGACGCCTAACTAAGACTATGGAAGGTGGATCTATTATTGAGATCAGTGGGAACATATCACCTATCTTATTGAGGGAAAGAGGAAACTATGAACATATCTCAGATGCAATGCAGTCTTGGGGAACTGATACTATATGAAAACAACTGGGTAAGATGTGCTATGTTGGTCAGAGAGATCTGACCCATTCTGTGTAGTGTCGTTGTGTTGTGCTGTGTGTAAGAGTGGTGCAGTAGATAGAGTACTGACACATGACACAAATGTTGTTTCAGAATTGTGAGTTTCTGTTGTGGCACTAAAGGTAGTGCCATATACTTAAGCAAGTATACACAAGCAGATGTGTGTGCCGCCTAACGTTTGTGTCGGTGCAGACTACTATTGTATTCCAGCTACAGGGAGGAGTGGGCCACAGGAATCCTGTCTCAGAGCGTCACAGACGAGATAAGTGAATACGTGGCCTGCTGAAGATTCACCAGTATTCACAACTATTCACAAATATTTCCCCCATCAAAAATATACTTAATTCTTGGGAAATATAACAGTTAACTACAGTTTATAAGTCAATGGACAAAGCTCGTTGTAATCACAGAGTGGGAGTGATGACACCACCCCAACAGCACATCCAGTAATAGTTTCCTAGAGACAGTAGAAATATTATTAAGATTAACCAGTCTTATAAAATACCTATGTACACAAATTCCATTTTATTATGCCATATATTTATGCATTCCATTTATAACTCCATAACATTTCATATGTTCTGACCAAAATAAAACATTGGTTCAGAACTAATAAATTTAGAAAAAATTGTTAAAATCAAAACTAAAACAGTCTGAGTTAGTTCAGTGTGTTATAGATTTTTATTAATATTATTAGACTTATTAATTACCTGTGTGTGTTTGTATATTCTATTACAACACATTACATTTCAGTACCCTAGACCTTTTAACGTAGCTACATTCATGATAGTAAAAGAGATCTGTTTGAGGTCGTAGTGGTAGTAAGAAGGGCCTTCTGTAATTCACATAAACTTTTATCTCAGGAGCCTTCACAGCTGACCTCATACAGAACCCTAGGTAACATAACAACCATACAATACCATCAAAACCACTACAAATATTGGGGTCTGGTCCGGGGATATTAAGTTTATCAAAGATATTAGAATCTCCTGGTGGGAGAATTAAACCAGTGGGGACAGATTGTATAATTTAAAAAGTGTCCCTTAAAATAAAAAGGGGAAAATAAAAGTTGGTGAATCTTCACAGCCAGTGGTAATTAGTTGATTAATTAATTAGAATTACCTTAGTCATTAATTAATTAGAATTACCTTGGCCATTATATATAATTAGAATTACCTTAGTCATTATATAATTAGATTTACCTTGGTCATTGTTATTTTGTATGATGGCTGACCTAGCAAAATTTAGATCGGCTGCTGTGCTGACGGCGAGGGAGATAAATATGGAGGGTCAGGTTTTAATTCAGTATGTAACTTCAGAATGTGACAAGTATATTGAAAGGGAAGATAGGAGGTTAGCTGAAGAGAAGAGGTTACAAATTGAGGCTGATAAAGAACTTAAGAGGCTGCAGATTGAGGCAGAAGAAAAACGACAGCAAAGGGAAGCAGAAGATAGAAGATTGCAAAGGGAGCACGAATTACGACTAAGGGAGCTGGAATTACAAGGCCATGCTCCTGAAAATGGTGCCAGCCCTTTTGCCTCAGATGCTACAGCTAGTCAGGTAGCCTCAACCTCAGCTATGGGGTTTCATTTAGACCATTTTGTTGAGAAAGACGATGACATCGAGGGGTACCTCAGTAGATTTGAATTATTAGCTACTACATATGGGTTAGAGAGAGAGAGGTGGAGTCTTAAGTTATCCCAGGGACTGAGAGGTACTTCTTATGAAGTCTTTGCTAAAATGAATAGAGAAGACCAAGACAATTATGACATGCTAAAGCAGGCTTTGTTATTGAGATATGAAAAACATGGTGAATTTTACCGTAAGAAATTTAGAAATGCCAAGCTGTTGTCTGGGGAGACATACCACCAATTCTCTGCCAGACTGGAAACCTATTTGGAGAAATGGACTGCTCTGGGGAAGACCCAAGATCTTAAAGAGATGATCATGATAGAGCAATTAAGAGAGTCCATGGCTCCAGACTTGAGAAAATTTCTCATGGAACAAGGTGCAGAGAGGTTGGGGGAGGTTTTAAATGTCGCTGAGAGGTATCAGGCAGCCCAGGCAGAGGTAAGTGGCACTAAAAAGAAGCACATAGAAAATTTTAAAGCTCCACAGCAATTTAGTAGATTTGATAACAGAGAACAATGTAATAAAGGCAGAACAAACTTTGATAGGCCACGAAATGACTATCGTGACAGAAACTCACAGTTCAATGATCAAAAATATAACAAAAGAAAACCGTTTAACCAAGGAAAGAGATGGTGTAAGAAAGACAACCATAACACCGAATTTTGTAAAAGGAAACCTGCAAACATTGCTGCAATGAAGTCGGGGACTCAAAGATTAAAGGTTAATCCTAATGGACAGCAGGAACCTTATCACCCCCCAGTTTGTGAGGATGTTATTTGTAATGGGGTCACCATAAGGTGCCTATATGATACAGGTTTGGATTATGATTCAGTCGTGAAGTCTAGCCTAGTGGACCCAAGTCAGTATACCACAGAAACAGTGGAAATACAAGGGGCGACTAAGGACATACCACTCATGACACTTCCCATCGCAAGGATAACGGTGAAAACTCGCTATGTGGAAGGAGACATCAGAGCAGCAGTGATAGATGAACCAATCTACCCTCTGATATTGGGGTGTAGGTACGTCTTCTTGGGGAATCCCGAGAGACCTGTGATCATGGCGACAGTGCAGACCAGGTCACAGAAGAAGGAGGAAGAAGGTGAACCTATAAATGCTCATCCAGAGGAGATGAGGAAGCCGCAGGCTGAGGATAGGACACTCAAGCCATGTTTTAAAAAATTGCCCAAATGCCACACACCTCCAAGCAAGGGAGAGTATTTTATGAAGGACAGATTGCTATACAGGAAGACAGGAACTAGATCCACTGGTCACGGACAGTTGGTTCTTCCCAAGGTATATAGGGCAAATTTAATAAGGAGCTTACATGTTGGAAAAGATGGTGACCATGAGAAAGTAGGTACCATCTGCCAAAAAGTTGCTTGAAAATACTATTGGCCCGACGTAAATGTCGATATTGAAAACTTTGTAGAAGCATGTGGCGTATTTCATGAGGGAACACCCACAAAGGGAAAATATGTACAGGATCTAGAAACGCCACGGGGCAAACTTAGGCCTGGAAGGAAAAATAATTATAATCAGGTAGACAAAGTGGAATGGGAGCCCCCTTTTCACACCCAGTCTTCACTTGAATGGATTAACTTGGCCACTATGCGACGAGTACAAAGAGTAATTTTACCCCAGAATAAGCTGACAATCCCTCGGTCAGCCTTATATCAACTGGAGGAACCTAAAAGAGAGCGAAGATCTCTCACAAGCAATCTAAAGTGGGGAGACAAACCCACGAAAAAAATTGGTAGTGGTCGATTTGTGAGTGATGATTCTAGGAAGAAAAGTCCTCATTATAATGCTTCCAATGGAAGGGACCCGACGGGTGCCCTGAACAATAAGTATGGAAAATTAAAAGTCCAGATGTAGTTTATTAAGGACCTGGACAGATGAGAAGGCAGAAGAGACTGTTACCTCATCGTATCAATATGTCAACGAACTGACCACTCGTTTGAAAGCTGGATGGAAACTGGCAAATGATAATTTGAGACAAGCCAGGAAGAAACATGCAGCGTATTTTAATAGGAAGGCAAAGGACAGAGAATTAGCTGTGGGAGAGAAGGTGCTTCTTCTACTACCCGGCAGCCAGAATAAATTACAAATTGGATGGCAAGGTCCATATACGGTTCTAGAGAAGGTGTCTAGAACAAATTATAAAATTGATAAAAAGGGGAAGGAGAAAGTTTATCATGTAAACCTTTTAAAGAAGTATCTGGACAGACCACTCCAGGAAAGCACCCCCTTACTGACTTTGGCTATCGCAACTCAAATGCAAAAGGAACCACTCACCTCACATGAATACCCATTACATCCCTGTGAGACAGCTGCACAAGTAAAAGTCAGCAAGCACCTGACTAAAAATCAGAGGGAGAGAGTTCAACAGGTTCTGGAGGAACATACAGATGTATTAACAGATAAACCAGGACATACAAATTTGCTACAGTATGACATGAAACTGGTAGACTCAAACCCAATCTGTATGAGAGCCTATTCTATTCCGTTCGCGAAGGAGAAGGCATTGAAAGAAGAAATAGATTATTTGTTGAAGGAGGGGATTATTTCACACAGTGAATCTTCTTTTAGCTCCAGTGTAGTTTTGTTGAGGAAACCGTCTGGGGAACATAGACTGTGCATAGATTACAGGAAACTGAATGCTGTCACAGAAGGACAAGTGGATCCCTTACCAGACACAAAACAGTTATTTGCCAGATTAAACAAGGCAAAATACTTTTCGAAGGTGGATCTTAGTAAAGGCTATTACCAGATTCCAGTGAAGCCTGAAGTTAGACCTTATTTAGCTTTTAGCACCTCGGAAGGACATTATGAATTCAACATGCTACCATTCGGATTGAAAAATGCTCCGAGTGTATTTTCAAGGATGATGCGCAAATTGTTGGATCCCCTGAATAACCCATGTATCACGAATTTCATGGATGATATTCTCGTCGCCACAGAGACATTTGAAGAACACATTAACTCTCTGAAAATGTTATTTGATAGGCTTAGGGAGGCGAACTTAACTGCTAGACCAACAAAATGTTGTATTGGATGCAAAGAGTTGGAATTCTTGGGACACACTGTATATCAGGGTAACATGACCCCTGACCCCAAGAACTTGGAAAAATTACAGAGAGCACCTAGACCACAAACAAAAAAGGACGTGCGATCATTCGTGTCGTTATGTGGATTTTACCAAAAATATATCAAAAATTTTAACTCTATATGTGCTCCTGTGACTGATCTGACTCGCAAGAGACATCCAGATAAAATTGTTTGGACTGCGCAATGTGAATTGGCTTTCCAAGAGTTAAAGGATAAACTCACTAGCAAGCCTATTCTTAAATTGCCTGATTTGACACAGGACTTTGTGGTGAGAACAGATGCAAGTAATGTAGGCCTCGGGGCGGCTCTGTTGCAAAGGTCATCTTCACCCGATGGGGAACTGAACCCAGTCGCTTATGCAAGCCGCAAATTGAATAAAGCGGAGCAAGGATATTCCACAAGCGAAAAAGAATGTTTAGCGTTAATATGGGCGATAAAAAAGTTTCAAATCTATCTGTATGGTAGGACTTTTGTGGTCCAGACGGATCATCAGCCCCTAGTGTTCTTATCTCAGGCTAAGCATGAAAATGCAAGGTTGTTGAGATGGTCTTTATTGTTACAACCTTATCAGTTTATTATCGAATATATCCCGGGGTCATTGAATGTCGGTGCAGATTTTCTCAGTCGGCACCCCTGTGATCAAAATTAGAGTAGTTGGTAGGCGTGAGGAGTAATTTTATCTATGTGTATCACTGGTTTTGGAACTTGCCGTAGTGCATGTTCTCAAGTGGGGAGATGTGTGATGAATTTACCGTGATACAACGTTAAAATATCTCCAATTATAAAGATAACATTGTAGGGATACAAATAATGCGTAAGATACTAGGAGACATGCTCGCCTATGCCCGCATTTCCCACCGCCATTTAAACTAACTAGTTAAACATGCAGACGAAACGGTTTACCCTTGTAGACGGGAGGATAACGGAGATATAAAAAAGGAAAAATATGACTGAACACGTGTTTGAACCTAAAGGGCAAAAAGACGCAATTGGTAATAAAAGAGAAAAAAATGCATGCCACTAGTTAACACAATGTAAGGAAATGGACAGAAAAGACCTTAGCTCTTATTCGAAACAGTCATTTCTTGGACGTTTTACGATACTTGGTTGTTTTATTTGAATTTAGCGGCAAACGTCGTGGAGAAGGTTCGAGAACAAATTTCAAAAACTAACCTTGAGAAAAAATATATTTTTTCTTAATAATAAAGTTATGAATATAAAACCTAGCTAGTTTGATAGCCCATCTTAAGCAGAGAAATAGTATACTTTCATTTATACAGACGGACAGATAACACGGAAGATATTGACAAAAGACCGTATTGTTCATATCAGACTAGCGACAGTATTGTTGTGCCCACTTTCACTAAAGTTTCAAATTTTCGTCCTTGAGACACGGAAATGCAAAAATCAAGCTGTAATGAACGAGAGGGGGAAGGTTGGAGAATTGTGGCTAAAAATAACTTAGGAGGCAGATTTGTGTAGGGTGTTGCGGGTAGTTGGTCCAAGAAACAAGTGTGTTTTTGTGAAAACCCAAGTAGAGACAGACGGACCAACAGACAATAATACATACTTGACTGAGATCTGACTGAAATTTGACTTTTGGTTTGAAGATTTGAAAAAGTTAGAGGGGAAGTCTGTGATTGGACAAATGTATTCATATTAGCGGGATAGAGACGCGCATTTTTGCCATTTGACATAAGTCTGTCCAGTAACACAGTCAGTTATTTCCAGTGGTGTTTTTCCCAGAAGATATTATATACAAATTAGTGGGACGCCATACTATAGCCAGCAGCTCAGCTGAGTTTTGCTAGCATTAACTGTGTTCTCAATTCTGAATTCTGGTAAGAATGAAAGCATTTATCTTGTATATTTTAAATATTTTGAGTGATTGATACTGCCATATCATATAAAATGATTACGACAAGTAAGTGCTCGCTCTAGGTCCCCAGCCCAAGTTCAGGGTCTAGAGACAAACAAAAAATATATGGACGCCTAACTAAGACTATGGAAGGCGGATCTATTATTGAGATCAGTGGGAACATATCACCTATCTTATTGAGGGAAAGAGGAAACTATTGAACATATCTCAGATGCAATGCAGTCTTGGGGAACTGATACTATATGAAAACAACTGGGTAAGATGTGCTATGTTGGTCAGAGAGATCTGACCCATTCTGTGTAATGTCGTTGTGTTGTGCTGTGTGTAAGAGTGGTGCAGTAGATAGAGTACTGACACATGACACAAATTTTGTTTCAGAATTGTGAGTTTCTGTTGTGGCACTAAAGGTAGTGCCAAATACTTAAGCAAGTATACACAAGCAGATGTGTGTGCCGCCTAACGTTTGTGTCGGTGCAGACTACCATTGTATTCCAGCTACAGGGAGGAGTGGGCCACAGGAATCCTGTCTCAGAGCGTCACAGACGAGATAAGTGAATACGTGGCCTGCTGAAGATTCACCAGTATTCACAACTATTCACAAATATTTCCCCCATCAAAAATATACTTAATTCTTGGGAAATATAACAGTTAACTACAGTTTATAAGTCAATGGACAAAGCTCGTTGTAATCACAGAGTGGGAGTGATGACACCACCCCAACAGCACATCCAGTAATAGTTTCCCAGAGACAGTAGAAATATTATTAAGATTAACCAGTCTTATAAAATACCTATGTACACAAATTCCATTTTATTATGCCATATATTTATGCATTCCATTTATAACTCCATAACATTTCATATGTTCTGACCAAAATAAAACATTGGTTCAGAACTAATAAATTTAGAAAAAATTGTTAAAATCAAAACTAAAACAGTCTGAGTTAGTTCAGTGTGTTATAGATTTTTATTAATATTATTAGACTTATTAATTACCTGTGTGTGTTTGTATATTCTATTACAACACATTACATTTCAGTACCCTAGACCTTTTAACGTAGCTACATTCATGATAGTAAAAGAGATCTGTTTGAGGTCGTAGTGGTAGTAAGAAGGGCCTTCTGTAATTCACATAAACTTTTATCTCAGGAGCCTTCACAGCTGACCTCATACAGCACCCTAGGTAACATAACAACCATACAATACCATCAAAACCACTACACTACTGCAAAACTTTATGTCATTACCACTGCAGCTGCTCTACAAATATTGCTACACCTATGATTATTACTGCTACACCTGTACAACTACTACTATAATTCCAGTCACTATAAGTGTACAGCTGTACAGTACTATTGCAAGCCCTGTTACTACCTACTCCTGCATCTTACAACTACTGCTACTACTACATCTCATGTCAAAACTAATCCTGCATCCTACAACTACTGCTACTACTACAACTCATGTCAAAACTAATCCTGCATCTGCACAACTATAATTACAACTCCCATCGCTGCCACTGCTACAGCTGTACAATTACTGCAGAAATTCATGTCACTGTCACTACAACAGCTGTACAATTATTACTACAGATCTGGTCACTGTCACTGCTACAGCTCCTGTCACTACCTCTACTACAGCTCCTGTTACTACCACTGCTACAGCTGCGGTCACTGCCAAGCCTGCACAACTACTACAGTTTTTACCACTGCCACATATGTAAAACTACTACTACTTCAGCTCCTGTCACTGCCAAAGCTGTACAACTACTACAGCTCTTGCCACTACTACAGCCACAGCTGTATAAATACAACTCCAGCTCCTGCCCCTACTACTCCTACAACTGCAGAACTGCTACTGCATTTCTGTCACTCCCACTGCTACAGCTTTACAACTACCACTCCAGCTCTTTTCACTACCACTGCTACTGCTATAGAACTACTACTGCATTTCTGTCACTATTACTGCTACAGCTGTGTAACTACTACTCTAGCTCCTGTTACTACCACTGCTACAGCTGTAAAACTGCTACTCCAGTTCTTGTCACTACCACTTTCACAACTGTACACCTACTACTCCAGTGCATGTCACTTCTACTGCTGCAGGTATAGAAGTACTACTGCATTTCTGTCACTTCCACTGCCACAGCTTTACAAATACTACTACTCCAGCTCCTGTCACTACCACTGCTACAGCTGTACAACTATTACTCCAGCCCCTGTCACTGCCACAGCTATACAACTACTACTACTTCACCTCTTGTCACTACCACTGCTACAGCTGTACACCTACTACTCCAGCTCCTGTCACTTCCACTGCTATACAACTACTACTACTTCAGCTCTTGTCACTACCACTGCTACAGCTGTACACCTACTACTCCAGCTCTGGTTACTGCCACAGCTATTCAACTACTACTGCTCCAGCTCTTATCATTACCACTTCTACAGCTGTACACCTACTACTCCAGCTCCTGTCACTACTACTGCTACAGCTGTACAACTACTACTCTAGCTCCTGTCACTACCACTGCTCCAGCTGTACAACTACTACTCTAGCTCCTGTCACTTCCACTGCCACAGCTGTACATATATGTACATATATTACAACTCCAGCTCCTATCACTACAACTGTACAACTACTACTCCAGCTCCTGTCACTACCACTGCTACAGCTGTACAATTACTACTCTAGCTGCTGTCACTACCACTGCTACAGCTGTACAACTACTACTCTAGATCCTGTCACTACCACTGCTAGAGCTGTACAACTACTACTGCAGCTCCTGTCACTACCACTGCTACAGCTGCACAACTACTACTCCAGCTCCTGTCACTACCACTGCTACAGCTGTACAACTACTACTCTAGCTCCTGTCACTACCACTGCTACAGCTGCACAACTACTACTCCAGCTCCTGTCACTACCACTGCTACAGCTGTACAACTACTAATCTAGCTCCTGTCACTACCACTGCTACAGCTGTACAACTACTACTCCAGCTCCTGTCACTACCACTGCTACAGCTGTACAACTACTACTCCAGCTCGTCACTACCACTGCTACAGCTGTACAACTACTACTCTAGCTCCTGTCACTACCACTGCTGTACAACTACTACTCCTGCTCCTGTCACTACCACTGCTACAGCTGTACAACTACTACTCTAGCTCCTGTCACTACCACTGCTACAGCTGTACAACTACTACTCTAGCTCCTGTCACTACCACTGCTACAGCTGTACAACTACTACTGCAGCTCTTGTCACTACCACTGCTACAGCTGTACAACTACTACCACTGCTAGAGCTGTACAACTACTACTCCAGCTCCTGTCACTACCACTGCTACAGCTGTACAACTACTACTACTACAGCTCCTGTCACTACCATTGCTTCAGCTGTACAACTTTTACTCCAGCTCTTGTCACTACAGCTATAGAACTAAAACTGTATTTTTGTCACCACCACTGCTGCAGCTGTACAACTACTATTCCAGCTCCTGTCACTACCACTGTGGCGAGGGACACTTGTCTCTGTACAAGAAAATCAATGTCAGGTTAGACATTAAAAATAACCTGAGATTTCGCCTCGAGTATTAGCGGGCATACGAAAAAAAAAAATACCACTGCTACAGCTGTACAACTACTACTTTAGCTTCTGTCACTACCACTGCTACAGCTGTACAACAACTACTACAGCTCCTGTCACTACCACTTCTACAGCTGTACAACTACTACTCTAACTCCTGTCACTACCACTGCTAGAGCTGTACAACTACTACTCCAGCTCCTGTCACTACCACTGCTACAGCTGTACAACTACTACTACTACAGCTCCTGTCACTACCATTGCTTCAGCTGTACAACTTTTACTCCAGCTCTTGTCACTACAGCTATAGAACTAAAACTGTATTTTTGTCACCACCACTGCTGCAGCTGTACAACTACTATTCCAGCTTCTGTCACTACAAATGCACAACTACCACTACATCTTTTGTCACTACTACTACTACACTACGGCAACAACAACATCTTCTGTCTTTACCACTGATACTACTCTGTATTAGCAACATCTTCTCTCACTACCACTGCTACTGCCCTCCAAGTAATGCTGCTGGCTGTTACTATTGGTCTACAGCAGCTCTAACTGCAACTCTTGCCACTACCACAATAACTGCTCTACAAAAACACAAGCACCTGTACAGTTACCTCAGCTATGATATCACCTACTCTGTCACAGGTGCACTGAGGGATGCACTAGGCAGTTACGACAGCTCCTTCTACCTGGGCGGTGCAAGCATGGTTGGTGCCGGCATAATGCTGATACTCAGTACCTTACTGCTAAGAATACGAGACAGAAAGTCAAAGTTGTAACTAGCCAGTCAAGTTAATTTTTTTTGTTAAACATGTTTTTAAATGTTTACATTGTTAGCAGAAAATGTGATATGTGATTTCTGTCATAGATGTATAGAAGACAGCATCTCCCAGCTTGAGATTTAGGTTAGCAGAAAATGTGATATGTGATTCCTGTCATAGACTTAAGGAAGACAGTGTCTCCCAGCTTGGGATTTAGGTTAGCAGAAAATGTGGTTTCTGTCATAGACTTATGGAAGACAGCGACTCCCAGCTTGGAATTTAGATGCTTTAGATCAGTGGTCTGCAACTGGTCAATCATGGTCTACCAGTAGATCACAGCAAATGATTTGGTAGATCTGTAGGTGAAGGAGGGGACAAAAAGAAAGAATTTTTAAACTAGAGAATGTTGGACTAGCCCACTCCATCTGGCATTTCAAAGCCTGGTAAGCACAATACTTTTTACATGTTCCCAGTTAAAAACAATGAGCTAGCCTACTAGTATTCACTTTATTCATGAACGACATACGATACAAAAGCGGTCTTTTTATTTCGAAGTGAATTTACCATTTGGTAAAAACATCATTTTATTAGAATTTTCCACCGCTCTGTTCATGGAGTTGTAAGGAAGCTGGCTGTCCAGCAGAGATAACAAGTTACATACAAGTTGCCATTATTTCATAATTCCAAATGTTTTGATGCTGAAAACAGACGTGATTTTATCTAGGTAGATCTTCAGAGAGCTCAATCGTTTCTAAAGTAGATCTCCTCAGCTCCAGGTTGTCTACCCTTGCTGTAGATTTATAGGTCTGCTAATATGAACAAACTCTTAACAAAATGAATGTATGAACAAGATATGAGGTAATGGGTGAATAGCACTGGTAATTGCATGGCCATTGTTTGCAGAAAAGGTCTTTCATAACATGATATGTTTTGTAATAAGAATTTTTGGCAGAATGTGGTGTATGTTTTACATAATGTCTTTCACTCTGTACTGTTTTGTTTCGTTCTGGTTTTTTTTTTTTTTTTGGCTATAAAATGTTTTATGCTGTAGTACAGGAGTCAGCAACAAGTTGATCCTAATCTACCAGTAGATTCCAGGAGATAAATTGGTAGATCTCTAGGTGATGGAAAAGGGAAAAGACATAATTTTTAATCTTGGGCAATTTCAGACTAGCTCTTTCCCGCTAGCATTAAAAGCCGCTGTATCCCCACGATTCTAGGTGTCCTACTTTTTCCTCTTTCCCAGGGACCTAGCTTGCTGAAATTCTCTTTATTCATGAACTGCATAAGACAGGCACGTGATCTTTTCTTTGAAGGGAAGTGAAGTGGGGTGCCTCCACAGCTGTAGTATTTTTGCAAGACAGTCTTTCATAGTGTAGCATTCTCTGCAGTAAATATTGTAAAATGTAGTATATTTGCAAGGATGTCTTTGACTGTTTAATGTTTTGCTTGTTCGTTTTTATGTTTTGCTATAAATTATTTCTTGCTTTAGTGTTTTACAAGAAAGTCTTTCATTATGTAGTATGTGTGTACATCATCTCCCTTTTTGTATGAAAGTCTTTCATTATGTAGTATGTGTGTACACCATCTCCCTTTTTGAACGAAAGTCTTTCATTATGCAGTATGTATGTACATCATCTCCTTTTTTGTATGAAAGTCTTTCATTATGTAGTATGTGTGTACACCATCTCCCTTTTTGAACGAAAGTCTTTCATTATGTAGTATGTGTGTACACCATCTCCCTTTTTGTATGAAAGTCTTTCATTATGTAGTATGTATGTACATTATTCCCTTCTTGTACAAAAGTCTTTCATTATGAATTATCTTCTTCTTTGATCCATAACCGCCAACCGACAAAGCAGTCAGCGGCCATCATGCCTGGTGGCGTCTTGTAGGGCAGCAACAAATTGATTCCACTTTGCTCGGTCGGCGGCCATCCTTCGTACAGTGCCCCAACTGTGGTTCATTCTTTGCATCTCAGCTTCCACAGTTCTCCGCCAAGTTGTTTTTGGTCGGCCTCTCTTTCGCTTTCCCTCGGGGGTCCATAGCATAGCTGTTCTTGTGATGGTATCAGGGTCCCTTCTGAGGACATGGCCAACCCAACTCCAGCGTCTGCCAGCTATGATGGTGTGCATGTCCTCCTGGTTACTCCGAATAAGTAGTTCTTGGTTGCTGATGGTGTTTGGCCAAAAGATTCGGAGAATTTTCCTTAGGCAGATTGTGTGGAAGGAGGACAGTTTCGACATTTCCTTCTCTGTTACTCTCCAACATTCCGCACCATAGAGAAGCACAGAAAGTACACAGCTCTCATACAGTCTTAATTTAGTGTTTGTGCTGTACTGGGAAGACTTCCAAATGTTGTTGAGAACAGCAAAGGCTGTTCTCGCTTTATTCATTCTGTTGTTAATGTCCTTACTTGTTCCGCCGTCAGGTGTTACTATGCTTCCTAGGTAAGTAAATGTGTCTGTCTGTTCTAACTTCTGGTTCCTTACTGTTATTGGCTCAGGATTGCCCACATTTAGTGTCATGACCTCTGTCTTCTTCAAATTGATGTTCAGGCCAACCTGCTGGCCATACTTATTCAGTCTATCGGTTTTGTCTTGAATGTGTTGGTGTGAATGCACGAGTAGTGCAATGTCATCTGCATATTCCAAATCTTCCAGTGTAGAAAACGTTGTCCATCTAATTCCTCTTGGACTGCTCTCTGTTGTCTGGCGTACACCCAATCTATGACTGTCAAAAATAATGTTGTTGATAAGGGGCATCCCTGTCGTACTCCTGTTTTCACTTCGAAAGTTACATTACTCGATCCAACACTGCACGTAAAGTTAGAATAGAGGCTTTTTATAATGGAAACAATGCGGCTGGGAATTCCATAAGCCCTCAGAATTTTCCATAGGCTGTCCCTGTGTATGCTGTCGAAAGCCTTTTCAAAATCAACAAAGTTAATGTACAGCTGTCTCTGCCATTCTGAGCACTGCTCTATAATGTTCCTGAGGGTAAATATATGATCTGCACATCTTCTGTTCTTTCTGAAGCCCGCTTGTTCTTTCCTCAGTTTATGATCGGTTGCTTTTGAAATTCTCTGGATGATTATCCTGCCTAGTATTTTGCTGGGAACTGAGAGGAGGGTAATTCCTCTCCAGTTGTTGCAGTCTGCAAGGTCGCCCTTCTTGGGCAATTTGACAATTATTCCTTTACTCCACTCTGTTGGTGTTGTTTCAGTTTCCCAGACTTGTGCAAATAGTGGTTCTAATAGTTCTGCTGCTAGTTCAGGGTCTGTCTTGAATAGCTCAGCATTCAGATTGTCGTGACCAGGCGCTTTTCCATTTTTTTTAGCCCTTTGATAGCTGTGATAATTTCTTCTTTTCGTGGAATGTCTGTATTTACGTCTAAGTCCCTTTCAGCCTCAGGAACATTCAGCTGAGTCTCTGGTGGTTCCTTATTCAGTGTTTCTCTGTAGTGCTCTGCCCATCTTGTTTCCTGCCCCTGTGCTGTGGTGATGAGATTTCCTTGCTTGTCTCTTACTAACGTTATGTTGTTTGCACCTCGTTTTCCACTGATAGCTTTAGTTATTTTATAAACTGTGCTTTGTTCATTTCTCAGTGCTGCCTCTTCTGCCTGTCTTGCAAGGTCATCCAGAAATGTCTTTTTGTCAGCACGGGTTTGACGTTTTACTTCCTTGTCCAGCTGACTGTACTGTTCACTATATATTGCCTTTAACCTGGGAGACTTAGCTTCTGTTTTCTTCCTTTTCATTTCCTTTCTCTTTGCTATGGTGTTTAGCGTTTCTGGTGTTATCCAGTCTTGGCTCTTTCTTTCCTGGAATCCCAAGCATGACTTGCTGCTTTCTTTGTATATTGTTGAGATGGTGTTGAATTTCTGGTCCACATCGTCGGTCTCTGTTCTTTCCTGTCTTTTGGTAATCAGATATCGTCTCTTTACGTCGACCATGAACGCTTTTCTGGTGAGGGGGTCCTTAAGTTTCGTGATGTTATATCTTTTCTGTTTGACTGCAACTGGTCCAGCAGCTCTGAGTTTCACCTTCAGTCTTGCTACTACTAGGTGATGATCACTTCCCACATCTGCGCCTCTTCTTACTTTCACGTCTTGTAGTGCATGTCTCCATCTGCCATTGATCATTATGTGATCTATCTGGTTTTTTTCTCGTCCGTTTGGTGATTCCCATGTTAACTTGTGCACTTCTTTGTGTTGAAAAAGTGTTCCTCCAATGACCAGGTTGTTAATACTGCAGAAGCTTATTAATTTGTCCCCATTCTCATTTACTGTTCCACTGCCGCATTTCCCCATTACTCTTTCGTTATAATTATTATGTGTTCCAACTTTCACGTTTAGGTCTCCCATTACTATAATAAGATCGTACCTGGGTACAGTTTTCATTTCCTTTTGTACCTGTTGATAGAACTCATCCTTGAGCTCTTCATCGCTGTCGTTTGTTGGTGCATAGCATTGTATAATTGTGGTCTTGGTGAATCTCCCTCTCAGTCTTGCTCTTATTAGTCTGTTGTTAATGGGTTTCCATTCCAGTAGAGACCTTTCCATTCCTTTCTTAAGGATAATGGCTACACCTTCGTTGTGCTGACCGTCCTCTCTACCAGAATAAAGTACTGTTTCCCCTGTAGCTGTTTTTTATTCTCCCCATCCCTGTCCATCTGCTCTCGCTTATTCCCAGGATATGTAGTTTGTAATTCCTCATCTCTGCTGTGATCTGTCTCAGCTTTCCTGCCTCATTCATAGTTCTGACATTCCAAAAACCAATTCTGGTTTCGTGTTTTGCGGTCTGGGCATCCGTTTTCATGCCAGTGGCTTCCTTTCGGCTTTCACCACTGTCAGTCATACGAGCCTGAGACTCCGGATGTCCGTCCCGCATCAAAGTATTTTCATTTATTGCTGTTTCCGTAATGTGTGCGATTTTTTACACAGACAGGGGTGTCGGCCCTGTGCTAAAACCCCCAGCCTGGAGGACCAGGGTACCAGCTTTTGTCTGACCCTACCCACGCAGACCAGTCCAGCATGGTTGAACCTACCAGGAGTAAAACTCCCACTGGCATAGCTCTGGGGATTGTCAGGATACACAAGCTGCCATACCGCTACAAGGTATAGGTACCATTGATGGCAGATTATGTAGTATGTATGTACATTATTCCCTTTTTGTATGAAAGTCTTTCATTATGTAGTATGTATGTACATTATTCCCTTTTTGTATGAAAGTCTTTCATTATGTATGTACATTTTCTCCATGTTTGCTCCTGATGGAGCACAAAGTCACCGTACTGCTGTCCTCCTTGCAGGAAGCATGCAGAAAAGCATTCATGTGCTGCTGCAGGTGTGGTTTCTGTAGCTATTTGTTTGACATGATGAGGTTGGCAGCCACATGATGAGGTTGGCAGCCACATGATGAGGTTGGCAGCCACATGATGAGGTTGGCAGCCACATGATGAGGTTGGCAGCCACATGATGAGGTTGGCAGCCACATGATGAGGTTGGCAGCCACATGATGAGGTTGGCAGCCACATGATGAGGTTGGCAGCCGCATGTTAATTGCCTCTTGTGACATACCTGAGGGAGCAATAGTGTTGTTCTTTCTTTGACTTCTCAGACAACCCTGGGAACTGCATGGGGCATAGTTGTGTACAGTTAAGTCATATTGTGTACAGTTAAGTCATATTGTGTACAGTTAAGTCATATTGTGTACAGTTAAGTCATATTGTGTACAGTTAAGTCATATTGTGTACCCATGTAGGTCCCTGAAGTCTCAAGTAAGACAAAGATATAATGGAACTACCGCTCCATCAGGCGTGTCATCAAGTTTGAGGCGTGTCATCAAGTTTGAGGCGTGTCATCAAGTTTGAGGCATGTCATCAAGTTTGACGAATATAAGGTTGTGCATGAGGCTGGCAACCTCATCATTTAAAACATTGCTACATAAACCAGACCTGCAAGAACATGTTAATGTTTGGTCCAGGCTTCCTTCATCAAGGATCAGCTGTTAGTGATGGCTTCATGTTTGGTCCAGGCTTCCTTCATCAAGGATCAGCTGTTAGTGGTGGCTTCATGTTTGGTCCAGGCTTCCTTCATCAAGGATCAGCTGTTAGTGGTGGCTTCATGTTTGGTCCAGGCTTCCTTCATCAAGGATCAGCTGTTGTGGTGGCTTCATGTTTGGTCCAGGCTTCCTTCAAGGATCAGCGGTTAGTGGTGGCTTCATGTTTGGTCCAGGCTTCCTTAAAGGATCAGCTGTTAGTGGTGGCTTCATGTTTGGTCCAGGCTTCCTTAAAGGATCAGCTGTTAGTGGTGGCTTCATGTTTGGTCCAGGCTTCCTTCAAGGATCAGCTGTTAGTGGTGGCTTCATGTTTGGTCCAGGCTTCCTTCAAGGATCAGCTGTTAGTGGTGGCTTCATGTTTGGTCCAGGCTTCCTTCATCAAGGATCAGCTGTTAGTGGTGGCTTCATGTTTGGTCCAGGCTTCCTTCATCAAGGATCAGCTGTTAGTGGTGGCTTCATGTTTGGTCCAGGCTTCCTTCAAGGATCAGCTGTTAGTGGTGGCTTCATGTTTGGTCCAGGCTTCCTTAAAGGATCAGCTGTTAGTGGTGGCTTCATGTTTGGTCCAGGCTTCCTTCAAGGATCAGCTGTTAGTGGTGGCTTCATGTTTGGTCCAGGCTTCCTTCAAGGATCAGCTGTTAGTGGTGGCTTCATGTTTGGTCCAGGCTTCCTTCAAGGATCAGCTGTTAGTGGTGGCTTCATGCTCCATGAGGAGCAAAACAGAAAATAAAAATAATGAAGTTTTGATGTGGTCCAAGACAGGGAGTAAAGAATAGAACCAATGTCTCCTGTCACAGGCATGTCAAAAAAAGGTGACTAAGGAAGACTGGGGGGGCTACTATATCCTGTTAACGTTTAAACAAGATTCATGTATGAGTCATCCAAGGCAAGTTGTTCAGATGTTTCAGCTCAGTAGTGCATCAATGAAGAAGGTTCTCACTGTGAAGAAAAGAAGATGTGGAAAAACCTTGGTTTGAGAAGGCAGAGGACAGGAAAGTTTGACACGAATTTGCTGGGAGCTGATGGAGTATTGTATGGCTGTGAAACATGGACAACAACAAAAACAACCAAAAGTTAGAGACTTTCATAAAAATGCACTTCTGAAGACTAGAAGTGGTATGACAAGGTCACCAATGTGAAACTGATGACAAGACCACTAATGTGAATTTGATGACAAGATCACTAATGTGAAACTGATGACAAGATCACTAATGTGAAACTGATGACAAGATCACTAATGTGAAACTGATGACAAGATCACTAATGTGAAACTGATGACAAGAACCAGACAAACGTCAGTGGAACAAGAGATGAGAAGAAGACGCTGGTGATAGATATGATAGACATGGAAGAAACCAGCTGATAGCATTACAAGGCAGTTTTTGTCTGGAATACCTGGGGTGAGAGGGTAGAGGGAAACCACAGGAAGCAGAGAACTGAAGATACACGTGAGGGGGATGAAAGAGACATGGACAGACTGTGAGCTAATGGCACAGGACAGGAAGACTTCGCTTAACTTTCTTGACGACCTTTGCTCCTTGGGGACCTGAAAGATGGTGATGATGGATATAAAACTAGGAAATGAAATGAAAGTTCGTTCATTTTTCTGTCATGTGACCTTTGTTTTTATGTTGTGGATAATTGGAGAAGAACATGAGTAGGTCACTGTGTTTTTTTTCTCTTTTTTCTCTCTTTTTTCAGTTTTTGTTTTCTTTCTTTCTATTTCTTCGTTTTCTTCTTCTTGATTGACTAATTTTCCTTTTCTATGTCTTTGTCTATTAAGGCTTATATTTCAGCAGTTTTTGTCCATCATCTTTTTTACTCACACTATACTTATGTAACAGGCACAGCCTCAACTTGCAAAGGATATCTTTAGTTCAGTGCCAGACCTCAATATTAAATAGCAAAATGGCGAAGAGATTGGTAAGCTCTGTGAGTTATTGAAGAACAAGAAAGATATTTTTGGTTTGTTTTGCACCTATCATGCAGCTTTAATTGCTGTTCAACCTGACATGAGGTTGGCCCTTGTGGTTATGATTGGTTCTTTGGCTGTACCTGGTTTAGGACGTTCTTTATGAATGTTGGTAGTAGATCCTGTAGGATTTCAATGGTAATTTTTGTTCTTTGGCTGTACCTGGTTTAGGACGTTCTTTATGAATGTTGGTAGTAGATCCTCTAGGATTTCAATGGTTATTTTTGTTCTTTAGCTGTACATGGTTTAGGACGTTCTTTATGAATGTTAGTAGTAGATCCTCTAGGATTTCAATGGTTATTTTTGTTCTTTGGCTGTACCTGGTTTAGGACGTTCTTTATGAATGTTGGTAGTAGATCCTCTAGGATTTCAATGGTTATTTTTGTTCTTTAGCTGTACCTGGTTTCTTCTTCTTCTCTTCTTCCGTCCTTAGCCACCGACCGTCAAAGCAGTCAGTGGCCATTACGCCTAGTGGCGTCTTAGGGCAACAGCAGATAGGTTTTCTTTGCCATTGTTTCCCATCACGCCTATTGGCGTCTTTAGGGCAACGGCAAATCAATCCATTTGCTGTTGTTTCCGTAATCGAAGTGACTGGCAAACGGGTGATCAGCCCGTTGGTGTACCTGGTTTAGGACGTTCTTTATGAATGTTAGTAGTAGATCCTCTAGGATTTCAATGGTTATTTTTGTTCTTTGGCTGTACCTGGTTTAGGACGTTCTTTATGAATGTTGGTAGTAGATCCTCTAGGATTTCAATGGTTATTTTTGTTCTTTGGCTGTACCTGGTTTAGGACGTTCTTTATGAATGTTGGTATTAGATCCTCTAGGATTTCAATGGTTATTTTTGTTCTTTGGTTTGTTTATTGCTGTCACTTCCTCGCGTGGTTTTATTTCTCTCTTGTTCTATTCTTTTAAGGATTTCTTTGTTTTCTCTTTCAGCTCTGCTAGTTTTGCTATGTCTGCTTCTGTGTTTTACTGTATTGATTTCATATCATTTATCAGGGACCAATGATGCATCAAAAGTGAGGAATGCAGTAAGCGACCCATAGTTTGACTGCTTGCGTTAGGGTCTGCGAACCAGAGCTGACCAAGACCCTACTCCACCTCCAAGTGGTGGTCCTGGAAACAGGCTGCATCACTGCAGTCTGGCTGAAAGAGTAGGGATCGAAGAGGGAAGGCTAACCCGGTCCCAAAAATGCCATTCCGAAAACGGATGTGTTGGGCCGAAAGGCGCAGATATCGCAGCTTTGCTGTAAACAGCAACACAGCGTAACAAACGTCCTTTTCAGGACGAACACAGAAGAAGAAGAAGATATCATTTATCATAACTTTGGCACTTTGTAAGGCTCCTATTGCTTCTTCACTTCTGTTAATTGAGGCTTTGTTGTACTGCCTGTTTTTATTTTTGACCTGAAGTTTTGTTTTTATCTCTCTCATATCTGTAGTTAGTTGGTAGAGTTGAGTTTTTATGTGATGGTCCTGTTTAACTGTGATTTTATTTGTTGCCAATTTGTGTTTAGCTTCTTTACACAAGAAGGGCAAAAGAGTTGTATCTCTTATATTCAGTCATTAACCTCCAGCTTCCCGAGGCGTTGATTTATTCTCATTTCCTTAGTGTTGTTTACACTGATGTTAAGCCCGTCTCTGTTGTTAATATGTTTGTTTTTTCTGCATATCTTGTTGTGTTGTACACCCATGGATGTAAACAGTTCCAAGTGAGCCAGAGAACATTAATTGATTGATGAGATCCTGTAAACTGGCATCCAGAAATCTGGCTATATCTCAAACTGACTGGTTGGGGGAAACTAAGAGTGATTTTGCAGCATTTTTTAAAAAATGGCATGAAACTTGTGTTCAGACATAGCATTGTTTTCTTTTATGCTAGTTTTATTGTCTTTGATTATTGCTGCCTTGATGTGTTATCAGAAATGTGTTTCAAACATTTATTGTAAAAAATAAAAATACTATGGTGCTTTTGTTTTCCATACTAATCCAGTGAATGTACGTTATATTATGCAGGGACTGATGAGAAATTAGAAAACTATTCGCAAAGTGGGCCTTATTCTTAAACAGAGGAATATTGTTAGACTTAGTCTTTATTCTTGTGTGATTTATGTAATATGTTTACAGAACCTATATAGAATATAATATGTGAGTGAATCAAAGAAGACACACAAAACGTTGGCCAGGACTTCTGTATAGTTTATGTTTTATGTGTAAGGAATGTGTGTGGATCAAAGAATGCACAACCAAATGTGCAGGACTTTCTAGAAGGCTTGAAAGTAGAGCAGGACATTGGATGATTTCTAGAAGGTTTGAAATTAGAGCAGGTCATTGGATGACTTCCAGAAGGTTTTAAAGTAGAGCAGGACATTGGATGACTTCCAGAAGGTATGAAAGTAGAGCAGGACATTGGATGACTTCCAGAAGGTATGAAAGTAGAGCAGGACATTGGATGACTTCCAGAAGGTATGAAAGTAGAGCAGGACATTGAATGACTTCCAGAAGGTATGAAAGTAGAGCAGGATGTTGGATGACTTCCAGAAGGTATGAAAGTAGAGCAGGACATTTGATGACTTCCAGAAGGTTTGAAAGTAGAGCAGGACATTGGATGACTTCCAGAAGGTTTGAAAGTAGAGCAGGACATTTGGTGACTTCCAGAAGTTATGAAAGTAGAGCAGGACATTGGATGACTTCCAGAAGGTATGAAAGTAGAGTAGGACATTGGATGACTTCCAGAAAGTTTGAAAGTAGAGCAGGACATTGGATGACTTCCAGAAGGTTTGAAAGTAGAGCAGGACATTGGATGACTTCCAGAAGGTTTGAAAGTAGAGCAGGACATTGGATGACTTCCAGAAGGTATGAAAGTAGTGCAGGACAATTGATGACTTCCAGAAGGTATGAAAGTAGAGCAGGACATTGGGTGACTTCCAGAAGGTATGAAAGTAGAGCAGGACATTGGATGACTTCCAGAAGGTATGAAAGTAGAACAGGACATTGGATGACTTCCAGAAGGTTTGAAAGTAGAGTAGGACATTGCATGACTTCCAGAAGGTTTGAAAGTAGAGCAGGACATTGGATGACTTCCAGAAGGTATGAAAGTAGCGCAGGACATTGGATGACTTCCAGAAGTTATGTAAGTAGAGCAGGACATTGGATGACTTCCAGAAGGTATGAAAGTAGAGCAGGACATTGGATGACTTCCAGAAGGTATGAAAGTAGAGCAGGACATTGGATGACTTCCAGAAGGTTTGAAAGTAGAGCAGGACATTGGATGACTTCCAGAAGGTATGAAAGTAGAGCAGGACATTGGATGACTTCCAGAAGGTATGAAAGTAGAGCAGGACATTGGATGACTTCCAGAAGGTTTGAAAGTAGAGCATGACATTGCATGACTTCCAGAAGGTTTGAAAGTAGAGCAGGACATTGGATGACTTCCAGAAGGTATGAAAGTAGCGCAGGACATTGGATGACTTCCAGAAGTTATGTAAGTAGAGCAGGACATTGGATGACTTCCAGAAGGTATGAAAGTAGAGCAGGACATTGGATGACTTCCAGAAGGTATGAAAGTAGAGCAGGACATAAATTTACCATTGGGTTAAATTGCCTATCTCTGATCATCACCCCTCCCCTTCTCGACTTTGGGACCGGGTCTTTTCTGTTAGTAAATACAAGCGGGAAAGGTGTATTGGATACTTCTTCTCAAAAACCCCTCCCCCTTTTTGTCATTTGTGTATTTTGTAACCTTTGATTTCTTCATGTAAATTGATAATTATTTGTGACTTGATGTTTTGTGATAATAAAAGTATTAAAACTTTGTTAGCATTTTGTGTCGGCTGGCCCAAATCCAACATTCCTCATATTTGTTATCGTAGTCTGTATTCATGTACGTTAAGTGTCAGAATCACCAAATCGGTGTGTGCGCCTGAGTGACTGGAACTGACAAACAATTGTTTGTTCAGAAGGGTGGTAGGAGTAGTTTTGAGAGACAAATATTGTCGTACATGAGACTGTCCTTACTCTTCCCAGCACTTGTGAATCTACTACCTCACTTTCCTAAATGCTTATTCTCACAGAGCCTTCACTATCATTCTACACTCTAAAGGGATTAATATCCATCAGAACACTCTCAGATAAAATTACGACAAAGACATGCAAGAGTTAAACTCCATGGAAAGAAAAGAAGAATGGTTGTCATACCAGAAGGGGTCCCACAGGGAGGAGTACTATCCCCATCACCCTTTATCATCTTCATAGACGACCTGCCAAAGCTATTCACACCATATATCTACAGGGCACTACATGCTGACGATCGTGCTATATGGACTCCGTCTGAATACACAGAAGTTACAAAAGTGAGGATGCAGGAGGCAATAAATAAAGTTGAAAAGTGGGCAAAACCTAGAACGTCCAAATAAACAAGAATAAGACTGCCACTACAATCGTCTCCCTCTCCACCAAACCTGAACACTACACTCTCACACTGGACAACACTCACACTGGACAACACTCCACTGCCAAAAGAGGACAACCCTGTATACCTGGGATTAAAATTTGACAAAAAACTGACATGGGGATCACATATAGAAGAAACAGAAAGAAACGCCACACGCAAACTGCAGTTAATGAAAAACTATCGAAGACCAGCTGGGGAGCAGATATACAAATCACGAAGCAAATTTACGTAGGACATATCCGCCCAACTCTGGAATATGGAATGGGCACATATGCAACAGCAGCAAATACAAATCTCCAGAAGCTGGAAAAAATACAGAATGCAGGACTCAGAATCATTACGGGAGGACTAAGGAGTACACCAATAACAGCAATGGAAGCAACAGCAGGACTGCAAAATCTAAGAGAACGCAGAGATGAGAAAATCACCATCATGACAGAAAAATTCAGACGCCTAAAACAGCACCCCATGCACGAGAAAATAAAAGAACTAACCAAAAACCGATTGAAAAGATCAAGCTTCAACCACCTATCAAGACAGCTGATGGTTGCCAATGGAGAAGTAACCTCAGAAAACCCAGAGGAATGGGAGCAGCTCGTAGCATACTACAACATCACAAACACCATACCCACGTACACTGTACACCTTACAATCCCAGGCATTGAGAACAGAACTGTGGAGACTCCCACTATTCTGAAAACGAAAACACTGGATCACCTCAACAACCAATACGCAAGTCATCAGTGGATTTATGCTTTCAATGGCAGATCTTCAGAAGAAGCAGTAAGGAAAGGAGGAGCAGGGATCCAAATACTAATACCACACGCACCAAAAATAGAACAGTCAATTGCTACTGGAGAACTCTCAACAAACTACAGGGCAGAGCTACAGGCAATCCTAGAGGCTACAGAGATACTGGAGGAAGAAAGACTCAAATGATCAAATATAGTCTTCTTATGCGACTGCATGTCAATTCTCTAGACTATTCAAAATTAACGTGAAGATCTCTTAACAAGAACAGCTATAGAACATCTGACCAGCTGTCCGTCAACAACAAAGTTTCACTGCAGTGGATTCCTGCAGTGGTATTGCAGGAAATGAGGCAGCAGACAGACTGACAAAAGCAGGCACCCAGAAGGAACAGTTTCACTACAGAGTCTCACTGAAGGAGGCAAAGACACTCATCAAAAGAAAGTACAAAAATGCATGGAGCCAGAGAACAGACAGCAATTACCCACAAGACCCCATCCTAAAGCTAGACAGAACACAGCAAACCACCATTTTTAGGCTCCACACAGGACACTGCAGACTACAAGCCCACCTCCACAAAATGAAAGCTGCTCCAACTGAGCAATGCACATGCCAAAATGGCCCCCAGACTCTGGAACACATTCTACAAACGTGCCATCTCTTTGGTGACTTGAGAGCTTAAACCTGGCCCCAGGAGACGAAAATGGAAGAGAAACTGTGTGGCACCCGCAAGAACCTCCTGCTGACAACTGGATTCATGGAGGAAACACATCTCCTTGTTTAGACTTGGCTGAGCATAGGAAACTGATCGCAGAAGAAGAAGAAGGTTAAACGAAAATGCGTCCAGAAAATATGCATCGTTTGCAACAGATCTTCATCAGTGAAAGTAAGAGTTCTCCAGAATCAATACTATTATACAGAAGTCAAACATGGACAATGAATAAACAAAGAAGAAAATCACGAAAGGGCAGCAGTGCAGACAACCGATCCATGGCTTGATAACACGGGGGCACTTTTTTCCCAATAGCTATTAGTGAAATTATGTCTCGGGCCACCACAGTGTGGTCTATTGGACCCATATCTACACTACTGCTAGAGAGGGAAGTAGTTAAAGCATCTGGCACCCAGAGCGGACTCTACTTTGGTACACACCCCCCCCCCTCCCCGCACCATTAAGGAAACATTTGTATGTATATTTGTAACATTAGGCACAATCATAATAGTGTCCGATGGCATCCCCCTCCTGGCTGTCACCGAGGTGGAACCCCCCCCCCCCCCCCCCCCCCCCCCCCCCCCAACAGTTAGTACGTCACTACTGCTAGAGGTTTTAGAGACCTGGTGATACAGGAGGAAATGAAGAATGTTATCAATAAATAAATCATGATCATTGTCTATTGTGGCTCATGGCGGACCATTGATTCATGACTTTAGCTGTTCCCTTTGTAGGAAGCTTGCACCACGCAGTCACGTGATCTTGTAGTGTTATTGTCACCACGCAGTCACGTGATCTTGCAGTGTTATACTCACGACGCAGTCACGTGATCTTGCAGTGTTGTTGTCACGACGGAGTCACGTGATCTTGCAGTGTTATTGTCACGACGCAGTCACGTGATCTTGCAGTGTTATTGTCACGACGCAGTCACATGATCTTGCAGTGTTATTGTCACGACGCAGTCACGTGATCTTGCAGTGTTATTGTCAATGACAGTCAGGTTGCCAGCTACGACATGCACAACTTCATATTAGTAGCCTTTTCAAGACTTGCTTGAGGGTGCAGTAGTCCAATTTTACCGTTCCTCTGACGTCACGGCCGGGTCTTGCTTCATGGGCAACAGCTCGATCTACAATTGCCCAACCTCGTGCCACCGAAAGTTATTTCGGGAGGTACGCTCCTATGGCCAGTAATGACTGGAAGGGAAGATAACATCTTCAGAGACTCCATGGGAACTACAGACGCTAAGAATGATATAGACTGCTATAACTTACAATTAAGATGTCGTAAAAGATATCAACTTGCAGAGAACAATCATTAACAGTTTTTGACAAGTCATTAGTTCAGTTTATGACACGACATTTGCACAGTTTATGACAGGATATTAGCACAGTTTATGACAATTAGCACAGTTTATGACAGGACATTAGCACAGTTTACGACAGGACATTAGGACAGTTTATGATAAGGCATTAGTACAGTTTGACAGGACATTAGTACAGTTTATGAAAGGTCATTAGCACAGTTTATGACAGGATACTAGGACAGTATATGACATGACATTAGTATAGTTAATGACAGGACGTTAGCACAGTTTATGACAGGACGTTAGTACAGTTTGTAACAGGACATTAGTACAGTATATGGCAGGACATTAGCACAGTATATGACAAGACGTTAGCACAGTTTATGACAGGAAGTTAGCACAGTTTATGACAGGACATTAGCACAGTTTATGACAGGATATTAGCACAGTTTATGACAGGACATTAGCCCAGTTTATGACAGAACATTAGTGTCGTGGAATATTCTAATCCACATATATAAATTATCAAGTAAATATAAAGCCTAATAAATACATATAATAAATAAAGGAAGAAGAATGGTAAAGAACAGTGCTGTCACAATGACAGTACTCGAAATCCCCTTCTTTTCTACTTCGTCGGCAAATTGTAACGCTTTCACGTTGATATTAAAGGCCTTCTGCAACATACACGCGTTTCCCAAACACACAATAAAATGTGCTGCCTTTCTAAGAAAAACCTTGAAATATGCAAGTTGACCTAAATTTTAAATTCCATTCATGTCTTTTTCTACACTATGTTACCAAAAACAAAAGACAGATGGACAAAAGGATAGCGAGAAGGGAGAGGCAGAAAGCCGAACACTAAACACGCGTCGCGCGATACACAAATGCTGCCATCACGCGTGTAAGACTACATGCACTAACTTTTTTTCAGACGGACAGTGATAAATTCACTACCCTTCCCAGAGTTAGGTTTTAAAATCTGAAAAACGCTTATTGGGGAAACCTGACATTCTACTGTTTATGTCCGAAATCCTGACATTAGTCTGACAGTACAGCAGGACAGGTGGCGGTTCTCACATAAAAAATAAAACAACTACACGACTATCCTAGAAATTGCATATTTTGAACGCAGCCACTTAGCTCTTTTAAATTTGGATATTTGGGCTCCTTAGGGTTTGCTGACAAAGAATATGTACAACGTTATGCAAATATTCTAGGAATTAACAAGTTATAGCCAAAATAAAATGATAGTGCTGTCAGACAACACCCAAAATCAGAATCGCTCAGTGGTAGATTTTTTTTCACCACCATTGTACGGGAAATGGGCCACAAGTTACATTTGAACTGATTGGCTGGAATGATATGTAAGGCTAAACACGATTAGTCGGGCTATAAAGGCTATCCTTGGTTGTTAGGGGAGACGTAGGAAGTTAAAATTTTTTCAAATACTTGTCGAAACGTGGCTCCATTGGCTAGACTCGCTGATATACTCACTTAGGAGCGTTAGTTCGAGACCACTAGTGCAAATAAGCTTGATAAAGCAACAGTGCGTTGAAGCCAGCTCATATTTGTGTTAAATAAAAGCCTGGAACATAAGCAGATGGGAATTTGTGCCAGTATTTTGTGCCAGAATTCATTGCTAATCAACGTATCTGTGTTTGTTTCCATGAATTGTGGTAAGCTTGAAACATTCAGTATCTTTTAATGAAAATTGAATGTGAATTGTTAATTTATGCCTGTATATATGTGTAGTTCAGTAGCAAACATGATATAAAGCCTATAATGCTCCAGCCTGAACAGAAGGTGTCGGAGGAAAGTAAAACTGCATGGAATGGCCAAACAGTACACTGACACCTAGATTATTGATTAGACAGAAATAATGCTGGAAGTGCAGAGGCGTAGTAACCATTAAGGAGGTTAATGCTGGTATAAAGTATTTCAGATGAAGCTGACAGTTGGCCTAACGCTCTGAACTCAATGTTTGTGATGTATTGTGCTCAGTGTAAAAAGAGAGTATAAATTAGTTATGAAGTAGAAGGTACATCCTTCTTGTTTTCAGGGACCGTGGTCTTGATGGTATTGAGCAGCACCTGGTCAGAGCTTTGCTGAATCCAGAGTCGGACAGCATACTCCTTGGTCCATTTAGCTATCAGTGAGGTGTCTCCAGAGCCGAGGGGAGAGTCGAGCAGAGGAGTCTGTTCCTGCCGCCATCACGCCAGATAAGCTGATGTGGCCAGCTGAGCTCAAAATTATGTACCCCCAGCTTAAAATGACCTTGTAAAAATAACATTAAGAGGGGAATTAAATTGTGTTAATATCAGGAACTGAGAACATCTCCAATAATAGTTCCCCTAAAGACAAACTATTGAAGTCATGATGACAAATACCAACAGAGCTTGAACAAAACAAAACCAGTATTACCTCATATTACTACTACACAACTGACACACATAGGATACTTTTAATAATATATGTCACTACTATATTCATATTGATAAATTCTGTACATATAACTTGTAATTTCGATTGATTGTGATTCCTGGTTCCCTTTGTAATTGAATCAGGACACATATTCATTCATAACAGCAATGAATACATATTGTTATTTGAAAAGTTATCAGTGACTCCTTTAAGTTATCCTTTAGAGTGTTATATGTATGTGAGTGTCACAGTGTTGTCAAGTGTGGTGGAATAAATTAAATTGTTTATCTGTCTGTTGTTGTTATGACTTACACTTCATCATACACATACCCTAGACATACAACGTAGTCATCACACTATTCCAGAATAATTCTGACTGAGATATATATATATGTGGCAGCAAGTAAGGTTATCTATAATACACTACACTTATTAGATATAGATACCTTCACAGCTGATCTCAGTCAGTACACTAAGTCCCCTATAAATATTTATAACATCCCACTTCACCACAATTAGCACAGTGTATGACAGGACATTTGTACAGTTTGTGACAGGACATTAGCACAGTTTATGACAGGACGTTAGCACAGTTTATGACATGACGTTAGTACAGTTTGTGACAGGACATTAGTACATTATCCATCTGCTAGCATGAAGCCCTGAGAAGGACTTGCCCTAAAAAGGACTCGCCAGCTACACCAACGCTGGTGGTAGGAGACGTCAGTTGATATCGAATGTGCTCGCTCAGATTCAATTCGGGACTCTTTTTTTTAAAATTAAAACTTTGCCTCGTTTTGGCGAGGCGCGTCCCGTTCAACCTAGCTGGTTATATTAGGGCGCATGTCCAAATATAAAAGATATTTTAGGTCTGGAGAATTAGTTATGTGTTAGTCAGGACTCTTGAATCTGAGCGAGCTTATACAGGTCTAACCCTTTGTTTCTCGGAGGTATGCGCTTTTGTCCAATACCAAACCTGCACTCTGTCCTGTTCTTACTGTTCTAAGTCTATTATCATACTGGACACAGTATTAAGGTCTTTGTCTTGTTGGACTGACCAATACTGATATATAGGGGAACAACAGAAGTGATTGCGTCATTAATAGGCTGAATTGCCCATGGTAAACTTCCGGTGTTATGTATAGAGAGGTTCGCACTAATGACCTGTCATCGAAACATCATTTTTTGGTGATGCGTAGATGGCAGGGAGGATAGTGTGATTCGCTTGCATAGCTAGGCGGGGTTGTCGTACGGAAGGTCCAGGGTTCAAATCCTGGGTAAGCCACTCATGTCTGTTGTTTTTCTGTTGTCTAGTGTTCTACTTCTTTATTTCCTACGAGTGCCTTATAATATACCTTTATATTTGTTTCATATTAATTTACTGTTTACAGGCCTCGGGGTTTCCCTTCCTTATGTGTTATAAATGACTTTGTGCTAGTTCGGTGAATTTTCCTTAGGCATGTTGTGTGAAAAGAGGACAATTTCGACATTTCCTTCTCTGTAACTCTGCAGCATTCCGCACCATAGAGAAGCACAGAAAGCACACAGCTCTGATATAATCTTAATTTTGTGCTTGTGCTGTATTGAGAGGACTTCCAGATGTTGTTTAGGCTAAAAAAGGCTGTTCTTGCCTTATTCATTCTGATGTTGATGTCTTTGCCTGCCTGGTGTTACTATGCATCCTAGGTATGTGAAGGTGTCTGTCTGTACCAGTTGCTGATTCCTTACTGATATGGACTCAGGGTTGCTCACATTGAGCGTCATGACCTCTGACTTCTTTAAATTGATGTTCAAGCCCACCTGCTGGCTAAACTTATTGAGCCTATCCGTTTTTTCCTGGATGTGTTGATGTGAATGTGCTAGTAGTGCAATGTCATCTGCATATTCCAGATCTTCCAATGTAGAAAATGTAGTCAATCTTATTCCTCTTGGACTTCCCTCTGTTGTCTGACGCATCACCCAGTCTATGTCTGTTAAAAATATAGTGGTTGATAAGGGGCATCCCTGTCGTACTCCTGTCTTCACCTCAAAGGTTAGGTTGCTCTGCCCAACTGATGCGTGATGCCATATGAGGATGGATGGTATCCGCATGTCTGGTTTTGTGTAGTGTGCAGATGTGTTTAGTCAAACAATGTTCATACAAAAATAACAGGGCAATCCACATAGGACTTCAGTAAACTCACGACGTATAAAGTCAATGATTCTTGTAACAGCCGTTGACGTTTTTCTTCATTATTTATTGTGGACGCCACAGTGACAAAATGGTTACGCGAATATGTAGGCACATCAAACAGTCATTATCACAGCAACATTCAATACAGCAATAGACGGTAGACAGCATTACAATGATGAGTCAGATGCATGTTATATTTCATAGTGCTGTAAATGTAGTCAGGTGAAAAACTCCATCCTTTTCTATAACAGCCAGGAGATAACCAGATGTATGAGATCAGTTCACTCTCCTTAGTCTGACTTCAGCAAGACAGACACGTCTGCCGAAGTATAAATAATGTCCTCAAAACTATCCTCTAGATAATAAAGGTTTTCCAAACCTAGTTCATTTAACAAAGTAGCAAGTAATGGTCCTTGGGACATGCATCAACCGATGCAGTACAATACAGCGACATGTGAGCTGGGAAAACATCTCGTGACGACGACTTTCGAAGACAGGCTATGAATCGAAATCGCTCACGACCCAAAATCGATAGAGTTAATGAAAAGTCAATTTACCTTGCCTTCAGGAAATACACAGAAATATCACGCCTCCCGACATGTGGGAAACACTAGAGGTATTATCTCGAATAAACGAAATATCCATTAAGAGGACTACACATCCCTGACAGAACAAAAAATAGCGGAGATCCCCTCTTCAACGAGGCATCTCTTTCGCCATTCAAATCGCTCACTCCCCTAGTGGTGGGCGGAAACCGATCGACCAAAAAACAAGACCAGTCATGCGCAGTCCAGCGCAAAATGACCACAGCTCAAAACTTAACTGCATTCAATACCAACGCGAGAAGACAAATGCTTACCGAGAAAAGTGACTATAAATTTCAAGCAGTTGTTGCCCTTGCGTTATAAAATAGATATTGTAATAAAACGATGTTGCGAGAATTTATCACGCAACATATCACCACCTCCTCCCGATAAAAAAAAAATGTGGAACATATTTTTTTTTTTTTAAAATATCAAAGAGCATGCGATAAGCGGCTCAAAACGCACGAATTATGCGCTGATAATTAATTAAATTGCCTAACATGAGGCTAAATATAGAGTGTCTGGTGAGGATATACCTCAACAGAAAAATAAATATGTCTCAAAAAATATTCACATCGGGGAGGTGTCACCAACACACATCACGTTAGCATGTAAACACAATATACGTATGCAAGTTACCATAATCATCATTAAACAGCATACTCTAATATTGTCTTTAAAAATGGATGTACAAATCTGATAGGAAAATTTAAATAGTACATTCTTTGACATGTAATGACATAAGTACATAGTAAAGTTAAACTACATGACGATCCAGGACATATGCTCTGGTATTCCGAGGGTAAGTACACAATCTAGAACTCGTCATGCTTGATACTAGTAAGGTAAGTCCTCAGCTCAACAATGACATTCTGAGAAAGTACAAGCAATATAATGCTAATTAATAACTAATATGCTTCATAAGGTACAATACATTATTAATAATTGTGGCTGTTTAGTAAACTAACGGCCCTTATATTAACTACTCAGTCCTCCTCTATCATCTTAAAAAACGAACAGAAGAAGATGACAACAAAGCACGATAGTGTGTACATATAAAGTAAGTACAGATGTGCTAATCTATTGTAGAAATATAGGTGTGTTATGACTCTGTAATATATGGAAATATAGGACAGAAGTATTAGTTGGAGTCATGTGGGCATCTAGACAAAATGTCAGCCATCACATTATCCGCACCACGGATAGCTCGTACCGTGAAGTGAAAAGGTTGAAGAGCTATAGCATATCGAGTGGATCTCGAACTCTTCAAATTCTTAGTCTGAATAGCTGTAAGAGCTTTCTGATCAGTCTCTAGAATGAAATGTGCGCCCAGGAGGAATCTTTGTAGCTTTAGAATTGACCAAACCATCGCTAACAACTCACGGTCTAAAACCGAGTAGTTCCTCTCTGCCGCATTTAGTTTTCTAGAAATGTACATAACAGGATGCAGAGTATTTGCATATTCTTGCATCAGTGCTGCTCCAATCCCAGTGGATGAAGCATCACTCCGAAGAACAAAAGTCCTATCAAGAGTAGGTAATCTTAAGATGGGAGGAGAAGAAAATATATTCTTGATTTGGTCTAGTGAAGATTGGCATTCTTCAGACCAACGGACCAGATTAGGCGAACCTTTCTTCAACAATGTTGAGAGAGGTGCCATGATCGAAGATAAATTTGGAATAAATCTCCCATAAAATTGAATTAAACCTAAGAGACTCCTAACTTGTTTCTTAGTTTTAGGAACAGAGATGTTCAGTATTTTGGAAGTATTGTGGTCTTCTGTCTTCAAGAGACCATGACCAACACGATGACCCAGGAAAGAGATTTCACCAAAACCAACAAAAGCTTTAGAAGGTTTCGCTGTCAAATTATTCTCACGTAGAGTGGACAGTAAGTCATATAACCCTAAATAGTGATCTTCCCAGGTATCACTGAAGAGACAGATGTCATCTAAGTATGCGATGACATCCGAACGATGTGACAGAATTCGACGCATCATGCGAACGAAAGTGGCAGGGGCGTTCATGAGACCAAAAGGCATAACATTCCATTGAAATAGACCCCTAGGTGTAGAAAAAGCAGTAAGAGGTTTGGCATGCTCTGCTAAAGGCACTTGCCAATAACCTTTAGACAAGTCAAGTTTAGTGAAGAATCTAGAATTAGAAAGTCTAATCAGTAGATCTTCTAACAAAGGCATCGGTTCAGCATCGAACTTTGTGACCTGATTCAATTTGCGATAATCAACACAAATTCGTATGTTCTTATCCTTCTTCCGGACAATAACCATGGAAGAAGAATATGGTGAAGTCGATGGTTCAATTATATTTAATTGAATCATTTCATCCAATTCCTTTTCCACTTGCGACTGAAAGTGTATAGGAATAGGATAAGGCCTAACCCTAATTGGATTATTGTCGGTAAGAATTATGTCATGTTCTATGACATCTGTGTGTCCAGGAATGTCAGTGAGAACATCCTGAAATGTTTGTAACATCGACGAGACTTGTCGATGTTCGTCACCAGAAAGATTAGGAGAAACAGAAACGTTTTTCCAAGATTCCGTAGAATGTAATGGAACCACTGGAAGGGGAAGATTAACATCAGAGAAGGTAGATTCCTCATCCTGTATGACAGACAGGGATGAATAATGACCGTGAGGTGCAGGAGCATCATCCGTTGCCTGGAAAATAGGCAGCAAATAGTCCGGACGTTCGTGAAATTCCGAAAGCATGTTTATGTGGAAAGTTTTATGCTTTCCATCAATATCGACCACATAGTCAACATCGGAAATCCGAGAGACTATTGCATACGGACCTTTCCATGCAATAAGAAGTCTATTTTCCCTACTGGGGAGTAGGACGAATGCTTTGTCACCTGGACAAAGTTGTCGTAGACATCTATTCTTGTTAGCAAACTGTCTTGCCTTCTCTTTAGCAATTTCTGATGAAGCAGTTGCTAGCTTACATGCCTCAATGATCTTTTGTCTAAGAGCAATGACATACTCATATGAGGATTGAGTTTCATCGCTAATATCATCGGCAGTGATGAGATCGTGTAATAAAGACATAGGGCCGCGTGGACGCGCGCCAAAGACAAGTTCGAAGGGGAAAATCCTGTGTGTTCATTAGGGACTTCTCTATAGGCAAAGAGAGCCGCGGGTAAAACCCTGTCCCAATCTTGAGGATGATCTTCAGTTATCTTACCAAGCAAAGTCTTGAGCGTTCTATTCAGACGCTCAACTAACCCATTAGACATAGGATGGTAGATACTACTGAGAGATCGTTCAATATGTAAGGTAGACATTACCTGTGACATAGTGTCAGATATGAGTTGAGTGCCATGGTCTGACAATATTTCTCTGGGGAACCCCAAGCGAGAAAATATCAACCAAAGAGCATCTGCGATATCTGTAGTAGATATGCTCTTAAGAGGAATAGCCTCTGGCCAACGTGTGCACATATCGACACATGTAAGGATAAACTGATGTCCTCTGGCCGACTTGACCTTAAAAGGGCCAATAATATCTATGGCCATTTTCTGAAACGGCCGAATAGGAATGTCAGCAGCCTGGATAGGCGCAGCATGTCGTGGTCCTCTAGATTTGACCTCCTGACATACCTTGCATGATCGGCAGTAAATACGAATGTCCTTATTGACAAAAGGCCAAAAGAAAGCCGCAAGGACTCTCGACTTCGTACGGGAAAAACCCATATGTCCAGCACATTGCGAGTCATGAGCATGTTGTAATATTTGCACTCTCATGCTCTTGGGAACAAGAATTTGCGAATGTGCCGACGTAGTCGAATCTTGTACCATACGTACAAGTACGCCGTTTCTCATTGCAATCCAAGATTTTCTATTTGTATCCTGATTCGGATCACCTTTCTTCGCAAGAACGAAGAATTTTTTTAAAGAAGGATCTTCTTCTTGCAATTTTATGAAAGAGTCACGAGTGATTACTAAGTGACTATCTTGGCTATCAACTTCATTATCACTATTCAGTGAAGTTTCGGGTGTTTGTAGAGCTTGTGCTCTTGTAACTACTGCATTTGTAGCTTGCATGTTATTATCTTCCCAAGCAGCAATCTGCTGTGGGGTACACTCCCTAACTCCGTGAATACGACCAATAATAAGGTCCGCAATAGGATTAGGTAAGAGACAAGCATGCACATCTCCAGTAAAGAAAGGAGTGGCAATGCGAATTACAGCAGTAGGATATTTTTCTAGAGTGCCGCCAAATGTGACACATTTAATAACCCTTCCTGTAGCACAAGATGGATCTACAAGCGATTGTCTAACACCAATAGTGGTGCATCCGGAATCGAAAAGTAGTGAGACCGGAGTATCATTAACAAGACCCTTATGTAGAATTAAAGAACCCCTCCCGTCATGCGCAACAGCAGCAGGAAGAGCGGGAAGTGGGTGACCACAACTCAAAGTAGTTATGGTACCCGGTTCGAATAAAGTACTGCATTGGGGGCATTTGTTTGCTCTCTCAAAGTCAAAAGCAGAACCAGTGACAGCGTCAAAGTTTTTACTATCAACAACATGATTACAGGCTCCCTCAGTTTCCTGTTGTACAGCATTAGCCTGCTGATATCTCTTTTTTTTGTGTTGAGATCTACCCCGACTATTATTACCTCTGAAGTTATCAGAGTTATTATTATCTCTGCAGTTATTATTGTCTCTATTGTAATTGTTATCCTGGTTCGAATTCCAGTTTCCACGATTACTATCATGTTCACATTGATGCGAACATCTATTTGTTTGGTTTTGAGGTCTTCGGCAGGAATAACCTCTATTACCATATCCTCTTTTGAAATGCCTATAATTATTAGGGTGATAGTAACGAGTACTATCAGGTTGTCTCCAATTCTTCGAAGAAGAATCACCATGAAATTGATTTCCATGATTTTGACAGAAATTACCGCTACTCTTTCTATCAAAATTTTGTTGGAATCTACGAGCAAAGTTTTGGCCATACGGAGCTGCCGAAGCAACTGGTAAACCTTCTTTCACCTTAGAGTTACCCATGGTTATGTGTGGGTGCGCAGTTACGTATTGGCAACAGAAATCTTCCATTTCTTTTATTGTTTTAGGTTTACGTTCATGAAGGAAAGCAAGGAAAGACTCATTGACAGACGACATGACTTTGTCTCTAAGTATTAAGTCCATAAGTCCTTCATAAGTTTTTTCCGTCTTAGATAGTTCAACCCATCGTGAGAAAGTAATGCGTATTCTTGCAATAAACTCGGAGAATTCAACTCCATTTTCAGGTAACATGTTTTTAAATTGTAGACGATAGCCGTCTTCGTTAAGCTGATATTTCTTTAACAAAGCGGCCCTGACAACCTCATAATTGTTCTTGTCAGGTTCATCCACCATATTTAATATACTTAGAGCTTTACCTGTCAGTATCCCTGATAACTGATAAACATATTTTGCTTTGTCTATGTTATGAGCTGTACATGCTTGTTCAAATCTGTCCAGATAGAACATTATGTCATCACTGGAAGGACTAAATGTTGGTAACTTAATCTTAAAAGTATCATTATTAGCCTTACCAGAAGATGAACCCTTGTTTGAATCATTACCATTACTCATGCTCGTCAATTTCAATTTTTCCAACTCTAAAGCTAAGACCTTTTCTTCATGTTCCATTTTTGCTTTCTCTTTCCTCTCATCAGACTCTCTCTGTAATCTTCTTTCCTCAGCCTGAGCCTCTTTTTGAAGTCTTTCAGCTTCTTTTTCAAGTCTTTTATTTTCAGCCTCTTTTTGAAGTCTTTCAGCTTCTAGCTGTAGCTGGAGTTTTCTCTCCTCAGCTTCTGATTCCCTTTTTTGTTTTTCCATTTCCATTTGGAATCTTTTTTCATCCACCTGCATCTGCAGTTTCTTTTGTTCAGCTTCCATTGCTTTATCATATCGAGCAGTTGCAAATTCTTCTAACTTATCACCAGTCTTCCCAAGCAATTTACCCTGCTCAATAAAGTGCTCAAATGTAGACATGTTGTCTAACATATGAGTCCAAAACCTGAAATAATTAACTAATTTATTTCAAACCTAAGTGTAACAAGTCTTAATTAAGCACTTGTATATTCACATCACATTATATTATCCCAGTCTCTGTGGGAAACAAGTCTCCAATCAAAGAACTTGTATATGAAATATCAGCACTCAATTCTTGATCATAAGTGCACTTCTCATTCAATAGTGCACGACACTATTCATCATTCATTTATCATCAGTGTAGTAGTAACAGTGCATTAGCATAGCCCATTAACTAATTACTATAACTGTAAACAATGACTATGTAAACACATGCAGAATGTAAACATTGAAAATGTAAACAATGCAAACAATGTAAACAATAACAATGTAAACAATAACAAAGATCAGCAACAATACAAAAACGTTCGCAGAAATCAACTAAAAATAAAGCAGAAATTAATGAAATATCACAAAAAATGTGACGATATCTGCGCTATAATTAAACAAAATACATGACACCACAGTGTATAAACAAAAATGTTGTATGAAACTAAATTATAGACAAGAGTAGGCTAACAAATACAAACAAATCAAAACAAAACTAAAGAATGCGAAATAATAACGAAAACAATATTAAAACATGTCATCACAGCTAACATAAATAGCAACAGAAGTCGCTTAGCAAATTCCAGTATCGGAAATTTGCAAACCCTACAGAAAACGCTCACAATAGACGACCTCTATGACGTGGCATAATCTAACGGAGACACCACCCAACCGAGAACCCGCTGAAATATAAACATATAAATATACAAATAACATATAGACATATAACATATAGAATGAGATGATACACAGAAGACTCAGCAGAAGCATAAGGGCACAGTTTACATACAAACAGGCCACTTAACTTATAGGCTTCCAATCGTAGAACAGCAGAAAAAACGGATGTCAATCAACGTCCTAAAGAGCGAAGCTCCAACGATGATGGCACATCTGAACTGCTTCCACTGCTAACACGATGGTACAAGAGCTTCTGAAATACTGTGTGTTGAGTTGTTTCGGCACTTGACCTTCTAATCCAAAAGTAAGTTGATGGAAATCGGTACTTGGCCTTCTTCAGAAAACAACCCGTTTCAACCGGCACTTGACCTTCACAAAAACGACAGCACTGGAACCTTGACAGCAGCAACTTGCTTGACTTGCGTAAAAGATAACAGCAGTCCGAGTTATCCGGCAACATGTAACAACGCCGGGTACTGTCAAATTCTTGTTTCCGTCAAAAAGTTGAAATTTTGACTTTTACCGGGCAACGCCGAGTACTTTGAAAATTTTGAAGATGTTGACTGTATTGAAGAATGTTAATTTCTTGAAGGATGCTGATGAATTCTTGTTGAAAATGAAGTGGGTAAGGGACCCCGTGTTTGCTGGTACCAGAATCAAACCAGCTAATGGCCACCAAATGATGCGTGATGCCATATGAGGATGGATGGTATCCGCATGTCTGGTTTTGTGTAGTGTGCAGATGTGTTCAGTCAAACAATGTTCATACAAAAATAACAGGGCAATCCACATAGGACGTCAGTAAACTCACGACGTATAAAGTCAATGATTCTTGTAACAGCCGTTGACGTTTTTCTTCATTATTTATTGTGGACGCCACAGTGACAAAATGGTTACGCGAATATGTAGGCACATCAAACAGTCATTATCACAGCAACATTCAATACAGCAATAGACGGTAGACAGCATTACAATGATGAGTCAGATGCATGTTATATTTCATAGTGCTGTAAATGTAGTCAGGTGAAAAACTCCATCCTTTTCTATAACAGCCAGGAGATAACCAGATGTATGAGATCAGTTCACTCTCCTTAGTCTGACTTCAGCAAGACAGACACGTCTGCCGAAGTATAAATAATGTCCTCAAAACTATCCTCTAGATAATAAAGGTTTTCCAAACCTAGTTCATTTAACAAAGTAGCAAGTAATGGTCCTTGGGACATGCATCAACCGATGCAGTACAATACAGCGACATGTGAGCTGGGAAAACATCTCGTGACGACGACTTTCGAAGACAGGCTATGAATCGAAATCGCTCACGACCCAAAATCGATAGAGTTAATGAAAAGTCAATTTACCTTGCCTTCAGGAAATACACAGAAATATCACGCCTCCCGACATGTGGGAAACACTAGAGGTATTATCTCGAATAAACGAAATATCCATTAAGAGGACTACACATCCCTGACAGAACAAAAAATAGCGGAGATCCCCTCTTCAACGAGGCATCTCTTTCGCCATTCAAATCGCTCACTCCCCTAGTGGTGGGCGGAAACCGATCGACCAAAAAACAAGACCAGTCATGCGCAGTCCAGCGCAAAATGACCACAGCTCAAAACTTAACTGCATTCAATACCAACGCGAGAAGACAAATGCTTACCGAGAAAAGTGACTATAAATTTCAAGCAGTTGTTGCCCTTGCGTTATAAAATAGATATTGTAATAAAACGATGTTGCGAGAATTTATCACGCAACACCAACACTACACGTAAAGTTGGCATAGAGGCTTTTTATGATTGCCACTATGCAGCTTGGAATTCCATAAGCCCTCAGTATTTTCCATAAACTGTCCCTATGTATGCTGTCAAAAGCCTTTTCAAAATCAACGAAATTAATGTACAGCTGTCTTTGCCATTCTAAGCACTGCTCTATAATGTTCCTGAGAGTGAATATATGATCTACACATCTTCTGTTCTGTCTAAATCCTGCTTGTTCTTTCCTCAGTTTGTGGTCTACTGCTTTTGAAATTCTCTGTATAATTATCCTGCCTAGTATTTTGCTGGGAACTGAGAGAAGAGTGATTCCTCTCCAATTATTGCAGTCTGCAATATGTGACAGCTGGTGACGAGCACCAAATAAACTTATGTCGCCGTGGTGGCTGGTTACTGCATCACAATAATCTTATGTGACGTTACAACAATCTATCCAGGTGATATGCGAAACCTTCACACCATGCAGACCTTTCGTCACAGGTGGTACATATTTCTTCTGAGTTTATTGATATTGAATTTCCTAGTGATCGTAGTGGTTATTGGTTTACTGATATATCTTGTGGGTGGTAACTGGCGACTGCCAGAGGTGGAGTTACCCAAATGAATGTTGGTTCAAGACCAGGCCTTTTTTTTACCCACGTAAGTTGTCAGTGATCATTTGTATCTTCCTAGTGCTTCCATACATGAGTAAGTAACAGCAATAAGTCATGCAAAATGGTTTATTAGTAGACTAAAAGGCAATGTTCATACACCACTCAATAACCTGGCTATCAGCGGCCAGATTGCTTGGTTACATGAATTGTGATGTCTCTGCAAAAGGACATCGTCATAAATAACATGTCTGCTTGAGCTCCTCTAAAAAATGTCGATAGGCTTTGCCTGGAGTCTCGTTCTAAATTACATAACTTAGCAAAGTACTTATTCAATTCGAATCGAGATCATATTAATCAAGCAAATACTTGCCCAATACTCTGAAAACACATCTCCTGGAAAAACATAACTTGTGAAAAACATTCAATCTTTCAGTGGTCAGATATTTTCTTGCCCAGAGGTTAACCACACAACCTTTAAAAAACACGGGGCCGCACTAAAGTTATCAACCTTCTCCCGTGATCACGTCTGCCTACTTGAACAGTGCACTGCGTGACTGAACTGTATTCTGACCGCAGTAGTCAAAAATAGCTATCGACGATCTCATTGGTCAAGCTCGACCAGTGAAGTTATCTTACCAACTAATCTCGCTCAAGATCTTTTACTACTGTTACAAATACGGTTAACGTGTTAGCTAGCGTTAAACACAGGCCCTCCGGTGACATACGTCCCGGGGCTACAAAAATGTATCCTAACGGGAGACATTTTAATTCTATCAAAACCCAAAAACTATATACATAGTAAACTCAAATATAACCAAAAAACATAAAACAAAATATCATGTCAAAACAATCATGGTCAGTATAAATGCATCATAGACCTATACAAAATCAATGGGTCTAATAATATAAACATTTAATGAAAGGATAATGTAGGACAGCATGTCAGGACAATGGACATAGGTTGGGGAGTAGGAAGAGCCTGAAATGGAACAGCTCCAGGGATATCGTAGTTCATATCAACAGAAATCTCCATAAGTGCGATGCATGTATCCTAGAAATATGACAAAGGATAATAGCGAATAACCAACTTAATAGTAGAGTCCATATGAAATGTCTGAAGGGAAAAGTGACGACAACTGGTTGAACTCTATAGCTCTGAATAGACGTCGAACTGGACAATATTCTACGATACAATGTACATGAATTTGTATAGAATCATTCATAAAAAACAGCAGTTAAACATCAAAATGTTTTACCAATATGAAACAATGGCTGACATATCAAAAAAAAAAATCAACAGTATTAGTAATACCATCAACAGCATTGCAACGCAAAAATAAATGCATAATGGGTGTGTGCGTGGTTAATTGCAATAGCATAAGTGAAGATGTCGTATGTTGCAATGGGTGCGAGCGAGAAGTGGCATCATATGATATGTGAGATGGAAGAGGCGTAAGAATGTCCTGTATCCAATATAATGCAAATGTATTATCAATAACCATTAAAGGAATGTGCACTAGTACCCGAAGCATCGTGCAAAGATAAAACATTGTGCACCTTGAGCAATGCTCTACATAATGTAACTGGGAGTATAGATGATATCTGTGTGAAGAGGAGCGAAGGTCCGTGTAAAGTAATAGTGTACGTGGTAAATGATGTGTATATAATGAGTCTATGTGGCTTTCAAAAGTAGTGACAGTGTGACATGAAAAAAATACATCTCTGTTCTTATCTATAATACATAACACATAGAAAAAAATAATGTCGCACAAACATATCAGTACATTGAGTAGCATCATGCAACTCAAAAAATAAGAAAATCCAAAAAAAAATTTACAAGTTGTGTAATAATACCTGCTAGAAAAAAATGTTGTTTACAATTGTGAGGCTGGCGTTAAAAAATGATAGATGAGCTGTTGATTTGCAGCTATAGTCCACACTTGTAAAGTGAGACTATTAATATTCACCTCTGTGAACGTTCCAAATAAAAAAGTTGGAGAGCCTGTCCTACAAAAGAAACGATAGCTCTGCGCTATCTACGTACATTACATAGATCCTGAAATCTAGTTTGCAATACGGTGAGAGTCTGTCGTAACCGTATTGACTCTCTATGTGACATGGCCAAAAAAAAAAAAAATCAGCGTAAGCAATAATATACAATCTACTATAAAGGTGCATAGTCACAGTAATATACTATTCAATCTTAACAAAAGAATGTAATATGTCTTGTAACTCTGTTCGCAACGGTTGCAGGGAGGCGACTAAAGTAATAGTCCATGTGGAAGAGGTGTCGGAGGCATCTTTGACTTCCTTCAATAATATTGCATCTCGCCACAGTAGTCTGCTGTACGTCTGAGTGCGGACGGTTATCTCAAACTGCAAGGCTAAGGGAAGAAAGGGACCAACCATTATCAACCTGTAATAGAAAAAAAAATAATGCATAAAGTTAGTGCTTGTCAAGAAACATTTGTGCCAGTTCCAACAAGGCAATGTCCTTCGATGACAGTCGCTGATCGTACGTGCGTCCTTTAGGATGGGAAGCAGTTGCTGTGAAATGAGCAACGCGACAACTAGCAGTACATTGTTCAGTACTGTCTTGACGGTTGGAATGCATAGAACGACGCTTCTTGCGAATCTGTACACGAACATGTTCATGTGAGGGACGAATCAACTTTGCTAAAGGGACGGAGTCGTCCGACGATGATGAATAGTGGCGTTTAATGGCTGTTCTGGAATGTGTTTCCATGGGAACAATATAGGAATCATCATCAGAGGCTACAAGATGTGTTGTCCGGTCAGGCGTAATGTCTTGCCATGAGTTTTCAATGATGGTTGCCGAAGAATCCGAATGGACAGTTGATGAATGTGGTGGATCAGTACTGTGGATGGCATCAAACCAGAGTGTTCAACGTTTGGAGGTGTATCCTCTGCTCGTGGTTCACTGTCATGGAGTAAACAGTCGTTGCGGTGTTGGATCCGTTGTCGGAGCTCTTGTAAAGGAATGTCATCCTCTGTTCGTGGTTCATTGTCATGGAGTAAACGGTCGTTGCGGTGTTGGATCCGTTGTCGGAGCTCTTGTAAAGGAATGTCATTGTGATGTACGTCTAGTTCGACAAGTGAATTTTCCCTGATATGATGGATGATTAAAGGGACTTTTAGCTTTTCATAACATTAGAACCCCTGAACATTTGTTGTAACTTTTCGTTTCGCCAGAGCGAACCGATTCCACCGGGACTCATTTAGTATGCGGCACGAGATCAAAGACACTGAGACGATCCCCGAGCAGAGAAGCTAGTTTCTCGCAGGTATTTAACATCTCCGCGCGAACACTAAACCGCTCGCAAGATGGACCAGAGCGATCAGAAGAAAGACACTGGTGGAGATCTCAGGAAGGACGGGCGGCATGCTATCAAAGACAGTAGTGGTCCCTGAAACGATTTCGCATCTCGGTGTTTAGCACGGAACCGATCGCAGCCAGAGCGAACGGGGAAAGCTGACGCAAGCAGCGAGCGAAGATACGAGAGGCCAGGGGCGGCTTCTCTCTTTGGTCTGGCGGTCAGATCCCCTAAATCCTTCCGAGATCAAAAAAGCTGTCAAGTTTCTCATGTCCCACTCATCTTGCATTCCAGTTGTAGATATACAGATCACGTAGAAATACACTTCATCACTCGCTGGCCAGAACTTGATAGAAGCACTAGCGATATTTGAAATCTTGCTAGATTATCCCATGGATTTTCATTTTATTTGCAGTGAATTCTATTTCTGTGCAAAACGGTAATATATATATATTGTGTAAAGTGATCAGTGGTCTAGTTCATTCATTCTATTTCATTGGATTTTGTGGTAATTTAAACCTATTAAATTAAACCGTCTCAATAGTTCCAGTTGTAAATGTAATGATATACCTGCTATACTATTTCCAAAAAGATAATAGATGTTTAATGCTTAAATTAACTTTTAAAGTCGCGAAGGAATTTATAATTAATAAATTTAGTTAAGTCCTATATTTATAGATGTGTGATTTAACCACTCGCGCAGTGTTTATTAAATACATAATTAAATACGCGAGCGTATATATAATAGTCTTAACGGGAAATTTATCGCGCGCTTAGAAGATTATTTGATTTTTAAAGTATGATTATGTTGTTATGGGTTTTCTATCTTTTTCTCTAGATTGATCACCTTTTGCAATCCCAGCAATAACGAAATCTTTCAGAGTTTCCATACTCGGTTCTTAAACTTCCAGACAGTTTGATGAGACATTTTTTTAAAGTAAATCTTGTGGTGGTCCGGTGCGGCCTAGCTAACATAATTACATGAAAGAAAGCCTACCCAAGATCATTTGATTATTATCATCAAATTAAATTACAATCTGTAAGATAAACTGGAAGATGAACAGTGCCAGTAGCGATAGTTTATATACTGCTCTATTGTGAGAGATTACCGATTTACCTGACTGTGATTGAGCCTAGTTTTTCCTCACTGGATTAAAAAAAACTTTACCGGTCAGTTGCTGTCATCACGCAGTGAAGGAATATTGCCATCACCTCATTTTCACCCCTGTGTTGAATTGTGTCAGTGCCATCCCATAGACTCCTTTTATATAATAAAACACAAGAACTCTTTAAACTTCAAGTCCGGCGATAAGCGGGAATATTTGCTCTCAGTAAAAACTCGCAAGATCTGGGGCGGGACATAGAAGTGCTAGACAGTTTCACATGTCAAGAGTTTAATCACTGTGTTTATCATTCTATGGATTGTCTGATGCTGCAACTCGGTAAGTGTGTGAGTATATATGAGTGTGGATCCGCACAGTGTGCATGAATGACAAGAGATTTATTTTTTTGCAAAAACCATTTGTTAACTTGCCTACCGGGTAATACGTTTTCTGTATACCCGGCATTGTTCCTTTAGTGGGATAATTTGTTAACTCTGTTTCACCCCCCCCCCCTTTTTTTTTCTTTGCTTAGTAAAGGGAAGACACCAGTTGGGATAACAGTAATTTTTTGTCTACCACCATAACTAATATTGTAACACCTCTTTCAGAGTAATTAAATTCACTGTTGGGTTAACTTTCCTATGCTCCTGATAACTATCTATCTTGAGACTGGGTTTATCTTTGTCTAATACAAGCGGGAAGGGCTTAGTCGATACCAATCTTCTTCACCCCCTCCCTACCTTGTTATTTGCATTTTCCTGTACTTATGATAATTTTATGTAACACTTGATATTGGTTTTTTGTGATTTGATCTTTAAGGTGAATAAACATCATAAACTTATATCGGACGGTGTTGGAATACCCAAAAGCCCAAAAAAATTCCCTATTTGTTAATATAGCTGTATCCACGTCGTCTGAGTGTTTGAAGCACCAAACGTGTGTCTGGAAAACTGGCAAATAATTGTTTGACCAGGAGAGTGGAAGAGAAGATTGAGAGAAACGATTTGTCGTAAATAAGTCTGTCTTTACTCTCCTCCAGCACTCTGTGGAGCATCATATTTAATCTATACATTTCTATCACTGAGTTTTCATCATCATTCTACACTCTAAACCGGACTACTATTTCTAGACTCTTTCTCTCAAAAATAAATTTACGACAATATTTGGCTGTCTCGCCGGGATAATTTTGGGATACATTTGATGCACACATATTTGTGGGTTGGTCCTGGGATCTTGAGCTACATTTGAGGCATTCGCATAGCCGGAATAAAGATATTTTGAGTCTGATCTAAGTCTGGGTCTAACTAGATAGAGTGTGAGTGATCTGTCTTTGTGATTTAGGGAAATAAATAAATAAGTAATTACACCCCTAGACAACGCTTTTTAGTATTTGGGTCGTCCACACAGCATATTTACAGGTTGTTTTCTTTCCACAGCAGTAGAAAGTACGGATAAACAAAAATAGTTGTTATTTAAATTATTCTCTGGCAGAGAAACATTACATTTTTCTTTATAAGATTTGCTGGGATTGCGTGATTGTTTTACAGTCACTAAAGGGTTTTTGAAGTTAAAAGAGTTGAGCTTAGCTAAAGACGCCTTGTTCTGACTTTTTAAGTTTAGTTAACATGGTCTCTTCTCATATAATTGACATCAGGGGGAGTTTTTTGTAGTGGAGAATTAAAATTGCAGGGGAAAATGTTTTTTTTTTTCCTTTTAAATTGAACTGGAAAGATATGACGCGGACCAACAGAGAGAAGAAAAAGAGAAAAAGGAAGCGGAAGAGAGGGCAGAAGCTAGGAAGAAAGAAGCGGACGATCGTCAATTGGAGCAGAAGAAAATTGAGGCAGAGATGGACGCCCGCAGGGAAAGAGAGAAGGAGAGACAACGCGAAGAGAGAGACAAGGAAAGACAGCATGAATTGGCGCTTAAGGCTTTAGCGAGTCGGAGCGCCTCTACTTCGAATAACGGAGAGCCGTCTTTGCCCCAGTCGCAGTCAATGGATCTCTCCAGCACTCAGTCTGCCCAATTAACTGCGATGTCTTTTGCTTTAGAGTCTTTTCCTAGTCCCAATGAGAAAATTGACAGCTATCTAGAAAAATTCGAGAGGCTCGCAAATCTGTATGGGTTGGAGAGTACCCGCTGGGCACTTAAACTCTCAACGTCACCGACAAGTACTGCTTATGACGTATATACAAAGCTGGGAACCAACCAAAATGATTACGACATGCTGAAAAAGGCCTTGCTAGAGCGGTTTGAGATGACCGCCCGAAAATTTCTGCAGATGTTCAGAAACAGCCGGAAAGAGAGCACGGAAACATTCCCGCAGTTCTCTTCACGTCTCACGGGCTATTTGACAAAGTGCATAGAATTATCTGACCTACCTCTTACATATGAGGGACTACTTAAACTTGTTCTTGTGGAACAGATAAAGTCAACTTTGTCAAACGAAACCCGTAGATTTTTGGCTGAACAGGGCGCAGTCAGGCTTGAGGACATACTCAATAAGGCAGAACGCTATACCAATGCAATGGCCGAACTTCCCAGCACAAAACGTAAACCCACAGATGAGCCATCTCGTAAACAAAATCTAGAGCAGTCATCCTATTCCTCTAATTCCTCTCAGAATTATAACCAACGAGAAAATAATACCCAAAGACCTTCCCAGGAAAAATCGAAATTCTACAAAAAATTCGATACCCCCCTAACAACAATTCTGATCAACCCACCAAGCCTACGTAGCAGCGCGGCCACCAAGGTCAAGGAAAAGGGAAGACCCCTACACCAGGAACGTCTGATCAGGGCAAACAAACCGGTCCAAACCGCGTCGGATGTTTGCATACAGCCTCGAAAGGTAGAGTCAATGTCAGTGATTCTCAACCTGAGGGGGACCGACCCTCAACTCGAGGAACTGTAATTTTGAATGGTACCTCAACTACTTGTCTCTTTGACACTGGATTAAGCTTTAGTTGTATTGTTGCTAGACACCTAGTCAAACCAGGTCAGGAGACAGAGAAAACCGTCAAACTCAGTGGAGTTTTTAAGAGTGACGCACCCAGGACGCTTCCTATCGCACTGGTAGAAATACACTCTGATTTTGTCAGAGGTGTTATTAAAGCGGCCATTATGGATGATCCTATCTACCCAGTTATCCTGGGATGTAGATATGTGTTTATTGGGAGACCAAAGGAGCCGATTATAGCAGCGGTAACCACAAGAGGGCAAGCCAAGAAGGAGAGGGAGCCTGCGCCAAATTTGTTGCCGAATGAACTGAAGGAGGCGCAACAAAAGGACCCTACTCTGGAGCTCTGCTTTAAAAAACTGCCCATGGCTAAGGACCCCAGACAAAACGGAGACATCTTTTCTAAGGATGGCGTATTGTATCGTAGAACGGGCAACCCGGACACGGGGAATAACCATCTCCTAGTACCGACGCAGTACAGAAGCCAGATCTTAGAAATGGGGCACTCTCTTCCCTTTAGCGGACATATGGGACAAAACGCCACTATTCAGCGAATAAAAAACCACTATTGGTGGCCAGGAATGAACTCTGACATTATCAGGTACGTGAAATCCTGCGCCCAGTGCCAACGGGTAGCACCAAAGCACTTGACACCCCCAGTACCTATGGGGCAAATGCCAATAGTGGGTACTCCATTTGAACGGGTTGCTGTCGACATCATTGGACCCCTGGAAAGGAGCAAAAGAAAGCACAGGTTCATCCTGAATTTAGTCGACACTTGCACAATGTGGGCCGAAGCTATACCGCTAACATGCACAGATTCCAAGCATGTCGCAGAAGCCCTCGTGCAAATCTTTACACGGTTGGGATTCCCTCAACAAGTTTTGACGGACAATGGATCCCAATTCCGTAGCCTGTTAATGGAGGAGAGATCTTTAAGATCTTGAGGGCCAAACATATCCACACAAGTCCCTACCATCCGGCCGGAAATGGGCTCGTGGAACGTTTTAATGGTACCTTCACCACCATGTTACGTAAGCTGGGTCAGGAGAAACCGGAAGACTGGGACCTATATATATCGGCTGCCTTATTCGCCTACCGAGAGGTACCCCACGCGTCTACGGGATTCGCGCCAGCTACACTTTTATTTGGCAGACCTATTAAGGGGCCACTAGAAGCCTTACTTCGGTCCCTGACAGACCAAAAGGCTGACGAGACAGTCGTCTCTGCAAGCAAGTATGTATCTGAGCTCAAGGAAAGGCTAAAGCTAGGATGGAATCTAGCTACTACCAACCTTACAAAAGTCCGCGCTAAACATGCTAAAAGATACAACAAAGCTGCAAAAGAGAGAGAACTACAACCAGGGGAGAAAGTTTTGTTGCTACTTCCAACCGGAAGCAATAAACTTCGCATCGGATGGCAAGGGCCGTTTACCGTCCTTAAAAAGATCTCACGTACCAATTACAAGATCTCCATCAAAGGAAAGGAGAAGGTCTTCCACGTAAATCTGCTTAAGAAATATTTGGAAAGACCGGTGCCATCCTCCGAGCATCTCCTGGCCGTCGCCATAGCAACGGAAGACGAGGAAGATGATGATGGCTGCATGGAGTATCCATTGCAACCCACAGAATCCTTTAAAGATGTCAAGTTCGGCGACAATCTCTCACCAGAACAACAAACAGAAACCAGGGCTCTACTAAAACAGTACAGTGCAGTCTTAACGGATGTACCTGGTCGAACAAATCTCATCGAATTTGATATGAAATTAACAAACGAGACCCCTGTTCGAACCAGAGTTTACCCCATACCGTACGCTAAAGCTGATGCACTTCGCGGAGAAATAGACAAGCTGCGTCAAGCAGGAATTATCAGTGAGTCTACATCTCCTTACAGTTCGAGTGTAGTGCTGTTGCAGAAGCCCAATAAGGAAGTTCGGCTGTGTATAGATTACCGGCTGCTAAACGCTGTAACGGAATTCCAGCCCGAACCTCTCCAAACTGTTTCTTAGTTGTTCACCAAGCTCAGCAAAGCAAAGATTTTCTCCAAGATTGACCTCAGTAAAGGTTATTATCTGATACCAGTCAAGGAGGAAATTAAACCTGTGTTAGCTTTCAGCACTAGTGAAGGACATTACACATTTAATGTGATGCCGTTCGGATTGCATAACGCACCAGGAGTGTTCACCAGGATGATGAGCAAACTTCTAGAACCTTTGCAAAGTCCCCATATCCATAATTTTATGGATGACATTAATTGCATCGGAAACCTATGAAGAACATATTGCTACGGTTGCTATGCTCCTCAGGAGACTACAGGAAACGGGTCTCACAGCCAGACCTAGCAAATGCCTCATCGGGTTTGAACAGTTAGACTTCCTGGGTCATACTATTTCTCACGGATGCAGTTGGCCTATTAAGAAGAACGTGGAGAAAATAGCTGCAGCCAAAAGACCCCGAACGAAGAAAGACGTACGTTCCTTCCTATCATTATGTGCATATTATCAGAAATACAAGCAGAACTTCAACGGACTGACAGCACCTATGACTGACCTCACAAAGAAAGGTTGTCCTGATAAGGTCATATGGGATCAAAAGTGCGAACACGCGTACAGCACTTTGAAAGGACAGTTGTCTGCATACCCCATTTTGAGGTTGCCTGACCTCAACAAACCTTTTGTATTACGGGTCGACGCGTCAGGTCAGGGCATCGGGTCAACACTGCTTCAAGCCGATGACAGTGACCCAAACATGCTATTTCCAGTTGCCTATGGCAGTCGGAAATTAAATAAAGCTGAACGGAACTACAGCGTATTCGAAAGAGAATGTCTCGCTCTGATTGACGGTATCAGACTCCATCATGAGTTTCTCTATGGTACATCTTTCACGGTGCAAACAGACCACGCTCCGTTAGCATTTCTGGGTGCCAATAAAGAATTTAACGCAAGGATCATGCGTTGGGCGCTTCTTTTAAGCGTTTATTATTTCAAAGTGGAATATATTCCGGGAAGCCAGAATGTCGGGGCTGATTTCCTGAGTAGAAACTGGTCTACAGAGGAAGAAGAGCAAACTGAAGATACCACTCATCCTAAAATCACCAATCAGGTCACCTCCATTGTCAAAAAAATGGAACATGAAAAATGGTTTCATGTCTAAAAGTGGGGACGTCTAGTTCGACAAGTGAATTTTCCCTGATATGATGGATGATTAAAGGGACTTTTAGCTTTTCATAACATTAGAACCCCTGAACATTTGTTGTAACTTTTCGTTTCGCCAGAGCGAACCGATTCCACCGGGACTCATTTAGTATGCGGCACGAGATCAAAGACACTGAGACGATCCCCGAGCAGAGATGCTAGTTTCTCGCAGGTATTTATCATCTCCGCGCGAACACTAAACCGCTCGCAAGATGGACCAGAGCGATCAGAAGAAAGACACTGGTGGAGATCTTAGGAAGGACGGGCGGCATGCTATCAAAGACAGTAGTGGTCCCTGAAACGATTTCGCATCTCGGTGTTTAGCACGGAACCGATCGCAGCCAGAGCGAACGGGGAAAGCTGACGCAAGCAGCGAGCGAAGATACGAGAGGCCAGGGGCGGCTTCTCTCTTTGGTCTGGCGGTCAGATCCCCAAAATCCTTCCGAGATCAAAAAAGCTGTCACGTTTCTCATGTCCCACTCATCTTGCATTCCAGTTGTAGATATACAGATCACGTAGAAATACACTTCATCACTCGCTGGCCAGAACTTGATAGAAGCACTAGCGATATTTGAAATCTTGCTAGATTATCCCATGGATTTTTATTTTATTTGCAGTGAATTCTATTTCTGTGCACAACGGTAATATATATATTGTGTAAAGTGATCAGTGGTCTAGTTCATTCATTCTATTTCATTGGATTTTGTGTTTATTTAAACCTATTAAATTAAACCGTCTCAATAGTTCCAGTTGTAAATGTAATGATATACCTGCTATACTATTTCCAAAAAGATAATAGATGTTTAATGCTTAAATTAACTTTTAAAGTCGCGAAGGAATTTATAATTAATAAATTTAGTTAAGTCCTATATTTATAGATGTGTGATTTAACCACTAGAACTCGCACAGTGTTTATTAAATACATAATTAAATACGCGAGCGTATATATAATAGTCTTAACGGGAAATTTATCGCGCGCTTAGAAGATTATTTGATTTTTAAAGTATGATTATGTTGTTATGGGTTTTCTATCTTTTTCTCTAGATTGATCACCTTTTGCAATCCCAGCAATAACGAAATCTTTCAGAGTTTCCATACTCGGTTCTTAAACTTCCAGACAGTTTGATGAGACATTTTTTTAAAGTAAATCTTGTGGTGGTCCGGTGCGGCCTAGCTAACATAATTACATGAAAGAAAGCCTACCCAAGATCATTTGATAATTATCATCAAATTAAATTACAATCTGTAAGATAAACTGGAAGATGAACAGTGCCAGTAGCGATAGTTTATATACTGCTCTATTGTGAGAGATTACCGATTTACCTGACTGTGACTGAGCCTAGTTTTTCCTCACTGGATTAAAAAAAACTTTACCGGTCAGTTGCTGTCATCACGCAGTGAAGGAATATTGCCATCACCTCATTTTCACCCCTGTGTTGAATTGTGTCAGTGCCATCCCATAGACTCCTTTTATATAATAAAACACAAGAACTCTTTAAACTTCAAGTCCGGCGATAAGCGGGAATATTTGCTCTCAGTAAAAACTCGCAAGATCTGGGGCGGGACATAGAAGTGCTAGACAGTTTCACATGTCAAGAGTTTAATCACTGTGTTTATCATTCTATGGATTGTCTGATGCTGCAACTCGGTAAGTGTGTGAGTATATATGAGTGTGGATCCGCACAGTGTGCATGAATGACAGGAGATTTATTTTTTTGCAAAAACCATTTGTTAACTTGCCTACCGGGTAATACGTTTTCTGTATACCCGGCATTGTTCCTTTAGTGGGATAATTTGTTAACTCTGTTTCACCCCCCCCCCCCCTTTTTTTTTCTTTGCTTAGTAAAGGGAAGACACCAGTTGGGATAACAGTAATTTTTTTGTCTACCACCATAACTAATATTGTAACACCTCTTTCAGAGTAATTAAATTCACTGTTGGGTTAACTTTCCTATGCTCCTGATAACTATCTATCTTGAGACTGGGTTTATCTTTGTCTAATACAAGCGGGAAGGGCTTAGTCGATACCAATCTTCTTCACCCCCTCCCTACCTTGTTATTTGCATTTTCCTGTACTTATGATAATTTTTATGTAACACTTGATATTGGTTTTTTGTGATTTGATCTTTAAGGTGAATAAACATCATAAACTTATATTGGACGGTGTTGGAATACCCAAAAGCCCCAAAAAATTCCCTATTTGTTAATATAGCTGTATCCACGTCGTCTGAGTGTTTGAAGCACCAAACGTATGTCTGGAAAACTGGCAAATAATTGTTTGACCAGGAGAGTGGAAGAGAAGATTGAGAGAAACGATTTGTCGTAAATAAGTCTGTCTTTACTCTCCTCCAGCACTCTGTGGAGCATCATAGTTAATCTATACATTTCTATCACTGAGTTTTCATCATCATTCTACACTCTAAACCGGACTACTATTTCTAGACTCTTTCTCTCAAAAATAAATTTACGACAGTCATCCTCTTCAGATGAGTTATCTCGTTCACGTCGATATCGTTCTATCGTATCTCTGACTAACGTGGGGACAGTTGGTTGTGGTGACATGTCATCAATGCTAGAGGCAAGTGAGGTGGAGGACGAATAATGGCCAAAGGTGGATTTCCTGACAGGTCGTGAGGAGCGAAGGTGTGGAATTTCAACAGGTCGGTGATCATCTAATTTCATTTGAGAAACGTGAGCTTTCATAGTAACATTCTGTATCTCGTGCCATAGGATATAATTTGTAGGCGCAATCTGTTCGAAGACTTTGTAACCATTATCAAGCTTTTCTGCCGCTAACCAATCATCAATAGTCTTATACGTTTTCTTCTTGATTACACTTCTATTTTCTTTCTCTTCCGCTTTTTCTCGCTCTTGGTATGTGTTTAGTGGGAGTGGGGTTGACCGACTAGATGATATCTTGTGTTTTGCATGCATCGCTGTCGTTGTGGCAATCTGACTGCTTAGTAGGTGTCTATGCTCTACGCTGGGAGTATTTACCTGGGATGCACACTTGTCGCTTTGCTCTGGTACTTCTGTTTGTGTGCCGTTGTGTTTCTTTGTTTCTGTCTGGGTAGCAACACTGACCATGTCTCTCTGTATGTTGTCATGTTTTCTAACCTGACTTCTCCATGATCTATGCCTATCACTGTCACATTCTGTTGTAACTCTTGGTTGGTAGGATATATTCTTGCTGTTCCCATATGATCTTACTTGGTTCACGTCTATCTTCCAGCCGTTCTCAGTTCTTATTCGACATCTTTGCTGGTTGTCTATGTTGATGCTATTTATTTCAAATATCTTTCCTTTCTTAATTTGTGTCAGAAAATTCCTGACAGCTATTCGATGTTTCCTTCTGTTGAGGCTACTCCAATCTGAGCCTGATCTATGGTTGCTATTGAAACTTGGGAGTGTTCTGTCATACGTGTGTTGTCCGATGTTTAAGCAACTTCCACAATTGTACCATGTAATCTGATTAACATGGAGAACTGGAGAAGGATGAGAATTCACTGGCTTAGTGTGTCGGTTGTGTCGCTTTTTGTCGTACCTGTGAAATGAGTCATTTTGTCATACATTGTGTGAATAAGATGAGCGTTGATGATCGTTGAAGGTTGAATTGTCTCTCCGCCATCTTGGACGATAATGGTCGACTTCCATTGGTTCGGGAAGATAGTCTGATTGCGGTTCTCTGCCGATCCTTTGATGAAATCTGTTCCGAACGTTCTCTTCGTATACAGCCGTTTGAATTGTTTCTGTAATTGACTTCGAGTCTTTTCTCAATAGGTGGAGTTTCAAATTGTCTGCCCACAAACCATCAATGAATATGCTTACTAAGTGTCGCTCTAATTCTTCCGTGGGGATTGAACCTCCTAAAAAAGCATCTTCGGCTAGGTTAAGCAACCGGTCTCCGAACATCTGCACCAACTCATGACGTTCTTGCTTTATCTTCCTTAAAAGCGTCCAAGCATGCTGACAGTCTGTGATGTTTGAATATCGACTTACCAATTCCTTTCGAAGGCTTTCGAACGTTTCCTGTGGGAAGGCTTTACTGCGACGACGTAGAAAGTCTGTAACCAACCCATCAGAAGATAAAAAGGCAATGTTCATACACCACTCAATAACCTGGCTATCAGCGGCCAGATCGCTTGGTTACATGAATTGTGATGTCTCTGCAAAAAAACATCGTCATAAATAACATGTCTGCTTGAGCTCCTCTAAAAAAATGTCGATAGGCTTTGCCTGGAGTCTCGTTCTAAATTACATAACTTAGCAAAGTACTTATTCAATTCGAATCGAGATCATATTCATCAAGCAAATACTTGCCCAATACTCTGAAAACACATCTTCTGGAAAAACATAACTTGTGAAAAACATTCAATCTTTCAGTGGTCAGACATTTTCTTGCCCAGAGGTTAACCACACAACCTTTAAAAAACACGGGGCCGCACTAAGGTTTTCAACCTTCTCCCGTGATCACGTCTGCCTACTTGAACAGTGCACTGCGTGACTGAACTGTGTTCTGACCGCAGTAGTCAAAAATAGCTATCGACGATCTCATTGGTCAAGCTCGACCAGTGAAGTTATTCTACCAACTAATCTTGCTCAAGATCTTTTACTACTGTTACAAATACGGTTAACGTGTTAACTAGCGTTAAATACAGGCCCTCGGGAGCCGCGCTGGTGTAATGGCTTCGGCGTTGTACTGGCGACCAGGTGTTCATGGTTCAAACCCGGGCGTCGGCGTTTGAAGAAATGTTTACGGCCGGAAATTTGACTGAATAGCCTGAACGGCTCCTGTGATAAACCCTCTGTGGATGGGAAGGAGCGAAGCTCCTGACCGGGTTGGAAGGAAAGTCCTCAGGTTCCCCAGCCTCGCAATGACATGTCATTGTGCCGAAGGGCTGAAAGCCCAAGTGCTGCTGGTTAAGGGGAGAAAAAAAAAAAAAAAATACAGGCCCTCCGGTGACAAAGATCTCCCTTCTTGGGCAATTTGACAACTATTCCTTTGTTCCACTCTAATGGTGTTGTCCCCGTTTTCCAGACTTGTGGAAATAGTGGTTCTAATAGTTCTGCTGCCAGCTCAGGGTCTGTCTTAAATAGCTCTGCATTTAAGTTATCATGGCCAGGAGCTTTTTCGTTCTTTAACCCTTTGATTGCTGTGATGATTTCTTCTTTTCGTGGAATGTCTGTATTTAAATCTAGATCGTTTTCAGCCTCAGGAACATTCAATTGTGTCTCTGGTGATTCCTTGTTCAGAGTTTCTCTGAAGTGCTCTGCCCATCTTGTTTCCTGTCCCTCTGCTGTCGTGATGAGATTTCCTTGCTTATCTCTTACTAATGTAATATTGTTTGCACCTCGTTTTCCGCTGATGAATTTAGTTATTTTGTATACTGTGCTTTGTTCATTTCTCAGTGCTGCCTCTTCTGCCTGTCTTGCAAGATCGTCTAGGAAATTCCTTTTGTTGGCTCGGGTTTGGCGTTTAACTTCCTTGTCTAGCTGACTGTGCTGTTCGCTATATAGTTGCTTTAACCTGGGAGACTTTGCTTCTGTTTTCTTTCTTTTCATTTCCTTTCTCGGTGTTATGGTGTTTAATGTTTCTGGTGTAATCCAGTCTTGCTTCTTCCTTTCCTATAATCCCAAGCATGATTTGCTGCTTTCCTTATATATTGTTGAAATGGTGTTGAATTTCTGGTCTATATCATCAGTCGGTGTCTTTTCCTGACTTTTGACAAATTGATATCGTTTCTTTATGTCAGCCGCAAAAGCTTTTCTGGTAAGGGGGTCCTTCAATTTGCTGACGTCAAACCTTTTCTGTGTAGTTACAGTTGGTCCAGCCCTTCTTAGTTTCACTTTCAGTTTTGCTACTACTAAATGGTGATCACTTCCCACATCTGCACCTCTTCTTATCTTCACATCTTGTAATGCATGTCTCTATCTACCGTTAATCATGATGTGGTCTATCTGGTTTCTGTCTCTCTCAACTATTTGGTGATTCCCATGTTAATTTGTGAATTTCTTTATGTGGGAAAAGTGTTCCTCCAATGACCAGGTTGTTAATACTACAGAAACTTATTAATTTATCCCCATTTTCGTTTGCTGTTCCGCTGCCGCATTTCCCCATTACTCTTTCATTATATGTATTGTGTGTACCAACTTTCGCATTGAGGTCTCCCATTACTATAACAAGATCATATCTAGGTATGTCTTCCATTTCTTTCTGCAGTTGTTGATAGAATTCATCCTTGACCTCTTCATCGCTGTCATTCGTTGGTGCGTAGCATTGTATTATTGTAGTATTGGTGAATCTACCTCTCAATCGTAATCTTATCAGTCTGTTGTTGATGGGTTTCCATTCCAGTAATGTCCTTTCTATTCCTTTCTGTACAATAATGGCTACACTGTCATTGTGCTGTCCATCCTCTCTTCCAGAGTAAAGTACTGTTTCTCCTGTTGCTGTTTTAACTTTTCCTACCCCTGTCCATCTGCTCTCGCTTATCCCTAGAATGTGTAACCTGTAGTTTCTCATTTCTGCCGTGACCTGTTTTAGTTTACCCGTCTCATTCATTGTCCTGACATTCCAAAAACCTATTCTTGTATCATGTTTTGCGGTCAGGACGTCCGTTCTCATGTCAGTGGCTTCCTTTCGGCTTTCACCACTGACAGTCATACGAGCCTCAGACTCCGGATGTCCGTCCCACAGCAAAGTTTGTTTATTCACTGTTGTTTCCGTAACTTCAATTTTTTTTACATAGACAGAGGTGTCAGCCCTATGCTAAAATCCCCAACCTGGAGGACCAGGGTGTCTGCTTTAGTCTGACCCCTGCCCGCGCAAACCTGTCCAGCTTGGTAGAACCTTCCAGGAGTAAAACTCCCGCTGGCATAGCTCTGGGGGTAATCAGGGTACGCAAGCCGCCATACCTCGACAAGGTATTGACACCGGTGATAGCAGTTGGAAAGCCTGAGTCCCATGTAATAATGAGCTAGTGTGTGTCGTTCTGGGTGTTTGATGATGCTGCCTGTGTGTTTAATTCTGAGTGCCTGGATCTTTGTTTCTATGTCTTGAACGGCAGTCCCTCCGTGTTTTTTTTCTTGTATTAGTGTCTTGTGTTTAATGCTGTAAAAAGTGTGCCCAAAAACGAATGCTCTGACCTGCTTGTTTAATTCCGTGATAGTCTGTTTTGGGGGGGTCGAAAACTGGGGCAGTGTAAAGTAGCTTAGGGAAAATGTATGTATTTACAATTAAACTTCGTCCAAAAATCGTTGTGGTTTTGTACTTATATCTGTGCAGCATGTCTCGTATTTTGGATGTTAGATTTTTCCATGTGTCTCTGTCTGTGCGATTTGGGTGTGAGGGAAAGGTTTTACCATATATTTTGATGTTGTTTGTTGGTGTTAGTCCAAAGGGAAAGTCTGCTTTGTTCTTCCATTTGCCTATGCCCATTATTGTGGATTTTTGAACATTTACTTTTGCTCAGCTACCTTTGCTAAAGTCTGCGAATGTGTTTAGGATAATTTCTATAGACTTTTTGTTTGGTGGGTCACCTACGTTGCAATGTAGTAATGTTTTGTTGAGGTATGAGTGTGATATTCTGTCAAATGCTTTCTCTTGGTCAAGGGAAAAACAGGAAGACTGACAATCTTTTTGGTGTGTGTAAGTGATTATGTCTCTTATGAAATGTGTGTGTTGATGGAAGTTCCTGTGCTGGACGCTACACTGCTGGTCTTCGTGTACGAGGGTCGCCATAAATGGTTTTAGTTTGTTTGTTAGAGCTTTTGTTAAAATTTTATAATCTACGTTTAAGAGTGATATTGGTCTGTAGTTTTTAAGGAGTGTTTTGTCGGAGTTTGGTTTTGGTATTAGAGTGATGTAAGACATGTTTAGGCTTGGTGGGAGTTCCTTATTCTCAAAGGCTTCTTTGTATACTTGTAGTAAAAGAGGCCCTAGGGTAGGAAAGAAGTGTTGGTAAAATTCTGTCGTAAGTCCGTCAGGTCTTGGTGATTTGTCTTTTTGCATTGCATTCACTGCGAGTGTTATGTCTGTTAGTGTCAGCTCAGTGTCCAGTGTTTGTTTGTCTGCGTCAGATAATTTTTTTGTGAATTGCATAAATCTATCTTGTATATATGGTTGAACATTTTCTTCTGTGTACAAGTTCCTATAGTAAATTTCGAAAGCCTGCACTATGTGTTGTGTTTCTGTCTGTGTGGTCCCTTATAAATCCACTATTTGGCCTATTTGCCTGCAGCGTTGTATATTTTGTTCTATCACCATGTATTGTTTGCTGGGAGTCTCTTGTGTGATTGTGTAGAGTTTTGTCCGTAATAGGGCTCCTTGGAACTTGTGGTGTTTGTATTGTTCTAGTTCATTTTGTAGCGTGAGAATAGAGGGAGAGTTTTTGTCTGATTGTTTTGTTAGTTGTATAGCTTTCTCTATCAAAGTCTCTTGTTGTATGCGGTGTCTGTGTATGATGGGTGACATTAGCTGTGTTCGTTCGCGTATGGTGCTTTTAAGTGTTTCCCAGTGTTCTTAAATATGTTATATTGGTATGTCGCTTGTGTATGTAAGAATTAGTTTGGTCATGTGTTCTACGTATGTTTTGTTTTGGAGCAAAGTGTTGTTGAATTTCCAGTGTGGAGAACGTTTGGAATGCGTGCTTGTTTGTGTAGTGCTAATGGCTGCGAGTACTGCTTTGTGATCTGTGAACTTGAGAGCTTCTGGCAAGTGTTTTGCTTGAATTATGTGGTGTGTTGACGGCACATAGATTCTGTCCAATCGTGCAGCTCTGTTGTGTGCGGTGTGTGCATGCGTTTTTTCAATACTGTGGGGGTGTGTGTGTCTATAGGCATCTAATAAGCTGTGCGTATCCATTATGGTTTGTATTATGTCTAGTTGGTGTGCGTCTTCTCTGTTTGCTCTCCTTATCTGTGTACTAACTACTCCGCCAACAACGTCCATATCTGTCAAAACGCAGTTAAAATCGCCTCCTAATATAATATTATGTCCTCTGTATGACTGAGTAAGCAAATTGTCTATATTTTCGTAAAATTGTGGTTGGTGGTTGTAGTTTGCTGGAGCGTGTATATTCACTACCGTGTATGTGTGTATGTTGTTTCCTACTTGAGCGATGGTTATCTTGCCCTCGTTGTCTCGGTTTGTCCTAAGTATTTCCCATCTGTCTGATGTTTGTAGAATAGCTGTTCCTGAACCTGTTTTTGGGAGCCGCGGTAGCATAGTGGTTAGTGCACTGGCTTCCTAGCGCAGTGGTCTATGGTTCGATCCCCAGATGAGGTGGGAATTTTTTAGGCCACAAACGGCTCCTGGGTCGACCCAGCCCCAAATGGGTACCAGAGCAACTCTGGGAAGGTTACGGCGGCCGGCGTGATGCCGACCACATCACCCCTAGTGTGCCGACGGTCAAGATAATATGGGCCTAACACCATATTCCCAATATGCCTCAATGGGCGTGTAACGGTTTCCTTTACCTTTTTAAACTAAAGTATGAGTGTCGTAGTCCTAACTGGGATGTGATTTGTAATGCATGTTCGTCTGTGTGTATGTTTGTTTCTTGCAAAAGTATAAAGTCTGGCTTGTGTTTATGTATAAGTGTTATGACGTGAAGTAGTTTTGAGCGAAGGCCACTAACATTTACACTAGTTATCAAAATTTCGTCTGCCATTTTACACGACTAATATGGAATGAATAAAAAGGATATGTTTGTAATGACATTGTGGGATATATTACATACCGTTGTCAGATTGGTCTTAGTGTCTGTCTTGGTTGTTGTAGCAAGTATTTCCACCGTCTTCTAGGTCTATTACGAGTCTGGTAGTTGATCTGGTCGATGATGTGTAGTTTGTGTTGTCTTCCAGGTCCTGTGTTGGGGTGGTTGTCTGACTTGGATCTGCTGGGTTGGGTTGGGCTACGGTGTTTGGAATCGCAGTTTCTTGTGTTGATCTATCGTTGCTTGTCTTCTCATGGGTCTTGGGTCTTCCTACTCGCTGGATTACTTTTCTTGGTGTCATGGGATGTAAGTGTGTTTTGTTGTTTTCCATTTTTGTACTGGTACTTGTTCCATCTCCAGGACTATCGGGGGCTGAATGTCATCGCTGCCTCTTGTTCCGAGAGTCGGGATAGGAAACTACTATCCACCCACCCTCTGTTGTCGAAGGCTGTGTGGGTTTTTCGTCGTTGCTCTTAGCGGGCTCCGTACTGTTCGTTTGTAGTCTTGGTCACTTTGTGTTGCGATCTTTTCCTGGTCTTTTCGGGCAGCGGTTAGCCCAGTGAGTGTCCTCACCACAGTGAGGGCACACTGTTCGCTGTCCAGGCACTGTTACCATAATTTTGTGTTTTGGTGCATTCACCTCTTTGAACCGTAGTTCAACGTAATGTGGAATATCTGTCGATGGCCGACAGAGTACACCCCATTTATCTGGAGCATTTCGAATCGTGTACACCTCGGCTTCTTGGTCGCCCGTAACTGATGCTGCCAAGGCTTTCACAGTCGTTCCTTTCATTGTTGGCGGAAGCCAACTGAGGGTGACTTTTGAGCGTTCTTTTTCAAGGTGCTCAATATGCAGGGTTAGTTCTGGGTTGGAAAGCTGTATTTTCCTTCCGTGCAGTTTCTCGAAGACACGTCCATGGACATGTGATGCCAGATTGAAATACCAGCGGACGGGATTCTCAAATCTGTAGAGAGAAGAGACGCCATCGCTCGGTATTCCACCAAGGGCCCATCAGCACACTCATGAGGAAAGATGGTGACGCCTTGCCGCGGCCTGAGGGCCGGTTATTGATAACAGCAGGGTGTCCGATTTATGGAGGCATCCTCCCTCTAGTGAGTCCAGTTCCAGATCGAAAACTGTGGTTGCTTTTTCTGCTTCCATCTTAACTGCAGATTTCAGTTGACACCGTTAGAAGATGATAATCACAATTTTTCCGTATCGTTACTCGGTCAGAAATATGCTACAATTTTTAAAAACCGCCTTTTTTTTCAATCTTTATTCGTATTCAGTTTGAATTTACAAACATGTTCATTTTACATATTTCAATAAAGAAGTTTCAATGAAAATACAATGAGCAGCTGCTTAGAAAACCCTTTCACTCCCACGCACACACTTATTTACACACTCTTTCTTGCACTATGTACATTGCACATTTATTTGTGATGCAAATCCCTATGGTACTTTGCCCTGCCCCACACAACTTACCGACAGCACAGATAGTGACAAATCACAGGTTGCCATAATACATCATAGTACAGTGGACAAATGGTCTTGCAATGTTACATGGGCACTCATGTAGAATAATGGTATAATGGACTGTCAATAGCCAAGCACTCAGTATCGCCCATACATATATCATCTGACGTCACTGACTGAGCACGTCAGCTTGTAAACAATATTTCAGATGACTTCTAAACCTAATCTCGTTTAGCAACGATTCTTCAACATAATGTTCAGCACATATTTTTCCATATAATAATATTGAACCGCTAACAATGGGTTCTCATGTGTAGCAGTGATCTCTGGACTGATCAAGCGATAATACGGGCATCCCTTTTCTCTTCTTGAAAGTCCTACATGTTTTGGTTCCAAGATGGCTCCACTCGTGAACTGTCACTCACGTTTGAATACAGATAATGAATCTGTTCTAAAGTTAGTCATTCATACAACATTTCGTTGCTCTGTAGATTTGGTCATGAACAATAGACTGCATTCTACAGAATATAGTGCTGCTAGGAATCGAAGTCGTTTTTCATCGAGTCAAATATATTCTCTTAAACATTCAAATCGTAATTATCGACAATGGTGGCTTCGATCGAGAGTTCATAAGAGTATCTTTGATTACCTTGGTAGAGGGAATATGAAACTGCCATTCCTTGGCAAGATGAATAAACACTGGGGTAAAGCATACACGATAGGTCTAGACGACTATCACTTTCCCCAAAACCACTGAGATCACTTTTTCAAGGCATCAAGCCGACATAGCAAAACACACACATTCCCTATCAGGACGAAGCCAAATCACACCACTCAAGCCACACATCCGCCGAATAGCCTTTGACCTCTCTAGAGACAACAGAACATATAGTTCGACTTAGATATGTAAAGATATACAGATATAAGACAGACTTGTCCTACTCAGACAAACAATACACATAAATTCAGGCCATAGATATTCTGAAGCAAGAACAATCTATTATTACCCAAACAACGAATAAATCGCAGTAAAATGTATTTATCCGCGGAGTTCAAGGGAAGTAACTCAATAATGACTTTCCCTTAAGCACTAAAAAATTACCTATGTATAATATTGTAAGATATCAAAGACTGCACGTAACAGTCTTACCACACCTCCCGGGAAAAAAAAAAAAAAATGGAACATTTTTTTTTTTTTTGAAATACATCTAGGAGCAACGTACAATAGGCTCACAACGCATGAATAATGCGCAGATGAAAATATCAGGAATACCTATAACGCCTAATATGAGGCTAAGTCGACTTATGGAGCGACTGGTGAGAATGTGTCTCATAAACTGAGAGAAATTATTTCTCTACAAGTATATTTTTCCAGGAAGGTGTCATCAAAGTATAATACAATTCTGGCAATTACACAATGCCTAAAAAAATTCATATCATCACTACGTATTAGATATCTTAAATTTATGATTTATGAAGTAAAAATCATCAAAGCACAGCGGTGAATAAACATACATGAACCGCTATGTAGTGATACAATCATTATATTATTAAATTACAAATGTGTATCTATCATGATATAGAAAAGGAACTACTATAGAACTAGACATATCAAGAAGTCTAAGCCCTAATAGTTATGTGGAATCATGTGGGCATCTTGACAGAATGTCTGCCATCACATTATCTGATCCCCGAATAGCTCGCACAGAGAAATGAAAAGGTTGAAGAGCAATTGCATATCGAGTAGACCTCGAGCTCTTCAAATTCTTACTCTGTATAGCAGTAAGAGCTTTTTGGTCTGTTTCTACTATGAAATGTGCGCCTAGAAGGAATCTCTGTAGTTTGAGGATCGACCAAACCATAGCTAATAGCTCACGGTCTAAAACCGAATAATTCCTTTCTGCCGCATTAAGTTTTCTGGAAATATACATTACAGGATGCAGAGTTCCAGAGTACTCTTGCATTAGTGCCGCTCCAATCCCAGTGGATGAAGCGTCACTACGAAGAACGAATGTCTTATCTTTAGTGAGTAGCACTAAAATAGGTGGTGTTGAAAACAGTGTTTTAATCTTATCCAGAGAGCATTGGCATTCCTGAGACCAGTGGACCACATTAGGCGAACCTTTCTTTAGAAGTGTTGAGAGAGGTGCCATGATAGAGGATAGATTCTGAATGAATCTGCCATAAAATTGAATAAGACCTAACAGACTTCTCACCTGTTTTTTAGTCTTAGGGATTGAGATGTTAAGTATCTTACTAGTATTATGGTCCTCTGTCTTTAGGAAACCATGACCAACTCGGTGGCCTAGGAAAGAAATTTCGCTAAAACCAATATAGGCTTTAGAGGGTTTCGCTGTCAGGTTGTGCTCACGCAAAGTAGACAGCAATTCATCTAACCCTGAATAGTGATCTTCCCAAGTATCGCTGAAAAGACAGATGTCGTCTAGATATGCAATGACATCTGACCGATAAGATAGGATTCGGCGCATCATGCGTACGAACGTAGCTGGTGCGTTCATAAGACCGAAAGGCATAAAATTCCATTGGAACAAACCTCTAGGTGTTGAAAAAGCCGTGAGAGGTTTGGCGCGTTCAGATAAAGGAACTTGCCAATATCCCTTAGACAAATCAAGTTTAGTGAAAAAATGAGATTTGGAGAGTCGAGTAAGTAGCTCTTCCAGTAAAGGCATAGGTTCGGCATCGAACTTCGTTACTTGATTCAATTTTCGATAGTCAACGCAAAGACGTATGTTATTGTCTTTTTTACGCACAATAACCATCGGCGAAGAATACGCAGAGGTGGATGGTTCGATTATTTTCAAATCTATCATCACATCCAACTCTTTCTCGACCTGTGCTTGGAAATGTATAGGTATAGGATAAGGTCTAACCCTAATAGGAGTATGGTCAGTTAGCACAATGTCATGTTGAATGACATTAGTTTGTCCAGGGATGTCAGTGAGTACATCCTGAAATGTTTGCAACATAGTTGAAACTTGTCGCTGTTCTCCTAGAGACAAATCAGGAGAGACAGTAACGTTCTTCCATGATTCACTGGAATGAAGTGGGATCATTGGAAGAGGAAGATTTACATCTGAAAAACTTGTTTCCTCATCCTGTATCACGGACAGTGATGAGTAATGACCATGTGGTACTGGAGAATTGTCCGTTGCTTGGAAAATGGGTTGCAAATAATCCGGACGTTCATGGAATTCAGTAAGCATATTGATGTGGAAGGTTTTATGCTTCCCATCAATATCGACAATATAGTCGACATCGGAAATTTTCGATATTATATCGTACGGACCTTTCCAAGAAATAAGTAATCTGTTTTCCCTACAAGGTAGTAATACAAATGCTTTGTCACCAGGACAAAGTTGTCGTAAGCATCTCTTCTTATTGGCAAATTGCCTTGCCTTCTGTTTCGCAAATTCAGAAGAAGAAGTTGCTAATTTGCATGCTTCGATAATCTTTTGTCTCAACGCGATGACATATTCGTAGGATGACTTTGTGTCATCGTCAATATTGTCAGATGTTATGAGATCGTGAAGCAACGACATAGGGCCACGCGGACGCGCGCCAAAGACGAGTTCAAAGGGAGAAAATCCCGTATGTTCATTGGGTACCTCTCTGTAAGCGAAGAGGGCCGCAGGTAAAACTCTGTCCCAGTCTTGAGGATGATCCTCAGTTATCTTCCCCAGTAAGTTTTTAAGTGTTCTATTAAGGCGTTCGACCATACCATTAGACATTGGATGGTAGATACTACTTAAAGATCTATCTATCTGCAGGGTAGACATTACTTGAGACATGGTATCTGATATTAGTTGGGTGCCATGGTCTGACAATATCTCTCCGGGGAACCCCAGACGAGAAAATATAAGCCAAAGAGCATCTGCAATATCAGCAGTAGTAATGCTCTTCAGAGGAATAGCCTCTGGCCAACGTGTGCACATATCAACACACGTCAAGATAAACTGATGTCCTCTGGCAGACTTGATCTTAAATGGACCAATAATGTCTATGGCCATTTTTTGAAACGGCCGAATAGGAATGTCCGCCGCCTGAATGGGTGCAGCATGCCGTGGACCTTTGGATTTAACTTCCTGACATACTTTACAAGATTGACAATAAATCCGTATGTCCTTGTTTACCAATGGCCAAAAGAAAGCCGCAAGGACTCTTGACTTAGTACGGGAAAAACCCATGTGTCCAGCACACTGAGAGTCGTGAGCGTGCTGCAAAATTTTAACTCTCAAATTCTTGGGAACCAGGATTTGAGAATGACTTGACGTAATGGAGTCTTGAACCATACGTACAAGTACGCCATTCTTCTTTGTAATCCACGATTTACGACTTGTGTCCTTATTCGGATCACCTTTAGTTGCAAGAATGAAGAATTTCTTCAGAGTGGGATCATCTTCTTGCTGTTTTATAAACGAGTCACGAGAAATTACCAAGGGATTATCTTGGTTATGCACTTCATTATCTTCAGTAGATGAAGTTTGAGGCACATTAAGAGCCTGAGCTCTAGTGACTACAGCGTTAGCAATCTGCATGTTTTGCCTTTCCCAAGTGGAAATTTGTTGCGGAGTACATTCCTTGACTCCATGAATGCGACCGATGATGAGGTCAGCGATCGGATTCGGAAGAAGACATGCGTGTACATCTCCTGTAAAGAAAGGAGTAGCAATCCTAATGATAGCGGTAGAGTATTTCTCTACTGTGCCGCCAAATGTTACACATTTGACTACTTGTCCAGTGGCACGGGAAGGATCTACGAGTGACTGCCTAACACCAATTGTGGTGCATCCAGAATCAAATAGCACAGAGACTGGATTGTTATTCACTAAACCCTTATGTAAGACAAGAGACCCTCTTCCATCATGCGCGACTGATGCTGGAAGAGCAGGAAGAGGATGGCCACAGCTTAAAGTAGTCACTGTGGTTGGCTCAAATAACGTTTTGCATTGGGGGCACTGAGATGCTCTCCCAAAATCAAAAGCGGCACATGCCATATTACTAGCATCATTATTATCTTTACTCTGTTTATAGGCTTCATGGGACTCTTGTTGTGCAGAGTTTGCCTGAAAATGTGGTTTATGTCTTTTGTATTGAGATCTACCTCGGTTATTATCACCTCTGTAGTTATTGTTACCTCTATTGTAACCCCTATTTGGGTTTGAGTCATAGTACCCTTGGTTACCATTATCATATTCATTATAATGAGTATCTCTGTAATTATGATCTTGTTGACTCCAAGACGGATAACCCTGATAGTTTCTATAATTACTTCCTCTACGGAAATTCCTATAATTATGACCACCCCTGTGTCGAGAGCTATCAGGTCGTCTCCAGTTCTTTGAAGAAGAACCCTGAAATGATTGGTTACCTTGGTTTTGATAACTATTATGGTTACCTTTTTTTTCAAATCTGTTTTGAGGTCCCTGAAATCTGTGTGAATAATTGGGATTGTATGGTGTTGCTGAAGCAACTGGCATACTCTCCTTAATCTTAGTGTTGCCAAAAGTCACGTCGGGGTGTGCAGTGACATATTGGGAACAATATTCTTCCATTTCTTTTAGAGATTTAGGTTTACGCTCATGTATAAATTCAAGGAAAGGTTTGTTCACACATGACATAATCTTATCTCTGAGCAACAAATCCATAAGTCCTTCATACGTTTTTTCCGTTTTGGAAAGCTCAATCCAACGATCAACTGTGAGACGTGCCTTTGCAGTGAATTCTGAGAATTCTACCCCCGTCTCAGGTACCATCGTCTTAAATAAAAGGCGATAGCCTTCCTCACTTAGCTGATATTTTTTTATCAAAGCCGCCCTAATGACATCATAATTATCCTTATCTGCTTCTCCTACAAGGCATAATCTAGTCAAAGATTCACCTTTCAAGTTTTCTGATAATTGATTAGCGTATTGTGATTTATCCACATTATGTGTACGACAAGAACGTTCAAATCTATCCAGCCAGAATGTAATATCGTCACTGGACTGATTGAACGGTGGAACCTTAACCTTGTAAGTAGAAGGTTTACCATTACCACTAGATGCCTGATTAACATTACTCATACTTGTCAATCTCAATTTCTCCAACTCAAATTCATGTTCTCTTATTGCTTTTTTCTCTTCAGCATCTAATCTTTTTTGTTCAGCCTCCCTGTCTAATCTTTTTTGTTCAGCCGCAGCTTCTCTTTCCAATTTTTTTTGTTCAGCTTCACTGTCTAATCTTTTTTGTTCAGCCGCAGCTTCTCTTTCCAATTTTTTTTGTTCAGCTTCCCTGTCTAATCTTTTTTGTTCAGCTTCACTGTCTAATCTTTTTTGTTCAGCTTCACTGTCTAATCTTTTTTGTTCAGCCGCAGCTTCTCTTTCCAATTTTTTTTGTTCAGCTTCAAATCTCCTTTCCTCTACCTGCATCTGCAATTTCTTTTGTTCAGCAGCAGCCTCAGCTTCTTTTTCTAATCTTTTCTCTTCCGCCATAGCTTTTCTTTCTTCTGCAGCTAATCTTTTCTCTTCTGCAGCTAATGCTTTGTCATATTGAGCAACTGCCCATTGTTCTAATTGTTGACCAGTCTTATCAAGAGCTTTCCCTTGAGTAATGAAATAATCTAGAGTAGACATGATGCCTAACAATAATACTAATCACCTGAATCAATAATAATACCCCAAGTTCTCAATGACCTGATTAATCAGTATACTATCCCAATATCTGTGGGTCACAAGCCTTTAATAAGGTCTTGTATAATAGTAATAATAATCAGGTACTGGTCTATACCATAATCCAAGTGCAGTGCACAGGCAATTGTGTCTTATGAAATATACCCATATAAAACATATGTCAACCAACAGAATACATAAAGTACAAATAGGACTGACAATACAAGAACGTTTGCAGAAATCAAAATAAATCAAATAGGGAAATCAATGAAGATAATCACTGAATCTGCAAAGAATAACAACACAAATGACGTCACAATATATGAATATAAATTATGAATAGAACTGAAAGATAGAAAAGGTTAGACCAACAAATTACAAACAAATCAAAACAAAACTAAAGAACAAAGAAATATTACAAAAATAACAATAATTACAGACTTCACAGCTAACACAAAAGCAACAGTTGTCGCAGCAAATTTTCAATCAAGAAAATTGCACCTATAGAAAACGCCCACAACGGACCCTCTATGACGTGGGATACTCTGTTGTGAGGACGCCGCCCAACCTTAAACACAACCCGCTGACATAGAAACTAACATACTATACAAACAAATAACATGTAAACATAAATATATATAAATTATGTGTATGATAGTATGTGTTGCAAAATAGGCTCAGTCTTACAGTAATGGCAAAGTTATTTTTCATGAAAACAAACAAACTGCCACTTTATTCAATTAAACATTCTGGCCTTAAATATTAAAGTTCATATATGGCAAACAAGAAGATCCATCGATGAAACCAGGACTTCTTAGTTCACAAATACTGTCTTTCTGTTAACACTGACAAGAATTGATCCAACTGTTCTGTGAAACTCTATAATGTCTAATGTAAAAAATGTCAACAACGCTGACCTACATACTGCATTCACTTGACAGGTCACGTGACGAAGCGTTGACAAAGAGCAAACCAATACTGCAAGTGTGTCGTATCAGCCACAGGAAACGGTCTGGTATCGGTAATCTGTTGACTTCTGAATTTCTGCGAGGTCAAACCCAGAAAGCTGGTCCACCAGTTGATAAAGTTGATATTTAGTTGGATATAATATATGTTGATAAAGTACACCAGAACACTCCTAGGCGGGAAGACAGGCGTCTATCATCATCAGTTGACAAGATCCCTATGGTGTTGCCTGCCCCACTGTAGTGTATGGAATGTCAACTTGACCTACGCAGTGTTGTGTAGACATGGATGGAGTGTATAATGTGCGAATGATGATAAGGGTTCGTGTTGTTGACAAATGTTCTCTTCTCACACTCATGTATGACCGGAAGTCATCGACACCAACGACTGTGTACCTTTTCTAAAGTTTAATTGGACGTACACACTCGACAGCACAGATAGTGACAAATCACAGGTTGCCATAATACATCATAGTACAGTGGACAAATGGTCTTGCAATGTTACATGGGCACTCATGTAGAATAATGGTATAATGGACTGTCAATAGCCAAGCACTCAGTATCGCCCATACATATATCATCTGACGTCACTGACTGAGCACGTCAGCTTGTAAACAATATTTCAGATGACTTCTAAACCTAATCTCGTTTAGCAACGATTCTTCAACATAATGTTCAGCACATATTTTTCCATATAATAATATTGAACCGCTAACAATGGGTTCTCATGTGTAGCAGTGATCTCTGGACTGATCAAGCGATAATACGGGCATCCCTTTTCTCTTCTTGAAAGTCCTACATGTTTTGGTTCCAAGATGGCTCCACTCGTGAACTGTCACTCACGTTTGAATACAGATAATGAATCTGTTCTAAAGTTAGTCATTCATACAACATTTCGTTGCTCTGTAGATTTGGTCATGAACAATAGACTGCATTCTACAGAATATAGTGCTGCTAGGAATCGAAGTCGTTTTTTCATCGAGTCAAATATATTCTCTTAAACATTCAAATCGTAATTATCGACAATGGTGGCTTCGATCGAGAGTTCATAAGAGTATCTTTGATTACCTTGGTAGAGGGAATATGAAACTGCCATTCCTTGGCAAGATGAATAAACACTGGGGTAAAGCATACACGATAGGTCTAGACGACTATCACTTTCCCCAAAACCACTGAGATCACTTTTTCAAGGCATCAAGCCGACATAGCAAAACACACACATTCCCTATCAGGACGAAGCCAAATCACACCACTCAAGCCACACATCCGCCGAATAGCCTTTGACCTCTCTAGAGACAACAGAACATATAGTTCGACTTAGATATGTAAAGATATACAGATATAAGACAGACTTGTCCTACTCAGACAAACAATACACATAGACTTTATTGAGTTATATGTGTACATTTTGTGTGATCCCGGCCCTGGCTAAGACACTTTGATCTTAGCCAAAAGGCCGAGAATTTTTTTTTTTTCCTCGCATGAGGTTACATTGAATAACGCCCATCCCCGGCCCTGGCCAAGACACCTGATCCTAGCCCAGGCCGGATAGTAGGTGCAAGTCCAAACACGAAAAGACCCAATGACACACAAGTGTAATTTTACTGCTCTTTTGTGTTAAAACCGGCCCTGACCAAGACACTTGATCTTAGCCAAAAGGCCGAGAATTTTTATTTTATTTTTTTTTATTCACATTCCGTTGAAGTTGACAAAGACATTTGCATGGAAACATTGACAATAATAGTTTGAACATAAGCATAACAATGAAAATACACTGTGCAGCTGTAAAAATATTAAAAATTACTTTCACACCTTGCACACACTCATTTACACACTCTAGTACTCCCAGGTTACACATTTTACATTTTTTTGGTAATGGTAGTGTTGATTAAAAGGAGAAGGAAGAGAAAAGGAAAGAAAGAAAGAAAAAGACCTTGCGCCCACTTATTGGAAATATAGAGCGTACTCTTTATTCTTTAGTGATAACGGGAAGAGGGGGGAGAGAAATTAGGGAAAAACAAAAACTCGAAAACTAGACAAAAACAATTCTTTTCGCATACACATTCGTGCTTACTATTTTTGTTTATACATGTAATTGCTTTTTTTAGTAGTATTACAAACATCATGTGCATTATTAAAATACAAGGTCAAATTGAAATACAGATAAAAGTCATATACACTCGTAGACACACACTTCTACCAAAAGTCTACTCTCTTTAACATAACAATAAAACAACCATCGTGTGATATATACATTCATAATCAAAAAGTCAAGTCAAGCCATGCTGTGCGATTCTCCCCCTGAATTTAAGAGCATTTGCAGTACAAAACCCGCGTCAAAGACCTCCCACTAACACACTCAGGGTCCAGTAGACAATGCAGACCTTGACACTTCAACGGCGTCCAGAAATGTTATTAACATGACCTCCCGTGAATACAGGAGTAGTTTGCTCCTCTCCACAGAAATCTTTAGTAAATTATTATTTTGTTTGTTATTAGGCTTGTTTATTTGATTTTGTAGCGAAATCTGTGAAACAATCGCTAAATTCAGTAAGATTTTACTCCTATGAAAATAAATAAACCCGCCCGTGTGTGTTCGCCTATTGTCGTCCCCTACGCCAGTAGAGCGCTGTATTTTATACAGTAGTAACGCTTAGACAATGATCCCGCCGTTAAATATTACACGCTTTCCTAGTTTCGTCCTTGAAACTTACAATTAACAATGTGCCAGAACTGCGACACCAAACTGCCGTTCTGAATTAACATAAGATTTTAACTTTAACGCCACTAATAGTAGTAATTCGGACATTTTCCAGAAGTGTAGAACGAAACTGCAGTAAGAATTAACGCCAATACTAAAGCCGCCTTGCAAAACCCCTCTTCGCTCGACACTCAGTTCAATGACTATATCCACGCTGTTGGACACGCCAGAATATATAAACACACACACACACCAGTGTATTTCGGGCTAAAAAGTAACTATAAGGTAACGTACGGAAAACGCGTTGTCGAATTGTGTGACGTACTACAAAAGCTCTGTTTCGTTCTGAATGAAAACGACAGTTAAGGAAAGAAAATTACGATTTAACGTGGAAATTTTTTGAAAAAAATATAGTACGAGAGGGGAATGAATAGGAGCATAGGTGGTCGTGTCACTAGTTCGTTGTTTACATAAATTTGAATTTGAACCAAAAGCAAAGCATAGAAGGTTAGATAGAAGAAAAACGATAATAGTAAATATAATGAATAAACGTATAAAAATATAAGCACTGTGTGACAGACACCAACGGGATCAATAATTATTTATCAGAATTTGAAACACTCAATAAATAAAGGAGATATTGACAGAAGACAGATGGACTAACAGACTACTTCTTTCTCAGCTTGACAGATATTGGGGAAGGGTAGGGTAGTCCAAGATTTGAAATTTGAGTTCAGTTTTGAACATACGGACGCTAGAAGCCTAACAGTCCCTGATTGGCTGGAGTCTAATATACTAACGGAGGAATAAAACTAGTTCGAAGGTAGTGTTAGACGCCACTTGAGAAAATTTCTACACTAAAGTTGTTCTACAAGCAAGATAATAGTACTATCTTGACTTCGCTGATCTGCACCAGCAAGCGATCTGAATTTGACCATATTTATCGCAAATCAAACTTATTAGTGTTAATATTTCTCTGATGCGGTAAGAAAGAAAACATTTATATCATTATTATTATTATGTATGTATTATTGAATATGTATGAAAATTATGTGGGTAGAAGTTTATCTAGAGGGAAGTCAACATCAAACTTTGTGTTGTTTCACAGAGTTGTTAGGAAATATATTAACAGGTTGTAGAAAAGCCAGACAGGCTTTCTGACACCTTGGGAGAAAGAAAAATTAAATATTAATGGGGAAATTGTTGTACAGTATTATGACATAAGACCAGGAAAACCACTGGCCGTCGTCTTCAGCAAGTCACCGTGATTGTACATGACTTGATATTATTAACTTAAAATGTTTCCTTTGTCAAGGAAAGTGTCAAATTATAGTTTGAAGTTTATTTGACCATGAATGGGGTAACAAACCAATTAAGAACGTTAACTAATTGTTTAGTTACCATGCTGAGTCTGAATATGATTGAAAAATGTTTATTAGTTAGGGAAAGAGAGAGTATATCAGAGGTTGAGTAGGACGCATTTATATTGTTCCAGGGTTTCATCTATGACTCAAAGTGAGCCCAGGTCAACCTATACCTGTATATACTTCTGCATCATAAAGAAGTGAGGCAGTGAGTTTCAATATTCCAGTATACACAAAATTGTGATACTGGAACAATACATTGTAAAAAAAAAAAAAGATTTCACAGTTAAAACTTAACTCTGGGTGTTGTTAATTACTTATCATAGAGTTCTTAGTTGTATTTGTTGTCATTTTATTACAGCACATTTTACATTACCCTAGACACTAGCCAGATAACATACATACACCATTATTATACTTAGGATAAAATACGTCGCAGGCTGAGGTCGTAGGGTGGTAGCAGAAAGGTCCTCTGAGAACACAAACCCTATTATCTATTAGACTCAGGGGCCTTCACAGCTTGACCTCACATCTGCATAAAAGTCCCATTTTACCAATTAACATCAAAATCCGCCACATATATTGGGGTCCTGTCCGGGATTTTAAACTTCTCCTAGTACTTATAAGGGGTCGCTTTGTCCGGAAATTTTAAAATATAAAATTTAAAATAATTTGAGAGTGGTTTGAGGTATCAGTGCCCAGTGTTTTGTGTTTAGTTAGAGGTTGGTTAACTAGTTTAAGTTAGTTTGATAACATTGAATATTATTAACAATAAGATGGCAGACTTGGCCAAATTCAGATCTGCTGCTGTGCAGACTGCAAGGGACATGGGGATGGAAGGTCAAGGTCTGATTGCCTATGTAACCGAAGAGTGTGATAAGTTTATTGCCCGAGAAGAAAAGAGGTTAGTTGAGAAAAATAAAATTTTGTTAGAAGATGCTAGGGAGACTAAGAAATAATAGGCTGAGAGGGAAGCTGAGATAAAGAGGCTGCAGTTGGAGGAAAAGAAACTTGAGGCTGAAAGGGAAGACAAGAGATTGGCTGCAGAACGGGAGGCTGAAGATAAAAGACTCCAATGGGAACAGGAGTTACGACTAATGGAGCTTGAGTTACAAGGCCATGCTCCTGAAAATGGTACTAGCCCATCCATCTCCGACTCTGCTGCAAGCCTGGTTGCCTCCAACTCAGCCATGGGGAAAGAGGATGATATCGAATCTTTCTTATCTAGATTTGAAAGCCTAGCTACCATGTATGGGTTAGAGAAAGAAAGATGGAGTATGAAAGTATCCCAGGGGCTTAGGGGAACCTCTTATGAGGCATTTGCCAAGCTGAGCAAAGATGACCAAGACGACTATGACCTTCTTAAGCAAGCTCTTCTAGTTAGGTATGAGAAGAACAGCGAATTTTATAGGAAAAAGTTTAGAAATGCCAAACTGCTGACTGGGGAGACTTATCACCAGTTCTCTGCACGCCTGGAGACATACCTGGAGAAATGGACTGCTCTGGGAAAAACCCAAGATTTAAGAGAAATTATTATGACTGAGCAGTTAACAGAGTCCATGGCTCCAGACCTGAGAAAACTTCTCACGGAACAGGGTGCTGAGAGACTGGGGGAGATCTTAAATGTGGCTGAAAGATATCAGGCAGCCCAGTCTGAGATGGCAGGCATAAAGAAGAAGCCTATAGACCATAATAAAGTCCCACAAAACCAAAACCAACCTAAATTTGAACATAGGGACAAGTTTAATAAAGGTAAAGCCTATTATGATAAGCCAAGTTTTGACCAACGCGATAGAAACCCGCAATTCAGTGAAAGAAAAACTGTCCCTCAGGGAAATAAATGGTGTAAATGGTGCAAGAGGAACACTCATGACACCAAAGTGTGTACTAAGAAACCTTCTTCCTTCGCTGCAATAAAAACGGGGAACAAGGGATTAAAGGTGAAACCTACTGGACAGCAGGAACCTTATCACCCCCCAGTGTGTGAAGATGTTGTATGTAATGGGGTCACCATTAGGTGCCTCTATGATACAGGTTTATATTATGACTCAGTCGTGAGCTCTCACCTGGTGAGAGCAGATCAATACACCACAGAAACAGTGGAGATCCAAGCCGCAACCAAGGACGTAGCAACCATGACACTTCCCATTGCAAGGATAAGTGTAAAAACTCGCTATGTGGAAGGAGTAATTAGAGCAGCAGTGATAAATGAACCAATCTACCCTCTAATATTGGGGTGTAGATATGTCTTCTTGGGGAATCCCAAGAAACCTGTGATCATGGCAACAGTGCAGACCAGGTCACAGTCAAGGAAGGAGGAGGATGAACCTATAAATACTCATCCCGAAGAGATGAGGAAGGCACAGGCGGAGGATAGGTCACTCAAGCCATGTTTTAAAAAATTGCCTAAATGTCACACACCTCCAAGCAAAGGAGATTACTATATGAAGAATAAACTCTTATATAGGAAGACAGGAACTCGTTCAAATGGTCACGGACAACTGGTACTTTCCAAGATGTTTAGGGCAGATGTAATAAGGAGTTTACATGTTGGAAAAGATAGGGACCACGAGAAAGTAGGTATCATCTGCCAAAAAGTTTCTCAAAAATATTATTGGCCAGGCGTAGAGGAAGATAAAAGAGAGAGAAGATCTCTCACAAGGAAATTAAAGTGGGGTGAAAACCCCAGGAAACGAATTGGTAGTGGAAGGTTCTTATGTGATGACAAAAGGAAGAAAAGTCACCACCACCACACTTCCAATTACATGATAATTGCCGGTGCCATGAAAAATATGTAGGCAACCCTGTTATTTGGGAGGCAAATAAAAGATCCATTGGAAGCCTTGTTAAGGACGTGGACAGATGAGAAGGCAGAAGAGACTGTTACCTCATCGTATCAGTATGTGAACGAGCTGACCACTCGTCTCAAAACTGGCTGGAAACTTGCAAATGATAATCTCAGACAAGCCAGGAAAAAACATGCTGCTTATTTTAACAATAAAGCGAAGGATAGAGAATTAGCTGTGGGAGAGAAGGTGCTTTTTCTACTACCCGGCAGCAGTAACAAGTTGCAAATTGGATGGCAAGGTCCATATACGCTTCTAGGGAAGGTGTCTAGAACTAATTATAAAAAAGACAAAAAGGGGAAAGAGAAAATTTATCATGTAAACCTCTTAAAGAAGAACCTGGACAGAGAAATCAAGGATGAAACACATCTAATGACCTTGTCGATAGCAACGGGGATGAAAAATGAACCACTCGACTCTCACGAGTACCCACTAAAACCATGTGAAACACAGGCACAGGTGAAAATCAGTAAGCATCTGACTAACGCTCAGAGAGAGCAGGTTCAAAAGGTTCTGATTGAACATACAGACGTGTTAACGGATAAGCCGGGGCACACAAATCTGTTAGAATATGATATAAAGTTAATAGACCCAACACCCATCTGTATGAGAGCCTATACGATTCCTTTCGCTAAGGAAAAAGCTTTGAAAGAGGAGATCGATTATTTGTTGAAGGAAGGAATTATTTCTCACAGTGAATCTCCTTACAGTTCTAGTGTGGTTTTGCTGAGGAAACCCTCTGGGGAACATCGTCTGTGTATAGATTACAGGAAACTGAATGCTGTCACAGAAAGTCAGGTGGATCCATTACCTGATACAAATCAGCTGTTTGCCAGGCTGAACAAGGCAAAATATTTTTCTAAGGTGGATCTTAGCAAAGGCTATTATCAAATTCCAGTAAAGCCTGAGGTTCGACCTTATTTAGCCTTTAGCACATCGGAAGGCCATTATGAGTTCAACATGTTGCCGTTTGGGTTGAAAAATGCCCCGAGTGTGTTTTCCAGGATAATGAGAAAATTGTTGGATCCACTGAACAATCCATGCATAACGAATTTCATGGATGACATTCTTATTGCTACTGAAACATTCGAAGAACACATTAACTCTCTGAATATGCTATTCGATAGGCTTAGAGAAGCAAATTTGACTGCTAGACCAACCAAATGTTGTGTGGGTTGTAAAGAGTTGGAATTCTTGGGACACACAGTATATCAGGGAAGCATGACCCCTGACCCCAAGAACTTGGAGAAATTGCAGAGAGCCCCGAGGCCACAAACAAAAAAAGATGTGAGATCTTTCGTATCGTTTTGTTGGTTTTATCAGAAATACATAAAGAACTTTAACTCTATATGTGCTCCTCTGACATATTTAACTCGTAAGGGACAACCTGATAAGATTATTTGGTCAGCACAGTGTGAATTAGCATACCAGGAGTTAAAAGAGAAACTCACCAGCAAGCCGATATAGAAATTGCCTGATTTGAGTCAGGAATTTTTGGTGAGAACGGATGCTAGCAATGTCGGATTAGGGGCAACATTGTTGCAAAGGTCCACTTCACTTGATGGGGAAATAAACCCAGTTGCTTATGCTAGCCGCAAGTTGAATAAGGCGGAGCAAAACTATTCAACAAGTGATAAAGAATGTTTATCTCTAATCTGGGCTATAAAAAAGTTCCAGATCTATATCTATGGTAGAACATTTGTGGTCCAAACAGATCACCAGCCCCTCGTATTCTTATCACAGGCCAAACATGAAAATGCTCGTCTGTTACAGTGGTCATTACTTATCCAACCTTATTCATTTACAATCGAATACATACAGGGGTCGCAAAATGTTGGAGCGGACTTCTTGAGTAGGCATCCTTATGAGAAAAATCAGAAAAACGCCTAGGAAATAGGATTTCATTTGCGCTAAGTTGTCTCACAGATTATAACCTGCAAGGAATGCATGTTTTAGGAAGGGAGGTGTGTAGCGAAATCTGTGAAACAATCGCTAAATTCAGTAAGATTTTACTCCTATGAAAATAAATAAACCCGCCCATGTGTGTTTGCCTATCGTCGTCCCCTACGCCAGTAGAGCGCTGTATTTTATACAGTAGTAACGCTTAGACAATGATCCCGCCGTTAAATATTACACGCTTTCCTAGTTTCGTCCTTGAAACTTACAATTAACAATGTGCCAGAACTGCGACACCAAACTGCCGTTCTGAATTAACGTAAGATTTTAACTTTAACGCCACTAATAGTAGTAATTCGGACATTTTCCAGAAGTGTAGAACGAAACTGCAGTAAGAATTAACGCCAATACTAAAGCCGCCTTGCAAAACCCCTCTTCGCTCGACACTCAGTTCAATGACTATATCCACGCTGTTGGACACGCCAAAATATATAAACACAAACACACCAGTGTATTTTGGGCTGAAAAGTAACTATAAGGTAACATACGGAAAACGCGTTGTCGAATTGTGTGACGTACTACAAAAGCGCTGTTTCGTTCTGAATGAGAACGACAGTTAAGGAAAAAAAATACGATTTAACGTGGAAATATTTTGAAAAAAATATAGTACGAGAGGGGAATGAATAGGAGCATAGGTGGTCGTGTCACTAGTTCGTTGTTTACAGAAATTTGAATTTGAACCAAAAGCAAGGCATAGAAGGTTAGATAGAAGAAAAACGATAATAGTAAATATAATAAATAAACGTATAAAAATATAAGCACTGTGTGACAGACAGCAACGGGATCAATAATTATTTATCAGAATTTGAAACACTCAATAAATAAAGGAGATATTGACAGAAGACAGATGGACTAACAGACTACTTCTTTCTCAGCTTGACAGATATTGGGGAAGGGTAGGGTAGTCCAAGATTTGAAATTTGAGTTCAGTTTTGAAAATACGGACGCTAGAAGCCTAACAGTCCCTGATTGGCTGGAGTCTAATATACTAACGGAGGAATAAAACTAGTTCGAAGGTAGTGTTAGACGCCACTTGAGAAAATTTCTACACTAAAGTTGTTCTACAAGCAAGATAATAGTACTATCTTGACTTCGCTGATCTGCACCAGCAAGCGATCTGGATTTGACCATATTTATCGCAAATCAAACTTATTAGTGTTAATATTTCTCTGATGCGGTAAGAAAGAAAACATTTATATCATTATTATTATTATGTATGTATTATTGAATATGTATGAAAATTAAGTTGGTAGAAGTTTATCTAGAGGGAAGTCAACATCAAACTTTGTGTTGTTTCACAGAGTTGTTAGGAAATATATTAACAGGTTGTAGAAAAGCCAGACAGGCTTTCTGACACTTTGGGAGAAAGAAAAATTAAATATTAATGGGGAAATCGTTGTACAGTATTATGACATAAGACCAGGAAAACCACTGGCCGTCGTCTTCAGCAAGTCACCGTGATTGTACATGACTTGATATTATTAACTTAAAATGTTTCCTTTGTCAAGGAAAGTGTCAAATTATAGTTTGAAGTTTATTTGACCATGAATGGGGTAACAAACCAATTAAGAACGTTAACTAATTGTTTAGTTACCATGCTGAATTTGAATATCATTGAAAAATGTTTATTAGTTAGGGAAAGAGAGAGTATATCAGAGGTTGAGTAGGACGCATTTATATTGTTCCAGGGTTTCATCTATGACTCAAAGTGAGCCCAGGTCAACCTATACCTGTATATACTTCTGCATCATAAAGAAGTGAGGCAGTATCGACTGTGTGCCTCCTTGTTATATTTCAAGAGCAGAATCCTGACTTGGTAGTGGAAGCTGGTGATGTGAACTTAATTCATCCTGGAAATCAGCAGATACTAAGATAAGAATTGTCTCCAGGCACTTGATATATCAAACCCAAGTACTCTCATTTCCCAAATGTTTAATAGCTCATTCAGATTATGATGAAGACAGACGTTCTATCAATCATTACCCATTCATATGAGCAAGAGTAAATTGACACTGTTCCAGATTGACATATTTAATTAAAGTTGTGAATAATAATATATACAGTTATAAATTGAATCACTTTGATGTAAATATTTTGAATTATCATTTTGAGTTTCAATATTCCAGTATACACAAAATTGTGATACTGGAACAATACATTGTAAAAAAAAAAAAAGATTTCACAGTTAAAACTTAACTCTGGGTGTTGTTAATTACTTATCATAGAGTTCTTAGTTGTATTTGTTGTCATTTTATTACAGCACATTTTACATTACCCTAGACACTAGCCAGATAACATACATACACCATTATTATACTTAGGATAAAATACGTCGCAGGTTGAGGTCGTAGGGTGGTAGCAGAAAGGTCCTCTGAGAACACAAACCCTATTATCTATTAGACTCAGGGGCCTTCACAGCTTGACCTCACATCTGCATAAAAGTCACATTTTACCAATTAACATCAAAATCCACCACAGATTTCTCAAGATCAAATAGAGCAAAATTAAACTTGGCCTCAAAAATGTTAAAGAATAGTATTGTCCCGTATTGTAAAATATTCCCAATCGAAAATAAAATGCAATCGATCTCAAACACACACTCACATACACACTTGCCGCTATTTTAACAACCGCTATTGACGACATTCGTGACTGTCTGGGTCCCCATAATTAAAAACACGGTGTCGGAAACCGTTGGTCATAATTTTTCAACGTGTCACTGCGCTCAATTGATTTAGAAACTGGCGCTAAACAACCAGGGTCAGCATTTAAGTATTTTGTTTTACCCGACCGAAGACCACACGGTTTTTTTTTTTTTTTTTAAATTCTTTATTCACATTCCGTTGAAGTTGACAAAGACATATGCATGGAAACATTGACAATAATAGTTTGAACATAAGCATAACAATGAAAATACACTGTGCAGCTGTAAAAATATTAAAAATTACTTTCACACACTCATTTACACACTCTAGTACTCCCAGGTTACACGTTTTACATTTTTTGGTAATGGTAGTGTTGATTAAAAAGAGAAGGAAGAGAAAAAGAAAGAAAGAAAGAAAAATACCTTGCACCCACTTATTGGAAATATAGAGCGTACTCTTTATTCTTTAGTGATAACGGGATTGTGGAAGGGGGGGGTTAGGGAAGAACAAAAACTAACAAATGCGAAAAACTAGACAAAACCAATTCTTTTCACATGCACATTCGTACTTACTATTTCTTTTATACATGTAATTGCTTTTTTTAAATAATATTACAAACATAATGTGCATTATTAAAATACAAGGTCAAATTGAAATACAGATAAAAGTCATATACACTCGTAGACACACACTTCTACCAAAAGTCTACTCTCATTAACATAACAATAAAACCACCATCGTGTGATATATGCATTCATAATCAAAAACTCAAGTCAAGTCAAGCCATGCTGTGCGATTCTCCCCCTGAATTTAAGAGCATTTGCAGTACAAAAACCGCGTCAAAGACCTCCCACGAACACCAGTGGACAATGCAGACCTTGACACTTCAACGGCGTCCAGAAATGTGGTCAACATGACCTCCCGTGAATACAGGAGTAGTTTAATAAAAGGTCAAGCTTAAGTTCCTTTTTGTTCTTTTTTTTTTTTTTTCCATTGTGGACAACCAGTCATTATATTGCTCCTCTCCACGGAAATCTTTAGTAAAATTATCATTTTGTTTGTTTGTTTGTTATTAGGCTTGTTTATTTGATTTCTCGAGATGAAATAGAGCAAAATTAAATTTGGCCTCAAAAATGTTAAAGAATAGGATTGTCCCGGTTTGTAAAATATTCCCAATGGAAAAAAAAATGCACTCGATCTCAAACACACACTCCCATACACACTTGCCGCTATTTCAACAACCGCTATTGACGACTTTCAATGCAAGATGAGAGAGAGAGAGAGAGAGAGAGAGAGAGAGAGAGAGTAAAGAAAGGCAGAATGTTAGACGAGTCTGCGTGTTCAATTCTTAACCCTTTCAAAATAACGTTCGTGAGTGTCCGGGTCCCCATAATTAAAAACGGTGTAGGAAACCGTTGGTCATAAATCTGCAACGTGTCACTGCGCTCAATAGATTTAGAAAACTGGCGTTAAACGACCAGGGTCAGCATTTAAGTATTTTTTTTTCCGACCGAAGACCACACGGTCTGCTGCTTTGAGCAAAATTGTCCTATAAAAACTCTTACTTTTGCATCCTCCGTCTTAATCAAAATAATAATAATAAATAAATACAAATTAAATAGACTACACGTGTACATATGCATTTAAAATGTAAACATAATAATGACAATAATAATAATAATGATAATAGATACATAGAAAATAAAATAATAATAATTTAAAGGCAGGCTTCTCTCTGCGGACATGACAAAGGGGAGGATGAAAATTTTTTTTTTTAACTAGCACACACTCTCTCACATGTACTTATAAAAATATTGGGTGATGGAGTCCCTCACCTCTAACGTTGTGTATGCATAGGGGAGGAGGAGGGAGGATGAGGATATGTGTTAAAGGGATTGGGGAAGGAAGGGAAAAAAACACAGGTGGTGGAATAACACGTAATTGGCAGTGAGGTTGGGGGTGGGGGAAGGGAGAGGTTATAGGAAAGTGGCCTTCGTATAAACTAAAAGCTTGGATTTAAGGTACAGGTACAGGTAGCTGGGAAAAGTGGACAGGTTTTAAAATAAGCGTCACTCGCTGGAGGAACAAATTTAGAAGAAATGCTGGGCGGATTATTTTGTACTCAAATACTGATTGAATGCGACATTTCCAAATTATAAATCGAAATTCCGAGAGTAAAAGAGTTAATTGAAAATGGATGTCTGGTAGTGTCTTGGGAATTGAATTAAGCATAATCGCTTTGAAAATGTCTGGTTTTTTTTTCGTATGTGTGTCCAGTATGTCTTGTAAAATTCTCTGTGTTGGTATAATTGTACTACATTTATAGAAAATGTGTTCCTCACTTTCTTGTACATTTGCCTGGCACATCTTGCATCGTGATTTTCGTTTTAATCTGTGTGCTGCTCTTTCTGTGGTTGGTGTCATGTTATACAGAAGTCGATATGTGACTTCTCTGGCTTATGGTGCGATGCTTTTGTTGTGAAGATCGGTGAAAATCTCAGTGTAATCTCATAAACTAATTGTAACCTCTTTTAATTCTTAGGTGTAAAGGTGGTGCTTGTAACCTGACTAAGTGTTTGTAAATTTTGTTTGTTTTCTGGTTAATTAAAATTTCGTGTCCTCTGAGGGCTTGTATGCATGTCCTGTAAAAGTGTGGTAGTGTGCCGTAATGATGTGGGACATTGTCCACAAGGTCTGCTGCTTTGATTTTTTTTTTCACGATTAGATAGAATTTATTCACCATCAACGCACTGTACAATGGAGTCCAAACACTTACCAGAAACACTCAAATTCACAGACCACAAAGCGGTTTTTGCAACTGTCAACACCACACACACAAATATCACATCCAAACGTTCACCTCACTGGAAGTTCAACAACACACTGCTGCAAAATAAAACATACGTTGAGCAAATGACGCAACTCATTCTTACATAACTGAAATAAGCTTCTTTTTTTTTCCTCGCATGAGGTCGCATATTTTTTCCTCGCATGAGGTCGCATTGGCACCCGCCCCAAACCCGGCTCTGGTCAAGACCACATGTCCCAACACAAGAAGACCCAATGACAAACTGTGTCACTGTAGTGATCCTCTGTGTTCTCACACAAGGGACCTAATGACACATGAATGTCACTGTACCGGTCCCTGTGTCTAGACACATGATCCTAGCCAAAGGCCAGATATTAGGGCGTTGGGTCTTCACAGCATTATTTGTGCTGGACTGAAATAATTTTTTTTTTAAAGTGAACTTTATTTGCTTTCATTTCAATTTACAAATCAGTGTACATTTTACAAAGTGAAATACATGGAAAGTACATGGATAATTTTTCAATTTACAAATCATGTGCATTTTACAACAAAGAAAACGTGATAAAAGGGTTACATTTCAATATAAAGACTCCTCTGTTCACGCAAGTACTTTTTTTCACCTGCATACCCAAGAGAATGAGTTTATATGTTTTAGACAAGGTTGTGTATAATACCCTAGAAAAACAAAGGTGGGAAGGAAAAGAAACAAGGTGTGTATTTTGGTGGATGTGTGTATAACCATATACATACATGTTTTTTTTTTAAAAAACTCATATTCATTACATTTCTTTATGTACTTATATCAGGAAATGCTTCTTAGTGTGCCATACATGGAATAGAAGTGCAATAAATGAAGGTCGCACACGCACACACGCCCGAATAAAATGAAATGTAAGACTGCGTTCGGAAGGTAAGCCAGTACAATCTGGTTTAAAGGCTCGATAGGCGGCCCAGGGAAAGAGGGGAGCTTGAAAGACTAAGTTTAAAGAGGGTGGTCAGTATGTGTTGCACAACGCTGAGTAGCCGCGAGGGCTCAGCACACACTGTCACGAAAAGGAAGACAGTGAGTCTAAAACAAGTTCAATTTACAACATACAACAAAATACATTCATAAACTGTAAATACAAGGTGTGGAAGGTAAAATACTAAAGTTGGACATTTCTGTACATTCATGTGAATTAGACTGTGTCTATTAATAATTCTAAGGTGAAATTGGGGGGGTGGGGGGGGGGGGGTGGGGGGGAATCCCAGGGTTGAAAACATATTTATATTCGTGCAAAAATTCATTTTTTACGTTCAAAACAATATAATTTCAACAGCTGAAAAGGGTTTGAGATTGGGTTGTAGTCGTGTTAAGGAGCTGCACCAGCGCAGATACACACGTGTATATAACCTAAGAGTCGAAGAGGGGGCTTCGAACAAAGAAACCTTGAAACTGTCGCCGGGGCGAGGTGGGACTGTGTTCCGAGAGTAAGCCGGTATCAGCTGGTTTACGTACACAAAGGATGCCTTGGACTTTCAGGAGGCGTAGCGGGGGAGGAGAGGAACCATTGAAAGACCAAATTAAAAAGGGTCGTTGGTATTGAGAGGGGGTTTCCCACCAAATTTTGATACATACATTTACATTGTTAGTACGCATTGTAATACCATACAAAGCTGATCATGTTCATATTCAAAACGTCTAATACATTTTTGATGACATCTGATGCATTGTTCTAAACAAAGGCGGCGGAGAACAGATTTTTTTTTTTCCGTTTCTGTACATTCATGTAAATTTGTTCCCATCTCAATTTAAAAAAAAAAAAAACGTACATTTTCCAAACAATTTATAATAAAAGTACATGGTATATAGAGAAAAGAAAAACTTGCGCGCATTCACTAATAATTTTTTACCCATGCATTCACAAATTAAATTCACTTCCAGAAACTTCATATTGCAAGGGGTTTATAGTGGTTCAAAATTTCGGGCTCTTTTGGATTCTGAAATAAAACACCCCGCCGCTCTCCCCCCTCCTTCCCGGATTGAGGGACAGTTGTCCATTGTGTGCAGCGTAACGCTTTTCTCTTGGCTGGGCGGTACACTCAGCCTTGAGCAGCCTTAAGGCGCTAGACACACTGGCGACGCTAGAAATCCAAGTTAAGAGGTCCATATTTAAAACGATTTTTGTGGTCTGTATTTCAATTTTCAAAGCATGTTCATTTTACAACATAGAATTTGATTAAAATACATGCTATATAAGAGCTTGCGTGCATTTACCAGTAATTTTTTACACATACACACACAAATTTAAATCACATCAAAAAATTTTAACTTTGGAAAATGAAATTAAAAAATTTGTTAAATACATTGAAAATAGCTTATGGTTTCAAAACCAAAGGACAGCTTGGAGATACATTAGGCGGTTCGGATAGACCGGGAAGCTATGAAGGCCTCAGTCTGCAGTGTAGAAAGCCTCTATCTCAGGTGTAGACAAGTTTCAAACACGGATGTTATAGTTTAGTACCCACCACTGAGTGGCCTCGAGAAGATAGCACACACATAGAAACAGTAGGAGTGAAAGGGGTAGTATAAGAATATATATATTTATATGTTTTTTTCCAGTTGATCTTTATTCATACAAATCTTCTGTGACATGTAAAATCCCGAATCAAGAGAACATGTACACATTTAAACAAAGGTGGTATGTTTTAAACAAACAGAATATTACATTAGAAAAAAAACCTGCACACACACACGCTCTCTCAGACAAAATAACGCTAGGTAGACATGCGGCTGTTAGAACCTAGGCGCCTAGAAGTAAGATTGGCGGAGTGGGTAGAGAGGCACCCTTGAAAGCCTCGGGTAGGAGAGCAGTCCGTGTCACGCTTGCTTTTGTGGGCAGATTCAAAACTAAAGCCTTTCAAGAGGCTAGCACGCACTGACACGAAGAGGAAGATTGAAGTAAAGGGGGGAAGTTTTATAGCGTTTAGGCCTTAAGTAGTAGTATATTATAATTACAATAATAGTTGGTAACATACCAGGTGTTGAATGAAAAATTACTTGTGTAGGCTGTTTCCTTGTTCTTCGTCATCTTTATCTGCTGGTTTTCTTGTGAGATCGATGATGAGCTTGCTGCGTAAGTCTAATTCAGGTGAGCTTGTCTACTCTGCTGTTGTAGTGATGTTGCTGATAATGTACTTTGTCTCAAATGTCTGGGTTGGTGGAGCTTTCCTAGTGGTTGGTGTGGATGTCGGTTCTGGTTTCTGTTCTGTTTCTGTGTCATCTGTGTCGGGGCTGTCTGGTGCCGAGTGTCGTCTTTGTCTTTTTTGTCCCTTTTGTTGTTTCGGACAAGCTCAAAGTCCGCCGGTGGTGGGTCTCTTGCCTGCGACTCTTGGGGCCTCTCTCTGTTTTGCCTTCGCACTGCCGTTTCCTTTCGTGGCAGCTGTGGCCACGAGGTGTTTCCCGTTGTGGTTGGTGCTGCTAGTGGTCTTGGTCGTCCTGGTTTCTTTGAGCACTTATTTGCCCAATGGGTGTCTTCCCCACAGTGAGGACATACCATCCTCCGACCTGGCATGGTGATGAGGACCTTGTGTTATTCTTGGTCTGCAATTTTTAAGTCAATGAAATGTGGAACTGGGTTATCTTGCTGAAAAAGTACTCCCCATTTGTCAGGGGCATTTCTGATTCGGTAGACCTCTGCTTCGGGGTCGTTGGTTACTGTTCTGGCAATATTTTCCACCGCTTGCTGTTTGATTGTTGGAGGTAGCCAGTGCAGTGTCGCCTTCACCCGCTCTTTCTCCAGGTGCTCAACCATGATGGTGAGCTCCGGGTTTGTTAGTTGAATTTTCTTTCCATGCAATTTGGAATAGAGTCGTGTGTGTGCATCTGCCGACAGGTTTACGTACCATCTCACTGGGTTCTCGAAACGGTATAGAGTTGAAACGCCGTCCATAGGCACTCGCCCCGTGCCCACCAGAACACTGGTGAGGAACGACGGGGACGCCTTTGCCGCCGCCTGTGGTCCTGAGACGGTGAGACCCAAAGTTCCCGCCCGGTGGATATTCCCACCTTCGAAAGCGTCCATCGTGACGTCTACAGATGTAGTAATGTTACCTGGATTCATCGTTCAAAACTTGACTTGGTGAAAAAAAATGTGAAATCCTTGAAAATCTCGTAAAAAACAGGGTTGAAAACTTGAGTTGGTGAAACAAACTGTGAAATCCGTGATGTAGAACGAATGGAACACTTATTTTGATTCACATTGAACTGTTATTTTGATTCACATCAGAATATATGTGTGTTCCATTGCACTTTGGTCTTAGCCAATATCTACTCAAAAATTTTTTTTTTCCTCGCATGAGGTCGCATATTTTTTTCCTCGCATGAGGTCGCATTGGCACCCACCCCAACCCGGCCCTGGTCAAGATCCATGTCCCAACACAAGAAGACCCAATGACATCATGTGTCACTGTAGTGATCTACTGTGTTCTCACACAAAGGACCTAATTTTTCTTCTTTTTTTTTTTGTCCTCGCATGAGGTCGCATATTTTTTTCCTCGCATGAGGTCGCTTTTTTTTTTGCCTCGCATGAGGTTGCATGGCACACGAACAACCCGGCCCTGGTCAAGACCCATGTCCCAACACAAGAAGACCCAATGACATTATGTGTCACTGTAGTGATCTTCTGTGTTCTCACACAAAGGACCTAATGACACATGAATGTCACTGTATTGGTCCCTGTGCTTAGACACTTTGATCCTAGCCAAATGTTTTTTTTTTCCTCGCATGAGGTCGCATATTTTTTTCCTCGCATGAGGTCGCTTATTTTTTGCCTCGCATGAGGTTGCATGGCACACGCTCAACCCGGCCCTGGTCAAGACCCATGTCCCAACACAAGAAGACCCAATGACAACATGTGTCACTGTAGTGATCCTCTGTGTTCTCACACAAAGGACCTAATGACACATGAATTTCACTGTATTGGTCCCTGTGCTTAGACACTTTGATCTTAGCCAAAAGGCCGAGAAATTGTCGACAGGGAATATTGGAGATGTCTTTAATTACTTTGCTTAGTCTTCGAAATGTTTTTAATATTTGCTAAATTAAACAGAAACTGCTTTGTAAAATGTAATTAAATTTGATATAAAAAAAAAGAATAATACTTTTAAATACTACATTAAAGTAATTTTTTTATATTATCGCATAAACCATTAGTTTTTATTTAAATAATTTAAATTGCTATGTAAAGTAAAGAAAATAAAGTTGTAAATTACAACATTTTAATAATAATTTTATTATTTTGATTGTTTCCCCTGATTCATAATTTTACCAGTTGGATTGCTTCACTTGATTTAGATAGGCACTGTTTACGGACCTGTTTTTACGCATAGAAAATATCGATAGAAACCAAATTATGTTACCTAGACATTTTCTAAATTTTAGTACTAGCCGGGGACGAAGGTTTATTTTTTTTTAAATTCTGAAGCACGCACATACCATACGGGAAAACGAATGAATGCGTAAATCTGCTTTGTCATTTAAAATAAACATACATTCAAATGAATGGAATACATATTTGAGAAAAAGCCACTAGCTGATTTTTTTTTTTTTTTTTTTTTGGTTACCAAAGCGGTAGAAACCAAATTATGTGACCTGGCAACCTGTGAAAAAATTACTTCCATTTAAATGGTCCTTCAACGATCATAGCTATCTAATAATTTTATTTTCTGCAACAACTAAAGATGTTACTATGAAATAACTTAATAATAATTGCAACGGGGAAAAAGCGACTATCGAGTGAATTTGGTTTTTACATATGTTGGTACAGTTATTTAACAACCAGACTAAAGCCATGCATTTTCTAAATTTTAATACTAAGCGGGGACGAAGGTTTATAAAAAAAATTCTGAAGCACCGACATACCATAAGTGAAAGCGAATGAATGCATAAATCTGCTTTTTCAATAAAACAAACATACATTCAAATTTTGAATACGCAATTTAAAAATGATGTTATAACATATAATGCCAAGTAACATTTTCTTACTTACTTAGTCGTTCCCCTTCTACCGTGAGGTGTAGAGGTTTGGAAGAGAGAGCGCCAGACTATTCTATCGGCTGTCCTCCTCCTGGCCTGGTTCCATTCTAGTCCTCGGTCCTTCAAAGATTGTCTAATGTTGTCCTCCCAGCGGACTCTGGGTCGTCCTAGAGGTCTGGATCCCTGGCTCTTTGTTTCCAATGTTTGTCGTTGTAGCCGATCTTCTCCCATTCTGCAGACATGGCCAAACCATCTTAGTTGGGACTGTTCTATTTGGATCTGCAGCGGGTGGGATTTTAGGCTTTGACGTATCGTCTGGTTGCGGACCATGTCTCTTCTTGTTACTTCAACCACCTTCCTCAGATACCTCATTTCTGAGGTTTGGATCTGGCTTTTGTGGGTTGTAGTCATTGCCCATGACTCGCATCCATATGTCAAGACTGGGACATAGGTGGAGCGGTATACAGCCATCTTCGTTTTCTTACCAACCTCTTTCTTGCTGAGGAATCCTCGATTTATGGCCTGATAAAGTCTCCCAGCCGCTGCTTTTCGAGTGGCCAACTCTTCTTTGATGCCCCCCTTTCGGTCTATAATAGCTCCGAGATATTTAAAGAGGTCGACCTGCTCCAGGACCTGTTCTCCCAACTTAATCTGATGTTTTCTTTCTTCTCGTGATATCACCATGGATTTTGTTTTACAGCTGCTTATGACCATCCCTCTCTTCTCCAGCTCTTCCTTCCAGACTTGCATGTTGGATTGGAGATGTGTCTCTGATTTAGCAATCAGGACAACATCATCAGCAAATGCTAGCTCTGAAATACAGACCTGTCTCATCTTCCAGTACCCCACTGAATACTTACTTGTTCTCTCCTTACATGCCTTGATGACATCGTCCATGAGGAGTATGAAAAGATAAGGTGACAGGATATCGCCTTGTCTTACACCAGTGGTGGTCCTGAACTCTTCTGACTTATAGTTTGCTGTCCTCACATAATTTCTGCAAGAGTAACATTTTCATTAATATTAAACACGCACAATGGATGTTCATGCTCAGAGAACCTTCAGTGGGTTTGATATATGTATCGATACAGCTCCGATCCTATTTGAAACCGCTTGGCCAAATGAATGCCATTAAAATTACATAGTTAAAAAAAAGAAAGTGCTATAGAAAACTGTTTTTTTTTTCTTCTATTTCCTACTAAAGTAAAAATATTTAGTTAAACATTTTTAATTATCTTGTAAAATATGCAAACGTATGGTCATTAATAACAAAAATAAAATAATAGTTTTAACATTTGTGTTACGTCCTTGATATTTATTGGATATGTACAAGTTGTGATTATGGCCTCTGATAAATAAATGGCTTCTATACATTTCTTACGAAAAACTATAATTACTCATAATGTCATAATTACAATATTAAATTATAAAATAACTGCATTGCATACCCCGGCGGTACCTAAAGAGGGTCTCTGCCAAAATTCATCAAGAAATAATAAGGCATGTGGCTTTGTATTAAGAACATAGAAACATACATTGCCTTTTATTTATTTAGATGTTTGTTCGTTTATAAACTGTTTTACTATACTGTATAATTCGTTAGGTTTGTCTATTCTCAATACCTGTTATACAGTTTCGGGCGAATCACATGCCCGCAAATAATTTAATATTGGTTTTCTCTGTTGTTCAAGCGTCCATACATGGGAGCTTGCGTAGAATTGAAGTATTTAAATGGTATATCAAGATTACCTAGGTAGAACTGACAGAGACAACCAGACAAGTACCTGTGGAACATGAGACTAGGGCAAAAATGTGGTGTTGGATGGGACACATGGTGAAGAATCCAGCTGATAACATTACACAGCAGCATTTATTGTTGTTATTTATGAAGGAAAATGTCCCCGTTCCCCCCAGCCTCAGATGACTTATCACCAGGAAATACGATAACAATTTTAATTGCTGAACCTGAACATGGTATCAGTTCGCTTTTCCAATTAGTACGGTATAAGTAAAGTGAAGGAAGAGTGTCAAATTGTGTGGATGTGCGTGTGTTTTCCTTTGTCCTAAAGTGGCAGTGAAGGTACGGCTAGAAATTGAAGATCTAGTGAGGTTCTCGTAAAACATATTGATACCGACGAATAAACAGTGACTTAGGTATCACCCTAAACCAGTGTTATCGACTCGAGTCAATCGCCTCGACCTCGAGTCGGGCTTAATCACTACAGCGACTCGACTCAAGACGACTTAAGATTTAGGCATTAGCTACTCGACTCGAGTCTTGCCAATTTTGGTGAAACAACTCACCGTCCTCATTCATAATGTGGTCTTTATTAATTAGAAAGAAAAGCTCTCGTGTTAAGCGATATCACCCAAACATTAGAAGAATTCCATTGAGCAAATACATTTTACTTCATGTCGTAATTTTATTTGAGATAGGTCTTAGAAATAGTGGTCCCATTCGAGTGAAGAATGATGGTGAAGGCTCTATGATAGAAAGGGGTAAGAAATAGATAGTTGATTCACAAGGGTGCTGAAAAGAGTAGGGACAGTCTCTGCAATCGGGTAATTTCTCCGATTTGCCTATATTACGACAATTTTATTTATCTGTAGACTCCTTAATCTCTCCTGGCTAAACAATTTTTGCCAGTTACTCAACACTCATGTACACACACCAATTTGGTGCTACAAACACTCAGACGTGAATACAAACTACATATGACATATATGGGTAATGGGTCGGCCAACACAGTAATATAAGGTTAATGGCGTTTATTTATCATTTAAACCAAAATCACAACAATTAGCATGGTACAGTCAAAAAATCATAGTTACAGAAAAATACAAATAACAAGGTGGGGGGGGGGGGGGGGGGGGGGGGGGGGTTTGGAGGAGTAGTATCCCAATATGCCCTTCCCGTTTGTATAGAGAAAAAAAAAACCCCAGTCCAAAGACAAGTGGTTATCAGAAAGAGATAATTTAACCCAAAAATAGATTAATTTATTCTGATAGGGGGTTTACAATATTTGGTAGGGGGTGTAGGAACAGAGTCCTAGTATTCTCCAAGTTATCCCTTGACTAAGCAGATTTAGGGAGGGGAAATAAGCAAATGTAAGAAATCCCACTTACAGAGAACAATACAAGGAATACAGTATAAGGATATTTACCAAGTAAAGAAAATGATAAGTTTAGCTAATATATCTCATTCATTCATGCACGCTAGCGATGGCCATCACACATGTTCTCACACTTACCGATCGTTGTATCTGGCACTCCATAGAATAACACAAACAGGCAAGTAATTACTCAATAAATGTATGAGTCTTTTCCTTCGTTTTCCAGCCCCAGACTAGCGGGTTTGGCGTTTAGCAAATTTTCCCGTAATCGCTGGAAGGTGAAGCATTAGTGTTCCTTTATTGATTTTTTTATCTAAAGTTTCTATGGGATGGCACTGTCACAGGTATAGTTATGAGAAGGTAGTGGTCTCCTGGATTTTCACCGCTGGTGGTGGGCAACTTCTATAGCGTGATGACAAAGACTGAACAGTGAGTTGTGTTTTCTTCGGGGTTATAATCCAGTGGAAAACAACGTGACTGTCAGAGTACATGAATAAGATATCCTTTTTCCACAGTAGAGCAGTAACAAAATATATATCGCTTCTGGCAATTGTTCTTCTCCAGTTAATTTACTTAATTTATTGCTTTATGAGTTTGAAATGTTCTTGGGTTGCTTTATCTCATGTAAATTTTGAGAGCGAGACCGCAACGGGCCGCCACAAGAAGATTATATTTAAAGGTTCATAAAAATTCTGGATGTTAGAAGAACCGAGTCTGGAGGATTCTATGATTGCTGGGACGCAAAGGTGTATGATCATTCAATGTGAAAAAATAGAAAACATGAAATCAATAAGCCCAATATTAATCATATTCTGTCACGCGCTAAGTTTGGAGTTAAGACTATTTTATACACTCTCGTATTCAATTATATATATATTTAAGAAAACTCTCCGCGAGTCTAATGGTTAAAACACACACACACACACACACACACACACTCACACACACACACACACACATATATATATATATATATATATATATATATATATATATATATATATATATATATATATATATATATATATATATATATATATATTTACAGAACTGTATTATGTCACCACTACTTTTGAATATTATTGATTGTTATATAATCCCTTATTGGCTCCTAAATTAATTTAAGCATCTATTATCAAGACAATCCCAAGGCAAAATAACGTATAATTGGTCTCCAAATAAATGTCATTTGAATTTGAACGGGGAAAAACTACAGAAAGTTGAAAGTTTATCCCTTATTGGCTCCTAAATTAATTTAAGCATCTATTATCTTGGGAAATAACGTATAGATATGTCATTTAATTTTCAACTGGAAACTTTTGAGATGGGTTTATTTAATAGGTTTAAATTAATAAGAAATCCAGTGAAATAAAATGAAAGAACTAGACCACTGATAACTTTAAACTAATATATTACCACTGGCCAAACAGAATGAATTTAGTCTCCAATATAGAAGATATGCACAGGAAACTAGTACTTTCATCAAACTCTCTGGCGCAAATGATAAACGCATTCTTCAGTGGTCTCAATATATAATTAAAGAATTGAAGGATCAGGGGGACACGCGAAACTTCACAACTTATTTGATATTAGGGAAAACCTAAGTCTCGGACCGCCATCCAAAGAGGGAGATGCCGCCCCTGGTTCCCGTATCTCCGTTCACTCCGTCCGCGATTTCAGCGCTCTCCTCTGGTTCACACTGGGGTGTTACACGACGGCGTGACTCTGCTTCGTCCGCTCTGGGACCACTACTGCCTTTGATCGTTAACCGCTCTCCCGATAAGCTTTGGCAACTCCTACTAGGCGGGGTGCCAGAAAAGTGTATAGAAATGCTTGATTATAATCGCTCTAGAGATGGGCAGTAGGCGTGGTTTAACCTCCCCTTTAAGACAAAGCGATGTCCTGGATGCACGCATGAAAACTGTTTATCATATTAATTAGCCCACGTTGTAGAATTCCACGTAGAAATGACACATACTAATGAGCCCGCGTGGAATCCACGTTGACTATTGTGTTTCACACAAATCCAGGGGCTGCGATGCTATTCGAGGCTACAATCCTTTATCATCCATCGATTCAGGGACTTCCCTTGTCATACTCTACGTCACAATCGTCAAAACTTTTAGACATGAAACCATTTTTCATGTTTCATTTATGACAATGAAGCTGCCCTGATTGGTAACTTTTGGATGATTGGTATCTTCAATTTCCTCCTCTTCCTCCGTAGTCCAGTTTCTACTCATGAAATCAGCTCCGACATTATGTCTTCCCGGAATGTATTCCACTTTGAAATAGTACACGTTTAAAAGCAAAGCCCAGCGCATGATTCTTGCGTTGAATTCATTATTTGCGCCAAGAAAAGCTAAGGGAGCGTGGTCAGTTTGCACCGTAAGAGATGTCCCGTAAAGAAACTCATGATGACGTCTTATCCCGTCAATCAGTGCCAGACATTATCTTTCAACTGTGCTGTAGTTACGTTCAGCCTTATTTAATTTTCGACTGCCATACGCAACTGGGAATAACATATTCGGGTCGGTGTCTTCTGCTTGCAGCAGTGTTGACCCTATGCCCTGACCGACGCGTCGACCCGCAATACGAAAGGTTTCTTGAGGTCGGGTAACCTCAAAATGGGGTATCCGGACAACTGTTCTTTTAAGTGCTGTATGCTTGTTCGCACTGCAAATCTCAAATAACCTTACCAGGACGTCCTTTTTTTGTAAGGTCAGTCAGGGGTGCCGTTAATCCGTTGAAACTCTGGATGTATTTTTGATAATACGCACATAGTGATAAGAAAGAACTGGTGTCTTTCTTCGTTCGGGGCCTTTTTGCAGCAACTATTTTCTCAACGTTCTTCTTAGCAGGCCACATGCAGCCATGAGAAATAATATGCCCCATTAAGTCTAGCTTTTCAAACCCGATGAGACATTTGCTAGGTCTGGCTGTGAGATCAATTTCCCGTAGTCTCCTGAGGAGCATAGCAACCGTAGCAATATGTTCGTCATAGGTTTCCGATGCAATTAGTATGTCATCCATGAAATTATGGATATAGGGACTGTGCAAAGGTTCTAAAAGCTTCCTCATCATCCTGGTGAAACCTCCGGGTGCGTTGTGCAGTCCAAACGGCATCACATTAAATGTGTAATGTCCTTCACTAGTGCTGAAAGCTAACAAAGGTTTAACTTCCTCCTTGACTGGTATTTGGTAATAACCTTTACTCAGGTCAATCTTGGAAAACATTCTTGCTTTGCTAAGCTTGGTGAACAACTCAGAAACAGTCTGGAGAGGTTCGGGCTGGAATTCAGTTACAGCGTTTAGTAACCGGTAATCTATACACAGCCAAACTTCCTTATTGGGCTTCTGCAACAGTACTACACTCGAACTGTAAGGAGATGTAGACTCACTGATAATTTCTGCCTGATGCAGCTTGTCTATTTCTCCGCATAGTGCATCAGTTTAGCGTACGGAATAGGGTAAACTCTGGTTCGAACAGGGGTCTCGTTAGTTAATTTCATATCAAATTCGATGAGATTTGTTCGACCAGGTACATCCGTTAAGACTGCAGCGTACTGTTTCAGTAGCGCCCTGGTTTCTGTCTGTTGTTCTTCTGAGAGATTGTCGCCGAATTTGACATCTTTAAAGGATTCAGTTTGTTGCAATGAATACTCCATGCAACTATCGTCATCTTCCTCGTCTTTCGTTGCTATGGCGACCGCTAGGAGATTCTCGGATGACGGCATCCGATGCGAAGTTTGTTGTTTCCGGTTTGAAGTAGCAACAAAACTTTCTCCCCTGGTTGGAGTTCTCTCTCTTTTGCAGCTTTATTGTATCTTTTAGCATGTTTTGCGCGTGCTTTCTTAAGGTTGGTTGTAGCTAGATCCCATCCTAGCTGTAGCCTTTCTTTGAGCTCAGATACATATTTGCTTGCAGAGACGACTGTCTCGTCAGCCTTTTGGTCTGTCAGGGACCGAAGTAAGGCTTCTAGTGGCCCCTTTATAGGTCTGCCGAATAAAAGTGTAGCTGGCGGGAATCCCGTAGATGCTTGGGGAATTTCTCTGTAGGCGAATAAGGCAGCAGATATATATAGGTCCCAATCTTCCGGTTTCTCTTGACCCAGCTTACGTAACATCATGGTGAGGCTGCCGTTAAAACGCTCCACGAGCCCATTTCCGGCCGGATGGTAGGGACTTGTGTGGATGTGTTTGGCCCTCAAGATCTTAAAGATCTCCTCCATTAACAGGCTACGGAACTGGGATCCATTATCCGTCAAAACTTGTTGAAGGAATCCCAACCGTGTAAAAATTTGCACGAGGGCTTCTGCGACATGCTTGGAATCCGTGAAATTTAGCAGTATAGCTTCGGCCCACATTGTGCAAGTGTCTACTAAGGTCAGGATGAACCTGTTCTTTCTTTTGGAAATTTCCAGGGGTCCAATGATGTCGACAGCAACCCGTTCGAATGGAGTCCCTACTATTGGCATTTGCCCCATAGGTACTGGGGGTGTCAAGTGCTTGGGTGCCACACGTTGGCACTGGGCGCAGGCTTTCACGTACCTGATAATCTCAGAGTTCATTCCTGGCCACCAATAGTGGGTTTTTATTCGCTGAATAGTGGCGTTTTGTCCCATATGTCCGCTAAAGGGAAGAGAGTGCCCCATTTCTAAGATCTGGCTTCTGTACTGCGTCGTACTAGGAGCTGGTTATTCCCTGTATCAGGGTCGCCCGTTCTGCGATACAATACGCCATCCTTCGAAAAGATGTCTCCGTGGTGTCTGGGGTCCTTAGCCATGGGCAGTTTTTTAAAGCAGGGCTCCAGAGTAGGGTCCTTTTGTTGCGCCTCCTTTAGTTCATTCGGCAACAAATTTGGCGCAGGCTCCCTCTCCTTCTTGGTTTGCCCTCTTGTGGTTACCGCTGCCACAATAGGCTATTTTGGTCTCCATACAAACACATATCTACATCCCAGGAGAACTGGGTAGATAGGATCATCCATTATGGCCGCTTTAATAACACCTCTGACAAAATCAGAGTGTATTTCTACCAGTGCGATAGGAAGCGTCTTGGGTGCGTCACTCTTAAAAACTCCACATAGTTTGACGGTGTCCTCTGTCACCTGACCGGGTTTGACAAGGTGCCTGGCGACAATACAGTCAACAGATAATCCAGTGTCAAAAAGACAAGTTGTTGAGGTACCGTTCAAAATTACAGTTCCTCGCGTTGAGGGTCTGTCCCCCTCAGGTTGAGAATCACTGACATTGACTCTTCCTTGGTCGCGCTGCCATGTAGGCCTGGTGGGTTGATCAGGATTGTTGTTATTTGGGGGATATCGGGTTTTGTAGAATTTCGATTTCTCTTGGGGAGGTCTCTGGGTATTGGTTTCTCGTTGGTTATAGTGCTGGGAGGAATTAGAAGAATAGGATGACTGTTCTAGATTTTGTTTTCGATATGGCTCATCTGTGGGTTTTTGTTTTGTGCTGGGAAGTTCGGCCATTGCATTTGTATAACGTTCAGCCTTATTGAGGATGTCCTCAAGCCTGACTGCGCCCTGTTCAGCCAAAAATCTACGGGTTTCGTTTGACAAAGTTGATTTTTTCTGTTCCACAAGAACAAGTTCAAGAATTCCCTCATATGAAAGAGGTAATTCTGATAATTCCAGGCACTTTATCAAATAGCCCGATAAACGTGAAGAGAACTGGGGAAATGTCTCCGTGCTCTCCTTTCGGCTGTTTCTGAACATTTGCAGAAATTTTCGGGCGTTCATCTCAAAACGCTCTAGCAAGGCCTTCTTTAGCATGTCGTAATCATGTTGGTTGCTTCCCAGCTTTGTATGCACGTCATACGCATACCCTTTTAGTGCCGTTGAGAGTTTAAGGCACCAACGGGAACTCTCTAACCCATACAGATTTGCCATCCTCTCGAATTTCTCTAGGAAGGTGTCAATTTTCTCATTAGGGCTAGGGAAAGACCCTAAGACAAAAGACATCGCTGCTAGTTGGGAAGATTGGCTACTGGAGAGATCAGTTGATTGAGACTGGGGTGAAGATGGCTAACAATTATTGGAAGTAGAATTACCCCGACTCTCTAAAGCCTTAAGCGCCAATTCGTGCTGTATCTCCTTGTCTCTCTCCTCACGTTGTCTCTCCTTCTCTCTTTCCCTGCGGGCTTCCATCTCTGCCTCAATTTTCTTCTGCTCCAATTCTTGTGCTTCTTTCTTCTCTGCCTTCTCTTTCTCTTCCTTCTTCTCCGCGTCATACCTGTCAAGTTCCCTGTTGACAAACAGGTTCGCGGCATCTCCCTGTAATCCTGTCTCCTTGGCCTCCTCCCTCAAGAGGGATCTAAGTTTAGCTCTTTCTGCCATGTCAAAGAACTAGATGCTACTAAGCCGAGAGAATAAGAAGAAGAAAAAGGGGGAAAAAATTAACTCTAAGCCGCTCGCGCGAAAAAACCCAAAATATAATTACCTGAGATACCTCTTACCTTTATTAATTTGCTAACTTATCGCTGCTATTATCTGTCAATTAAGACTCTTAATGCAGGCGACTATGCCACATTAAATGGTAAGTCAAACAACTAGAAAAATCTACTATTACTTGTCGGTAGAGACAAAATATAAAAAAAAAATTATTAATTATATTTAATTTCAAAATTTCAAGGAGAAAAAAAATTTTCCTTCAACATATAATCTCTTCCACAAAAACTCCGCCCGCCGAAGTCAGTTACGAGAAGAGACGTTATTAAATAGACTTTAGAAATCAGAATAAGGCGTCTTTAGCTTTGCTCAACTCTGCTACCTTCAAAACCTTTGTGACTGTTTCACAATCACGCGATCCCAGCAATCTTTATATATAAAAAAAAATTTTTTCCCATTTTCTGCCAGAGAATAATTAAAATAACGAATTTTACCGTAACTCTCTGCTGCTGTGGAAAGAAAACAATCCTATATTTATTCTGTGTGGTCGACACCAAGTACTAAAAGCGTTGTCTAGGGGTAAAATTATTTTTATTCCCTATCTTCACAAAGACAACTTTTACAGTTAGTATTGTTTAAGATAACGATGTGTATTTTTTATTGGTCTAAGCGAATGTCCCGGTTGTATTCTTTTAGTACAGGTTAGATTTAGTTGTTATCTCCCCTTGACATTGTACAGTTGTCCATATAAGGATATATAAGTATCATACAATTGTCCATATAAGGTTCTGTCTGTAGATTTTCTTAGAACAGTTCCAAGTACATTCCTGTTGTGAACTAACTCAGGGGCTTACGATTATCCACGCATGCGCGATGATTTGCGCGGGACCGGAAGACTGTCTTTGCTAGACAGTCGACCCGGGTTTCTTGAGCTGAGAGGAGCTCAGCGATTCTATCTGTCTGTGTCAACTGGGAATGGAGCATTTTTGTGTGTTAAGAGATGGTTGAGTTTTCCCCAGTGATAATTCTGGCATGTTCTGTAAACCAAGGATGTGAAAAATGTTGTGGTGTCTTATTCCTGGACAGCAGTACAGGTAAAGGTACTTTTTAAAGCTAATTTTGTAGCCAGGGACTTTTGTATGTTTAAGGTGGCCTGCTCATGGTGCGGAGAGGCGTTAAATAAGAGATTGACATTATTGACATTGTATGTAGTCTTTGGAAGCCCGGCGCTTTATGGCTTGTTTCGCCAAAAGATTTACTGGACCTGTTTGGTCAATGAAGAATACAGAGAGTATTAGACATTTGTAGCCCGCCATCTATGCGGCTTGATTTAGTAGCAAAGATTTACTGGACCTGTTTGGTCAATGAAGAATACAGAGATTATTAGACATTTGTAGCCCGCCATCTATGCGGCTTGATTTAGTAGCAAAGATTTACTGAACCTGTTTGGTCAATGAAGAATACAGAGAGTATTTGACATTTGTAGCCCGCCATCTATGCGGCTTGATTTGGTAGCAAAGATTTACTATACCTGTTTGGTCAATGAAGAATACAGAGAGTATTAGACATTTGTAGCCCGCCATCTATGTGGCTTGATTTAGCAGAGAAGATTTACCTGACCTGGTTGGTCAAGGAAGAATACAGAGAATATTAGACATTTTTGGGAGCCCGCCACTTATGCGGAATAATCTTGGGAGAGTCTCTGTAGTATTGGATACTATGAACTAACGCTATCTACGTGATGTTAAATGTGATCGAATCTTGTCCAAATGACAGTGTAATTGTCCGATGTCAACGTGTTCGTATTGTATGATAATAAATTGTGGAAACCGTACAAGCCGTTTCAACTTTACTGACTCCCACATGTGGTACGAGAGTGTGTGTACTATGGGTGACTGAATCTACAAACCATTTTCCAACAGCCACTTTACTTATCTATGGTCAGTGTGGCCTATTGAGAACACAAAGGAAAATAAAACACGCTACATACCTGGAGACTGTTACGTATCCGGTAGCCTGTGTGGCGTTTGCTAAGAAATCATGTTACATATCTGGTGGACCAATCTTACGGGGTGTGTTACCCATACGACATACGACAACCTACAACACTGGAAGTCAGTCCTTGTTTTCTGTCGAGTGTTACGCCAAAAGAATCCAAGAGAATTTACAGTGTGATCATTGCGGAATTGGGTGCTCAGTTATGCCAATGAAGTTGCAGCGTTGCCAGCACAAATTTCTTACGAGCAAGTTCAACATGACGGAAAGCTGAACAGTAGAACAGGCTTGGACCTTGCAACATACAGTTCTGTACCATTCAGCGGTGGATCCTCAGCCACCTGGACTGTTTATTGTTTTCATCATTGCTGCTATCCCGGAGGCCAGGAATTTTTGCCAATATCAGATAAGTGGCTATATGTGTTGTAAACTGTGCCTCTGTGTGTGTTGTGATTGAGCCTTCCTCTAAGCACATTCTATTCATATTCCCACTTTTTATGTTACATGTTTATTTGTTTTATATATAATATATATGTTTATATTTCTGCGGGTTTGGGTGGGCGGAGACTGTCGTAGAATATCCCACTTTACCGAGGGTCTACGACAGCGTTCTTTAGGGACTATTTGTCTAAGTCCGTGTCGTAAAAGATCCCTTGTGATAATCACGGGCATACTCTGTTTACGCCAGATTTAGTCATTATTATTTTTGTTTAGGTTTGACGAGATGTGTTAGTGTCGTTTTCATTTATTTTTCTCCGTTCTTTAGTTTTGATTAATTTGTTCGTATTTGTCAGCCTCCCATTTTCTATCGTTTATTTCTTTACACCCTTTCGTTTATACACTGTGTAGTCGATTGTTTTGTTGGTGATTCGCAGCTGTCGTTACATGCTTTGTAAGATTCTACTTTAGTTTTTCTTTAGTGTTTATTTGATTTCTGCGAACGTTGTCGTTGGTCCTTGATGCTTTGTCTTGTCTTTCCAGTTGTTGTTATTGATTTTTGTTATACACTGTCATTACTATATGCACAATAAGTATATATGTAATTTATTGTATTATTGAAAGTTAAATTAATTTTGCAAGTTCTTGAGAAAAGACTTGTCACCCACTGAGTTAGGACAAAGTGAGTTATGCAGGTTATTGATCTCACATAATCAGACGTAATGTCAGACATGATGGGTATTGTGCATCATTTTCTTCGGGAAGGAAGAAATTACGTTTATTTGGTGAAGACTGTGAGGATTATGCCACAGAGCATTTCCTACTACGATGATCTTAGAGAATATGCTCAGTATAATTATAGATATGACTATCCCAAGGATAGAGTATTTAGGCTTTCTAAATTACTATCCACACTTTTCTACGATGAAGGAAAACCAACTACTCAGGACAGTAGCAGTATTAAGTTAAATGCGTTACAAAAAACGATAAACGAGCTTCAGGGTAAGGAGAAGACCCTTGTTAATCAGCTGATGCAGCAACATTTTGAAAATACTACATTGAAGGATAAAGTGACGATGTTGATAGCGGATAATAAAGAATTTGGTGAATTTTCCCTTAGACAGAAGAAAGAGTTAGAGGATGAGGTAACCTCACTGAAAAAGATATTGGATAACCAGATAGATAATGCGAACTCTTCCACGCTTGATTTAAAACTACTGTGGAAGGTAATAGAAACATTAGCTCTTCCTCATTAGAATAAATTAAGACATTCTCAACTGGAAAAGGAGAAAAAATGAGCTGGAAGATGAGATGAGCTCAATTAAAAACAAATATCTATGTAAGGAACAGGCTCTTATTAGAGAGCTAGAACAAGTCAAAATGAATGTGATGAAGTACATTGATACACCGATAAAATTATTATTTGTAAGTATAAAAATAATGTAGAAATGAAAATAGTGGAGTTATGAAGCTTCTTCTTCGCCCACGCCGCAAGCGCGTTGATTTTAGCAGAATAGATAGTACTATCGTTTTCTAGTGTCATTGAAAAACTATTTATAACATTGTGACACGAAAAGCCTATTCGTCCAGACGGAGTGAGAAGGGAGAAACAGAAAAATGATACCGTCTGCACGCGTGGTTTGAATCTAAAACCTAGCGTACGCGCGACATTGTCGTTTGAAAATACGATGCAAATTCAAAATATGTTCGGAAATTGGGTCACGCAGACAACATTAGCTCTTATATAATTGACGTATTTCTGACGTACTACGGGAGATTGTCGTTTTTAGTTTGAAAATAGCGGTAGAAAGAAATGAACAGGTTGTAGTTTCTAGAATTCAAGACTAACATGGAAAAAGATATGGAATTTCGAACCATAATACATAGGCCCATAAAACTTATATATTCGAATGCCCTAGTGTCTCCTGACCAAGAATATGTTTTCATTTTCCCTATAGTCCAACTAACAGCCAAGATATGGTCATAATACTAGATAGTCACAGACACAGTGACAAACACACTGATGTTCTGACATTCGCTATCGGTAACGTATTTTTGCCCGAGTTGTTGAAAAAAGGCATGAGAGGGTAGGTCAAAGTCCAAAAGAGGGGAACGTTAGAACGGAGAGGTACATGTAATATGATTTAGAGGGGAGTTTGAAAGGGGGAAAGATATTATGGAATGGCTCAAACTGAATATTTTTTTTGTAGTGTTAGGCCAAAACCAAGTGTATTTTTGGGGAATGCCAAGTTCGGACGGACAGACACTAACATTGGACCGAAATTGGACCTTAGTTTTAAAAATTTGAATTTAAAAGCTTAGTAGTAGATCTCATTGGTCGAAATAGTTTTTGTTACTGGGAAAGTTGAAGGCTCGGCGCCATTTGACTAAGACTGTTCATAGAAGCAGGACGCTTGATGCTGAGAAGTGTGACGTGCCTTGAATAAATATATAATTAATAAAAAGTATAAGGGCGCCATAGTCCAGCAAGCAGTACATCTGAGGTTGTGCTAATCAACGTTCCTGTGTGTATTTATTGAATTTGTGGTAAGACCGAAATTACTAACATTATTTATATTATTAATTATGTTGTTCGACTTGGGTCATGAAAAAACATTACGACTGTAAGTAAAGAAGTCATTAGTAGACTTATACAAGCCTATTTGTTGCTCCACCACGTTATCAAGCTATCAGGGAGGTAGTAGTAAAATATTTATAGGTTGTCACCAGAAATCACATCACCTATCACATTGTATGGAAAAAGATCATTGAGAATGGCAGAGGTGTTGAAGCCATTAAGGAGAGGAATATGAAAACTTGTACAAAGTGTTACCTCATTTTATGGAGATGTGCTGAGTTGGTCAGAGGGATCTGATCCAGGTCTTTTAGGTTAAATATAGTATTGTTTGTAAAATTGGTGAATTAGGTATTATGCTAAGACAGAACATAATTTTCATGTTACAGGGTTTTTGTCTGGCACTAGTCAGGTGCCAGATTCCTGAGTGAAGCTGTTATATTCCAGTAGTGATAGGGGTACACGCTGCCTACCCTATTACTTTTGGACAAGATCAAGAGTGACTGTTGGCAGATCATACATTTATTTTCCATCCTCCAGGCCAGATAAGTAAATAAGCCCTGGTCCGAGGAGAATTTATCAACTTTTCCACTTCAATAAACCTGAAATGTAACACAAATAAAGACTTACTGTCAAGAAGTAAAGTGGATCAAAAGAAAAGAAACATTGTGAAAAAGACTGGGCGTGATGTTAACACCCCAACCAGCCAGCTCATAACACTTTAGAAATAGCTACAGATTTAATAATACCACAAATATATTATATATATATATATATATATATATATAATAATAATAATAAATTCTTTAAGCGCCAAACACGGCGCATAAGGCAGAAACCAGTGCTCTCCAGGTTGTTCGTTGTGACGCCACTCCTCTTAGCTCTTGCACATTATTTAGGCCCAACGTTCTTCCTTCTCTTATTATTGTTCTTCTGAGTGTTTCTTTTGGTCTTCCTTTTTTCCGCTTACCCTCAGGAACCCAAGTGAGCGCCTGTAGTGGTATTCTGTTGTTTTGCATTTGTAGGACATGACCGATATATGACCATCGTCTTTTCCTTATATAGTCGGAGACATATTTCTGCCTAGAGTCTTCTCTTATTTGTCGATTAGTCTTGAATTCTTTCCAACTGATGTTCATGAGTTTTCTAAGACATTTGTTCTCGAATGTATTCAGCTTGTTCTCCAATGATTTTGTTATTTTCCAACTCTCACAGCCGTATGTTAACACTGAGATAACATTTGAATTAAACAGACGAAGCTTGGTATGTATATTCAATGATCGTAATTTCCAAATGTTAGATAATCTATTGAAGGCGCTAGCTGCCAAAGCAATTCTAGTATGGATTTCTCTTGTTGTGTCACCATCCTGAGTCATTTTACTGCCTAAATAATTGAAACTTTCAACTTTCTGTAGTTTTTCCCCGTTCAAGATGATATCAAAGGTCTCGTTAGAAAAGTTCATAGCTTTAGTTTTAGAGGCATTTATTTGGAGACCAATTTTAACCGAGAGATGACACAAATTATTTATTGCTTCTTGGGATTGTCTTGTGTTGAACTTAAGAATGCTACATCATCTGCGAAATCCAGGTCCCCCAGGAATTTTCCATTTGTCCATTTTATACCCAATTGTTCATTGTGGGTATAGTTTCTCATAACCCAATCAATAGCTATTCCAAAAGTAGTGGTGACATAATACAGCCTTGTTTCACCCCTGTTTCTACTGTAAACCATTCTGTATTCCCTTTATTTGTTCTAACACAACATCTTGCATTGTCATATAGTGCTTTGATTATATTCACATATTTTGTTGGAAAACCATAGATTGTAAGTATCTTCCACAATGATGGGCGGTGTAGACTATCAAAGGCTTTTTAAAAATCGACGAAGGTGATAATAAGTGGCGATTGCCTTTCCACTGATTCTTCTATAATTGTTCTTAGTGTGAATATTTGATCAATATATGATCGTTTCGGCCTGAAACCCGCTTGTTCTTCTCTGATCTTTTCGTCAGCATGCAATTTAAGTCTTTCTAACATCATGCAACATAATAATTTTCCAGGTACTGATAATAGAGATATACCACGCCAGTTATTACAGTCTGATAGATCACCTTTCTTCGGTAACTTTACAATAATACTGTCTTTCCATTGTTGTGGTGGTTGTTCTTCTCTCCATACTTCATTTATAATATCTAAAATTCTCAAGAGGTTGTTGTCATTAACTGCTTTAATCATTTCCCCTGAAATTTCGTCAACTCCAGCAGCTTTAAAATTTTTTAATCTTTTAACGGCTTGTTTGATCTCGTCCAGCGTGAATTCATCGCAAGTTATTGGCAAGGGGGTTGTGGATGTTTCATTATTAAAATCAGGTGTTACTGTTGGTGGTGGTCTGTTTAGCACCTCCATGAAGTGCTCAGCCCATCTCTTCATTTGTTCTTTATCTGTTGGTATTGCATTCCCTAATTTACCTTTAACAGGTGTTTCCATAGCAGTAGGCTGGTGACATAGTTGTTTTGTAATTTGATAAAGGCACCTACTATTACCAGTTCTTGCAGCATTTTCAGCTTCTACGGCCAGTTCATTGATGAAATGTCTTTTATCTCTTCGAGTTTTTGTCTTCACTTCTTTATTTAACAAGTTATAAGTTAGTTTGCAAGATTCAACTGCATTATGTGTACTTGCCGCTAGTAGTTTAAGTTTTGCTGTTTTCCTTTCTTGTATTTTATCCCAAGTATCTTCTCTCATCCATTTTTTCTTTTTATGTACTAGGTATCCGGTGGTCGCTACAGCTGCTTCTGTCATTGCTGTTCTCAGTTGTTCCCATTTAGTATCAATTGTCTTGGTGGTGATATCGTTGTCAATTTTGCCTAAAGCATCGAAATAGTTGTTCATTTTGACATTATATTCCTTCTTTATATCATTTGATTGCAGTCTGTGTACATCTATTCTTCTATTTTTATTCGGTTGGTATAACTTCTTCAGTTTAATTCTCATTTTAGCTATGCAGAGGTTATGATCGCTTCCGATCTCTGCACCTCTGTATGCTCTGACGTCTTGAACTGATGAGCGAAATTTAGCGCTTATGCAGAAGTGATCTATCTGGTTCTTAGTTCTGCCATCAGGTGAATTCCATGTTATCTTGTGGATATTCTTATGTGGAAAGAGTTGGTGTCTGCCACAACGAGGTTTGATATTTCACAAAGTTCTAGAAGTCTTTCGCCATTTTGATTCAAACAGCCTATGCCATGAGTACCGAGATATCTTTGTACTCCATCGTTGTTGTCACCTACTTTGGCGTTAAAATCACCCATGACTGCTATTATGTCATGCTTGGGTATTGTGTTGATGGTACTTAGAAGTGCTTCATAGAAGTCATCTTTTGTGGTATCAAGAGCGTCGTTAGTTGGTGCATAACATTGTACAATTGAGAGCTTGAAAAATCGTGTCTGAAATCTAGCTAATATTAGCCTCTCATTGATAGGTACCCAGCTGATAAGCGATGCTGCTGCTTTCTGTGTCATTAGGATGGCTACTCCCTCTGTGTGACGATTATCATTACTACCAGAGTATATAATTTGCTTTTTTTCTTCTGAAATATATTTTATGCCCTTCCCCGTCCATCTACACTCGCTGACACCCAATAAGTCCAACTTATAATTATCCATTTCTTTAATTACTTCTTCCAATTTTCCGTCTTGATACATAGTTCTTACATTCCAGTATCCAATTTTAGAAATCTCCTTAGCCCCCAAGATATTAGAGTGAGTCATGTTTACTGTCGAGCCTGGTTCTGTTTCGGTAACAATAGCTTGTTTTACGATAGTGAATTGTTAACTCACTGATCAACCCTCCGATCCAACCGACCGATTCGAGGGTTTCGAGGTCAGTTATAGGAAAATATCTACACCACTAGATACTCTGGTGTATCTTTTATTCTATAATTTAACATAACATGGTGATATCCATCGAAATATACACATTCCTGATGTTTTTCTTTCGGCGTCTAAGGTGAGAAACGAATTTCACCTCCATCTTGGAAGGGTAGATAACTCTCATATATATATATGATTAAGGACAAATCGTCCTCTTTTAGTTATGTAATTATGCCTATTACGTATGTATATATCCATTGATCTCATTTGAGTTGACAGTCCTAACCAAAAGCATCTTAGGTACAGGACTAATAAAGTTATAGAAAAAATTGTATAATACTCAACTTTAAAAAACGGTGTTAGTTGAGTCTATAATAGAGATTAATATTGGTGTTTGTGTGTGTGTGTTTGTGTAAGTAATTACCATCACACCACACTTTCATTCCCCTAGAAATTAGACGTAGCAAACAGGCATACTAGTCAAGAATAGGTCTGATTGAGGTCGTAGGGTGGTAGCAGAAAGATGCTCTGAAAACTCACCAATAATTGTTATATTCAGGGGCCTTCACAGCTGACCTCATTCAGTACAATAAAAACAGATAACAACAACATTTCATAACATTAAAACCCACCACAATGAACTATGAGAAGTTGAAGTCAGATTTTGTGGAAATGGAAAAACTAAAATTAGAGGTTGAAGAGAGAATGCAGATGCAAGCTGAAGAAAATATGAACTTGCATGAGAGAGTCTCAGCTATGGAGCTGGAGAAAATAAAGGTATTGAATGAGAAAGATATGGTTTTTCCTGAAAAGGTTGATGAACTTATGACTAGTCGTCATAGTGCTATGGAAGCACTCAGACTTGAACTTGTTCAGGAGAAAGCTTAAGATTTTAGAGAAGATCCAAACTCACCAACAGGAAATTAAGAACCTTAAATTTGGAGACTACGTCTCAGAAGGAAAAATTAAGATTGGATCTAAGAGATAGAGTTGTTAAAGAAAAGACTCTTACTTCTCAGTTACACGACTTGAGAGTAGATTGTAAAAGGCTTCAGGTTAAAGTCAACGAAAGAATTCATTAAGCTGTTGCTAGAGAGAAAGCTGTTGCTGAAGTAGAAATTACAAACTTCGTAACAGAACTGATGCACTATTAGATATTGTTTTGTACAACAAGATGTTGTCTACTACCAAGGTGAATAGATTTAAACATAAAGCTGATGGTCCATATGTTACAAATGCAAAGAGTCAGCCACATGCACTCAGTAACATTAAACAATATGTGAACAAATCTTTTCGTGGCAAATATAATTTCCCACGTAATAACGATACTGCCTCTAATAGGAGTGATTCTTGGCGTCAGGCCAACAAAAGTAATTCAAGTGTCAGTCTTTTGGATCACGGTGAGGACTTTGATAAATATCATGACAAGACTCCCCAGACAAACAGTGCATCGGCTTTACAAATTTCTGATAAATTGGTGACAGAGAAAATAACTATTAGTACTTGTTCCCAAAATGAGACCCATTATGTGCGGAACAATAAAGATTCTACCATTCCAGTTATTTATCATACCCAGCACAAGCAGTATGATCCATCTGTTAAGCACATTGCTGCAGGCAAAAATAACAACAATTTTGCTAGGGGAGAAAATCGTGATTTTGGACAGTACCAAGGGGGTCCATCACGTAATAATTTTAATTCTCCAAGAAACTGGAGACAATCTAACGGTCCTCAAAATTTTGGTCCCGATAATTATAGAAGAGGTAACTACTATAGAGGTTATCAACCTTATAACAATTTTTCTTGAAGACAACAAAATCCATCAAATAGATATGTTGATCAAAGGGGAAATGACAATCGCAACTATGCTAACTGGGGTTCAAATCAAAACAATTGTTTCAATAGGGGAAATAGCAATGGTCCCAATAGAGATAATAATTGTGATAGATCTCGATATGACGATAGATCTCAAAATTTTAGATCTCAAAATGATAGATCTCATTATCATGCTAACTTTGCTCAACAGGAGCCCCAAGTTATTAGTAACCAAGTAAATAATAATAAGAGTGTCTCTAATGCATCTCAGTGCCCTAAGTGCACAACTTTGTTTCAGCCTACAGGGTTGACTACCTTGAGTTGCGGCCATCCTCTACCTAATCCTCCTACATTGTCTACACGGAGGAAGGTTTAATTATATACATACAGGGGCCGTAAGTCTACACGGCCACATTTAATAGATAGAAATGTAGGATTAATTATTGCATATTTCATAATCCTACGGTTATCAAACAGAGATTCCCATTTGTATTGTTTCACAGCGTAAACTTATTGATGTGACCTGACGCTGTTAAATGGAGAGTTTCATCAATTTTGCCAGTTATTTCGAGATTCGACGTCTGTGATACCCTCTTGAGGGCAGAATGTTCCGGAACTTCAGAAGACATCCTGTAGTTCTACTTGTTAATTAATATGGTTGTACATTAGTATACGATATTATCTTAGATATATGGTACTATGAAATGATAACCTTTTGAGTATATATATCGGTGTCTCTATATTGCAGTAGATTACGATGTTTAAAGTATAATATGTTTATGACACCTCTATTTTTGTAATTTATCATTGTGAGACATGGCTATATTGGAATTTTTTGTTTTGGGATTTGAAGTCATATGTATGAAATTTTTTCTAGCATTGTAATGTCCCCAGCACTTTATTGTGCGATTGTGAGAACATGGTTTCTCTAAGGTTGTGAGATAATTTTTTGTTTCTCACCCGACGCTACATTGTGCGTCACTATAGCCTGATATTATGGCGTTGTAGATTTTGATGCCCTTTATCTGCGCATCATTTATGCATTGTGGGCCAGTTGTCTAGATTATCATGCTTAATTTAGATTGTCATGTACGCTATTATATTACTATGGTACTCATTTATGTTATGCATTATTTATTGTATTTGATTACCATGTATTTATTTTTTGTTGTCTTCTTCATTCCTTGGGCATTGCTTCCCTTCATATTTTCTCTTTCTTTTCGTATCCCATCTTGTCTTTATCACTCGTCACTTTCCTACTTTTTCTGGGTTACTCTTTATACTCTTGTTTGATGACTTTATATTTAGAGTATACTTGAGTGTAGATATTTGTAAGCTTCCGCACTCGTTTGTTTTTTCTAGTCATTGTATTTTTTTTTAAATGATGTTATCATTTTTTCCCCGAGGGGTGCGGTAGATTGTTACAGTCAGTATTGTTTAAGATAACGATGTGTATTTTTTATTGGTCTAAGGGAATGTACCGGTTGTATTCTTTTAGTAAGGTTAGATTTAGTTGTTATCTCCCCTTGACATTGTACAATTGTCCATATAAGGATATATAAGTATCATACAATTGTCCATATAAGGTTCTGTCTGTAGATTTTCTTAGAACAGTTCCCAGTACATTCCTGTTGTGAACTAACTCAGGGGCTTACGATTATCCACGCACGCGCGATGATTTGCGCGGGACCGGAAGACTGTCTTTGCTAGACAGTCGACCCGGGTTTCTTGAGCTGAGAGGAGCTCAGCGATTCTCTCTGTCTGTGTCAACGGGGAATGGAGCCCTTTTGTGTGTTAAGAGATGGTTGAGTTTTCCCCAGTGATAATTCTGGCATGTTCTGTAAGCCAAGGATGTGAAAAATGTTGTGGTGTCTTATTCCTGGACAGAAGTACAGGTAAAGGTACTTTTTGAAGCTGATTTTGTAGCCAGGAACTTTTGTATGTTTAAGGTGGCCTGCTCATGGTGCGGAGAGGCGTTAAATAAGAGATTGACATTATTGACATTGTATGTAGTCTTTGGAAGCCCGGCGCTTTATGGCTTGTTTTGCCAAAAGATTTACTGGACCTGTTTGGTCAATGAAGAATACAGAGAGTATTAGACATTTGTAGCCCGCCATCTATGCGGCTTGATTTAGTAGCAAAGATTTACTGGACCTGCTTGGTCAATGAAGAATACAGAGAGTATTAGACATTTGTAGCCCGCCATCTATGCAGCTTGATTTAGTAGCACAGATTTACTGGACCTGTTTGGTCAATGAAGAATACAGAGAGTATTAGACATTTGTAGCCCACCATCTATGCGGCTTGATTTAGTAGCAAAGATTTACTAGACCTGTTTGGTCAATGAAGAATACAGAGAGTATTAGACATTTGTATTCCGCCATCTATGCGGCTTGATTTGGTAGCAAAGATTTACTGGACCTGTTTGGTCAATGAAGAATACAGAGAGTATTAGACATTTTTGGGAGCCCGCCACTTATGCGGCATAATCTTGGGAGAGTCTCTGTAGTATTGGATACTATGAACTAACGCTATCTACGTGATGTTAAATGTGATCGACTCTTGTCCAAATGACAGTGTAATTGTCCGATGTCAACGTGTTCGTATTGTATGGTAATAAACTTTACTGACTCCCACATATGGTACGAGAGTGTGTTTTCTATGGGTGACTGAATCTACGAACCATTTTCCAACAGCCACGTTACTTATCTATGGTCAGTGTGGCCTATTGAGAACACTAAGGAAAATAAAACACGCTACATACCTGGAGACTGTTACATATCCGGTAGCCTGTGTGGCGTTTGCTAAGAAATCTTGTTACAACAACTCACTCACACTCTATCTAGAGTTAGACCCAGACTTAAAAGATCAGATCCTGCTGGGCTACCCGTTAAGTGGTACTAATTTCTAGATCAGACTCAAAATCCCGGCGAGCAACCCATTTATTGTCGTAATTTTATTTGAGATAGGTCTTAGAAATAGTGGTCCCATTCGAGTGAAGAATGATGGTGAAGGCTCTATGATAGAAAGGGGTAAGAAATAGATAGTTGATTCACAAGGGTGCTGAAAGGAGTAGGGACAGTCTTAGCAATCGGGTAATTTCTCCGATTTGCCTATCTTACGACAATTTTATTTATCTGTAGACTCCTAAATCTCTCCTGGCTAAACAATTTTTGCCAGTTACTCAATACTCATGTACACACACCAGTTTGGTGCTACAAACACTCAGACGTGAATACACACTACATATAACATATATGGGTAATGCGTCGGCCAACACAGTAATATAAGGTTAAGGGCGTTTATTTATCATTTAAACCAAAATCACAACATTTAGCATGGTACAGTCAAAAAATCATAGTTACAGAAAAATACAAATAACAAGGTGGGGGGGGGGGGGGGAGTTTGAAGAGTAGTATCCCAATATGCCCTTCCCGCTTGTATAGACAAAAATAAAACCCAGTCCAAAGACAAGTGGTTATCAGAAAGAGATAATTTAACCCAAAAATAGATTAATTTATTCTGATAGGGGGTTTACAATATTTGGTAGGGGGTGTAGGAACAGAGTCCTAGTATTCTCCAAGTTATCCCTTGACTAAGCAGATTTAAAAAGTTAGTTGCTTATCCTTTACAGGACGTGGCAATCAACCCCAGCTTTTATTGGCTGTTTGTGATTTTTCTAGGCAATTTTTTCCATTCAGTAGTTTGCCATTGCTTTCTGAACGGTACGACGCTTATACCATTGTTAACTCTTTGACTCCAGACCAACGTTCTGAGTGTTGCCAAATTCAACGCGCCGTGCCAGAGCAACGCTCAGAGCGTGGTTTTTAGTTTATCACGAATAAACCCTAAAAAGCGTCCGTTTAATTCAATTCATATATTAAATCTCGTAGAATGACTTCCGCTACTATTTAAACAACTAATTTTACTGTAGTTAATAAGCACATGTGCGTGTTTTGATGTTATTATCACAATTTTTGTGAAGATTTGCGTGTTTGCGTTTTTCGTTGTTATTGCTAGAGAAATATGTCACGCTTTATATTTACATTTTCTAAGTCTCCTACATTGTATATGGATTAACTTGATGTTTGAAGACTAAAAAGAAAGTTTTATTGTCTACAACAGTAATTTGTCTTTGGTAAGATCGTATTCTACAGTTAACTTTTTAGTGTTTTTCAATTTTACATGCAAAATGTTTTAAGTATAACGAACACACTTGTGTTAATACTTCCAAAGACATTATATATTACAATTCTCCATCATTTTCCCTACAGTTTGGTATATAATAAGTACATGTTCACAGAAAAAGATTAACATAAAATGTACACTAAAAGTCAGTACACTTAATCGTTTAAAATTCTTCAAAAAATAATTATGGCACAGGGTGGAAAATAATTATGGAATCAAAGAGTTAAAAATCCACACAAAGCGATCTGCTACCAAACCGCCTGCAGCAGGTTTCGAACCTGGTATATCTGGATTATGAAACTGCGTTCATATCCATTAGGCCACAGACGCCGACAAGCAGATTTAGGGAGGGGAAATAAGCAAAGGTAAGAAATCCCACTTAAAAAGAACAATACAAGGAATACAGTATAAGGATATTTACCAAGTAAAGAAAATGATAAGTTTAGCTAATATATCTCATTCATTCATGCACGCTAGCGATGGCCATCACACATGTTCTCACACTTACCGATCGTTGTATCTGGCACTCCATAGAATAACACAAACAGGCAAGTAATTACTCAATAAATGTATGAATCTTTTCCTTCGTTTTCCAGCCCCAGACTAGCGGGTTTGGCGTTTAGCAAATTTTCCCGTAATCACTGGAAGGTGAAGCATTAGTGTTCCTTTATTGATTTTTTTATCTAAAGTTTCTATGGGATGGCACTGTCACAGGTATAGTTATGAGAAGGTAGTGGTCTCCTGGATTTTCACCGCTGGTGGTGGGCAACTTCTATAGCGTGATGACAAAGACTGAACAGTGAGTTGTGTTTTCTTCGGGGTTATAATCCAGTGGAAAACAACGTGACTGTCAGAGTACATGAATAAGATATCCTTTTTCCACAGTAGAGCAGTAACAAAATATATATCGCTTCTGGCAATTGTTCTTCTCCAGTTAATTTACTTAATTTATTGCTTTATGAGTTTGAAATGTTCTTGGGTTGCTTTATCTCATGTAAATTTTGAGAGCGAGACCGCAACGGGCCGCCACAAGAAGATTATATTTAAAGGTTCATAAAAATTCTGGATGTTAGAAGAACCGAGTCTGGAGGACTCTATGATTGCTGGGACGCAAAGGTGTATGATCATTCAATGTGAAAAAATAGAAAACATGAAATCAATAAGCCCAATATTAATCATATTCTGACACGCGCTAAGTTTGGAGTTAAGACTATTTTATACACTCTCGTATTCAATTATATATATATTTAAGAAAACTCTCCGCGAGTCTAATGGTTAAAACACACACACACACACACACACACACACACACACACACACACACTCACACACTCACACACACACACACACACACACACATATATATATATATATACAGAACTAAACTGTATTAATTTGTTATAAATCCCTTAACGGCTCCTAAATTAATTTAAGCATCTATTATCTTGGGAAATAACGTATAGATATGTCATTTAATTTTCAACTGGAAACTTTTGAGATGGGTTTATTTAATAGGTTTAAATTAACACAAAATCCAATGAAAAAAAAAACGTTAACCACTCTCCCGATAAGCTTTGACAACTCCTACTAGGCGGGGTGCCAGAAAGGTGTATAGAAATGCTTGATTATAATCGCTCTAGAGATGGGCAGTAGGCGTGGTTTAACCTCCCCTTTAAGACAAAGCGATGTCCTGGATGCACGCATGAAAACTGTTTATCATATTAATTAGCCCACGTTGTAGAATTCCACGTAGAAATGACACATACTAATGATCCCGCGTGGAATCCACGTTGACTATTGTGTTTCACACAAATCCAGGGGCTGCGATGCTATTCGAGGCTACAATCCTTTATCATCCATCGATTCAGGGACTTCACTTGTCATACTCTACGTTACACTTCATATTTGGACACTGTTACTAGACAAACGTCGCGACCGTCAGAACAATAATATTTTTTAACTCCTTGACTCCGGAACAACGCTCAGAGCGTTGGTCAGATTTGACACCCGTGCCAAAACAACTCTCTGAGCGTTGTTTTTAGTCTATCACGAATTAAAATTACGGCACAGGGTGGAAAATAATTGCGGAGTCAAAGAGTTAAATATATAAACATTACCAGCCGGCCGAAGGGTGGAAATAAACTGCGCGCATTTGTTGGCGAGATAAAAACTAGAACGTGGGTCCACCTGTAAACTCGGTTAAGCTTAAGATGTAGTGTTGATCAAGTGTATTGTTGCATCCATTTCGTTGTAGGCTGGGTGGGGTGCAAAGGGGGGGGGGGGAGAGACTGTATAATTAGGAACATAATATTTCTAAACTGTAATACTGAACAGTCTTAGATCTAACACATAAGACAACTAAACCGAGGCTCGACTCGAGACTCGACTTAAAGCAGTGTTAGGGACTTACAAATCTGTTTGAGACTTGAGACTCGACTTGTGACTCATTAAGAAAGACTTGACGACAACTCTATCCTAAACACCACAGGCTTTCCCACTGTAGTGAGATGTCCTTGATACACCCCGCTCAAATATAATAATATTACCGCATTTGAATTTTTTTCACTAAGCCAAGATAAAATTTTCTACTCCTCCCGACACCAGCCCTACCCGCTTGATATTTGAATTTTTTTTCTATTGCCGTGGAAAGGCAATAAACGATTTCTACATTTGACCTTGGTTGAAGGCAATGCTACTAGTTTGAAAATTATCAAGGGTCACAGAAAAAAAAAAACTAACTAACGAACGCATTCTTAGGGTCTATTAATAGAAATAGCCTTAGCGACCGTTGTTAGGGCACATTTTTTCCCCCCATCGTCAAGATTTAAAATAAAGCATTTGAATCTTTTTTTAGCGAGCGTGCAAGTCCCGCCCGAAAACCCCCACTTTTTCTCTACAACGTTAGACAGTTGGCGACGAACCAACAATTTTACCTCGTCTTGAGAACAGGAGAGAAGGGACAGGGGGGGATTTGAAAAGGAAAAAATCTAGCCTAACGATACTGAAACTAAAAGACCAAATTTGTGCAGTGAGAGAAAAGCGGTAGGAAAGGAAAACTTAGAATATTTATTTCTTCATAAAACGAAAGAGAGTAAATTAAAGAGATGCTTTGACAGTAGAGCAATATTGTTTAAAATAACATCATATAGTAACTTATCTGGATTTAGAACAATTATTTCCTTAATATGGTATCTTAGTGAAAAGAGTCCCATAATAAAAGGAAAAGTACAAAGATGAAAACGAAGATAAAGAAGAAAGTAACACCTATCTAGAAGGATAGATGACAGTAGTCTGATCAATAATTGCTTTAAATAATTAAAATCGCCCAAGTAATAACAGAGATATGGTAGAAATAAAAATTTAGACGGACCAACAGACTCACTGATAACCTTGCTCAGTTTTGAAAATCTTCGCTCAAAAAGTCAAATCCGTTTGACTTGATTTGATTGGGTGAGGCTAGTTAGGAAAGGGGAGGTAAAACTGAAGATTTGCCAGCCAAAGCGAAACATATTTCTACACAGTAAGATAAAATCAGACTGGCCAACGCATTGATAGACACCCAAAAATGTTTGGGGTTTTTCAAAAAAGAGTCAAATTTTGGACGCGTTGTTCCATTGGCTAGTACGATTGATAATAGGAAAAGAATACAAGGCTAGAACGCCATTTGAAATTTTATAAACGAGTGCTAAGATGAAATCAGAAGGGGAGCTTGCCTTCTGGACAACGGCAGTTTAACTTGTGCCATTATTCTGCTAGTCGTCTTGTGTATTGTGTAGCATATTTCATTGATTGCGGGTTGCATCAACGAGTAACCAGTAAGACAAAACCTGGAGAGGCAGTGTACGAGGCAACTTACCTGTTGCTTGTATTGTGAAATCTAACTGCCAAAGCTGACTCCAGCTGAGACACGTGTGGACAGAAAGTGTCCTATTTCCAGTCAACCACCTACTTGCCACTGATTGAAAGATAAGACTTCGTTTTGAGGGCTAATAACTTCTCATTTCATTGTTAACCTCCACACTGTAATAAAACGTTCTAGTGACATGATGAAAGGAACAGTTCTACCAACTAGTGACCCTTCTTAATACCTTGTTACTACAGCCAGGGATACAAGTACAGAAATATTTTAATAATATCATTTATTGGACAAGATGTCCATCCACTGTATTTACCTTTGTACATAACCACATTTATTTTGAGTTTAACCTTCCTGATTCAAAACATTTGAGAGTCAGGAAATTAAAATTGTAAATTAATTCAATAACTTTAACCACTGTCTTACTTGAGTTTATTAGATTGAGTTACAGTTGTGTTAAATTTTTTATCATACATCACACATACATTACCCTAGACACGTAGCCATATAAAGTAATAGACTTAAAATATTTCGCAGAGTGAGATCATAGGGTGGTAGCAGTTAGGTACCCTGAGAATACATCATCATCAACTATTAGACTCAGGGACTTACATAGCTTGACCCCACTCTGTAGACAATTAATAATAATTAACATAAATAACATCTAAACCCACCACACCCACCCTCCTCCTTGTTAACAAACAAGACAACAGCACTAATCATCTCCTGGGGACGAGAAACGAGGGAGACAACAAAACACACGGAGAATATAATCGAAGACATATTTACAATGGATGAAGAAAACACGGAAAGACGTTGAACAGATGGCACACGTTAGGAAGGATCGGCGTGAACTTGTTGAAGGTCCATTCTCTAATGGCAGTTGAATGGTAAAACTGAATACACGGACAGAAACAAGAGCGAATAATAAATTATACGTTTGATGACGTTAATTGACCGCCGGAAACAAGCTGTGATTATTGTTTACATAGTTGTTCCTAGAGCGGCTTCAACCAAAGCCAGCAAGTGTAAGGAAATCATACTGCGAACGAGCAAGTGTAGGTTTAACTGAACGTTGCACCTGTTTCAAGTTTGAGAGCAGTTCAGAAACACTAAGCATTTGCCTGCCGACTTTAAAAAAAAAAAAAAAAAGAAAGAAAAACAGGTATTGTGCACTGTACTACTTATTTGCGTAACCTTGCAGTCAGAACCACGATGGCAACTCTCGTGACGTCAGTAAAGTTGAGTCAACCATGACTCACATGTTTACATGTTATCATATCATGTACATTCATCTAAAACGTGTTACGTATAAATAGCATGAGTTATAGCTAGACCCGCATAGTTCCCTAGCATTGAAAGCATCGCGAACACTTGGTACTGGATTATTTCATGAATTAAGTCACATATTATTATTCCTAAGTAATAAATACCAATCTATAGGCTAGGCTACTCTTGCTTTCTTGTCAGCCGTCGGTCGCTGTGACTTTTTTGCGAGCAAAGTTTTCCTTTTTTTTTTTTTTTTGTTGTTGTTAGTAGAATGACTTTCCTGGGTGATAGGAAACTCTTTACAGAGCGATACAACAGGAAGCAATCTGAGCAATTAAATCACCCAGGTATTTAAGGTTAGGATTCTTAACCCTGACCCCCTATTACTGCAACTCTGAATTCTATTTTAAAGCCGTATCAATGTGTGTGACTTAAATTACTACCAGATCGATAGATATTTGGGTGAAATGGGACATCTGTCCCACCGTTGTTCATATCAGCCAACTTTATTTATATTAATATTATGCCTGACATGAATCTGATGAAAGGAAACTGAATTAGGGTTGAATCACAGAATACAGGAACATGCTGCCAGGTCATGCATGATTCATAAGTACCTGCATATGCATTGGCTTATACATCTTTAATTATTTTTACTCATTTGCTTAAGTAAGGACTTGTTTGGTTTTTAAGGACTATCTTCATTGCACACGGATATAATTTATGGAACTTATTTTCAGAACCAGTGGTCCTAATGATGTCATACTCCCCCCTGGTCTCCTGGGTAGTGAGATCAGATGCCTGGCCTTCTTGGATAAGGGTGAAAAAAATAGGAGGTCCCGTGTGTAAGTTGTGCATGTTAAAAATCCCTCTGCAGTTGGAAATAGTAAAGAATAGGCCATATGACCGCTGCCCTAGCAAAATTTACAAAATTAGGAAAATCTACCCACCACAAAAATATTTATAGAATGTGTGATTTCTGTATACATATATTGGGATCCTTGCCAGTGCCACAGAGTTCGTGCACTGTGCTGAGATCCTCCTTGTGTGATCTAGGGGAGGAGACCGGAGCACTGATGGAGTTATCTATGTGCAATGAAGATGGTCCTTAAAACCACACCAACGCAGTGTGGAACATGGATATGTAACCACACCATCTTGTCATCCCCATTGTCTCCTTGGTTCACTGCCTTTTTACCATATCTTCAAGAAGAAGATATATTATTAGGCCACAATAAAGCCTAGAAATAGTTGTGTGTTATATTTGTGTTTTCGCTTCTTCTAGAGCATTCATCGCGAGTGTTATTTAAGTGACCCAATTACTGCACGCGCAGACTAAGTTGAGTGATTAGCCCTAGGGCGTATATAAAGAAAGAGTAAGCGTGCAAAAGACCCTTATTTGCAAGAGCAGCCCAGAGTAAGAAACCAGAGTCAATCTGTAAATGCCTTGAACATGTGAGTTTGATTTTAACCTTTAGCACGCTGCATTCTTTGGCGAAAATTTGCGCCTGCAGCTGCATTCTTTTTCACAGTGTCCCGTTTTTATAGTGGGTGACTTGTAATGTCTACAGTTTTTGTGTTTCTTGGTCAATTGCTATCATTTTTGGAATTTATATAAATAAATGAATGGTGAATCTGATGATATAAAATTTGTTTGTGTACATGTTAGATGTGATAGGAAGAGATGAAAGGAAAGATGAAAAAAAAAAAAAAAAAAAAACGTTTAAAAAAAAATAATTTTTTTTAAATTTTAAAATAAAATAAAAAAATAACCAACAAACGAAGAGTCCATATCCCTTGCATCTCAATGAAAGTCATTTAACCAATACAAATCAAATGACGATCTTTTTGTTACACCCATCATCAGTAGCAAAGCAACAAATGCCCTCATCAGCAGTGACATTCGGCCGTAACCCTAAACCTTTCCGATAAACCTAATCCTAACCCCTAAAATTATACATACTAGCAATGCCATTCTACTTTCGTTTCCATCTCTGGCATCAAACATATTCTGAAAACCGATATCAGCGCTTATAAAGACAAAAATCTCATCCACACCGCATGGCGTCAGAATCCAATAAAATTAGAGCGAAAATGGCCGCGTGCTCGACGCCGATTGATTTCAATTAAAAAAATTTACAAAAAATAAACGCGAATACACCCATCACTTTTTTAAGATCGGAAACGGAAGCTAACTCTCTTGCAAATAACATTAGAACTTAACATCCGGGGCTGAAATCACGTGTACACAAGTCCTAATGCTAGAAACGATGATATCCGTAAGGCGACAAAGGCCGCCTCCAGCTGTCAGAACAAAGTTTTTTTTTGGCGACACATGTCGCTCGCAGCATGCTAAAGGATAAAGCAGATTAGATAATTTACTAGTGAAATTACCATTATTTCCCTGTAGCTTTAGAAATATATTCAGCGTGTCTGTTCTAATGTTTAATGAAATAGATAAATAGATGAGTTTCATGAGGAGATGTCTTTTTAGGACATTATATTTAGTTCTGAAATGATAGATGAGTGAAAATATGTGTGGATAGATTTTACTGGTGTTAAGTCCAGATTGCGGCTGTAAGAGTTTAGTAGCAATTATTTCATTCATCAGACCAGGTAAATTTAGTAGGAGAGTATTTCATACATGGAACTGGACAGAGATGTTATCTGGGACTGTAATTTAGATAATATTAACTTGTTGGCAAGATGGCAATCGGGGGGGCCACGTGTTGATGACTGTGCATAAAGAAGGTGCCAATGAGTCTGCATAACACGCTTAGTTATCACGCGTTATAGGCCTATAATGTTACGCTATTTTATATTGTGTGAATTGACACGTGGGTGAAGGCAGGTTAATGTAATTTTCTTCAGTATTGGAAGAGATAGTTTTCGTGTTAAATCTCCTTTAGGTGATGAATTTAGTTCTAGTTGTTAAGTCAAGAGTAATTTTATTTATTCTTTGATGTAAGCGTGATTTAGTGTATTTCACGATAATTGATTATTCTACTGTATATCTTTAGTGTGTTACTTTGAGTGAGGTGAGAATAGTCTTTTAGATTTGTGGTACATGGAGCACATTTGAGACATAAACGTTTCTGTTTGCTCCTTGCGGGGCAGGGTGACACCAGTGCGGCTGAATCCAACAGAAGCCTGCACAAAGCATTTATGTGCTATGGCAGTGGTTTCTTTCTGTAACAATGTGTTTTATATGATGAGTTCCCAATCTCATCAGTCGGCATATACAACATGCTTCAGAGTGCAGGGACGGATATTGAGATGGATCAGTTGCGAGGTGGTGGTTTATGCTCATTATTGAGAGTATTCGTTGTACATATAGTTGAATATTATTTTATGTCCATTTTATTATTATTGAATTATGGTTATGTGTAGAATGGTTTGTGAGAGCACGTGGGCTCACTTGGAGATATATATTTCTCTTCTCGCTCCTTATAGAGCATGGGGCCACCAATGTGGCTGGCATCCACATGAAGCCCTCACAAAGCATTCAGATGCTCCTGCAGTAGTGGTTTCGGTAACAATCTGTGTTACATGGTGAGATTGCCAGCCTCATGCACAACACCATACTAGTCTCATTGGACGACATGCATGAGTGTGTGTGTGTGATAGTTGAGGGTGTCAGGTGGCGTGGAAGGCCTGTTTGGCAGGTGAGAGTATCATTTCTCATTATTTAACTAGTATGATTTTAACCAGTCGTTGCTTTGTTTGCGTCTTCAGATTAGCAAACGAGCACTGGCTGGGTGTTTTGTTTTGTTTGCTTTGTTTTATTTGTTTAATGTTTGCTTCATGCGCTTGGTCACTGACTGGGTTGTATGAATAAATACAGCCTCTGCCTTAGAATCAGAGTTTTATTGTTGATCAGGTCGGTTGCGAGTGTGCAAGAAAGTGATCACTTATTACAATACCATCATCATCATCTCGCCCACCCTATCACAGAAAGAACAGGACAACTACCTGTGGGTCAATAGGTCAGGACAAGTACCTGTGGGTCAATAGGTCAGGACAAGTAACTGTGGGTCAATAGGTCAGGACAAGTACCTGTGGGTCAATAGGTCAGGACAAGTACCTGTGGGACAACAGGTCAGGACAAGTACCTGTGGGACAATAGGTCAGGACAAGTACCTGTGGGACAATAGGCCAGGAAAAGACATAAGCGTTGGGTGGGGCACACATTCCACTGAATCCAACTGATAACATTACTGTAATATAATTTACAAAGCAACATTTGGGGTAAGTCAAATATAGGGAGACTGGAAAACAAATGGAGAAAAGTTGTCAAGCTATCTGCTACTTTAAAACAAATGGAGAAAAGTTGTGAAGCTATCTGCTACTTTAAAACAAATGGAGAAAAGTTGTCAAGCTATCTGCTACTTTAAAACAAATGGAGAAAAGTTGTGAAGCTATCTGCTACTTTAAAACAAATGGAGAAAAGTTGTCAAGCTATCTGCTACTTTAAAACAAATGGAGAAAAGTTGTCAAGCTATCTGCTACTTTAAAACAAATGGAGAAAAGTTGTCAAGCTATCTGCTACTTTAAAACAAATGGAGAAAAGTTGTCAAGCTATCTGCTACTTTAAAACAAATGGAGAAAAGTTGTCAAGCTATCTGCTACTTTAAAACAAATGGAGAAAAGTTGTGAAGCTATCTGCTACTTTAAAACAAATGGAGAAAAGTTGTCAAGCTATCTGCTACTTTAAAACAAATGGAGAAAAGTTGTCAAGCTATCTGCTACTTTAAAACAAATGGAGAAAAGTTGTCAAGCTATCTGCTACTTTAAAACAAATGGAGAAAAGTTGTCAAGCTATCTGCTACTTTAAAACAAATGGAGAAAAGTTGTCAAGCTATCTGCTACTTTAAAACAAATGGAGAAAAGTTGTCAAGCTATCTGCTACTTTAAAACAAATGGAGAAAAGTTGTCAAGCTATCTGCTACTTTAAAACAAATGGAGAAAAGTTGTCAAGCTATCTGCTACTTTAAAACAAATGGAGAAAAGTTGTCAAGCTATCTGCTACTTTAAAACAAATGGAGAAAAGTTGTCAAGCTATCTGCTACTTTAAAACAAATGGAGAAAAGTTGTCAAGCTATCTGCTACTTTAAAACAAATGGAGAAAAGTTGTCAAGCTATCTGCTACTTTAAAACAAATGGAGAAAAGTTGTCAAGCTATCTGCTACTTTAAAACAAATGGAGAAAAGTTGTCAAGCTATCTGCTACTTTAAAACAAATGGAGAAAAGTTGTCAAGCTATCTGCTACTTTAAAACAAATGGAGAAAAGTTGTCAAGCTATCTGCTACTTTAAAACAAATGGAGAAAAGTTGTCAAGCTATCTGCTACTTTAAAACAAATGGAGAAAAGTTGTCAAGCTATCTGCTACTTTAAAACAAATGGAGAAAAGTTGTGAAGCTATCTGCTACTATAAAACAAATGGAGAAAAGTTGTGAAGCTATCTGCTACTTTAAAACAAATGGAGAAAAGTTGTGAAGCTATCTGCTACTTTAAAACAAATGGAGAAAAGTTGTGAAGCTTTCTGCTACTTTAAAACAAATGGAGAAAAGTTGTGAAGCTATCTGCTACTTTAAAACAAATGGAGAAAAGTTGTGAAGCTATCTTCTACTTTAAAACAAATGGAGAAAAGTTGTGAAGCTATCTGCTACTTTAAAACAAATGGAGAAAAGTTGTCAAGCTATCTGCTACTTCAAAACAAATGGAGAAAAGTTGTGAAGCTATCTGCTACTTCAAAACAAATGGAGAAAAGTTGTGAAGCTATCTGCTACTTTAAAACAAATGGAGAAAAGTTGTGAAGCTATCTGCTACTTTAAAACAAATGGAGAAAAGTTGTGAAGCTATCTGCACTTTAAAACAAATGGAGAAAAGTTGTGAAGCTATCTGCACTTTAAAACAAATGGAGAAAAGTTGTGAAGCTATCTGCACTTTAAAAAACATTTATTCTAGCAGTGGTATAGTGTTGAGGAATATGTAAAGTGTTTCCTGCGTAATGTTGTATTATTGAAATGGTTATGGTATTGTACTAGTTTAATAGTTTTGTGGGGAGCAGTGAATTGTTGTATAGGAGTGATATTTGTAGTTTTTGTTTTATTTTTGTTCATAAAATTACTTGAATAATTAGCATCTTACACACGAAGCAAGCTTTCTATTGGCAAAGTGGTTAGAGCGCCAACCTGTAGTAGCAAAGGTACCAGGTTTGAAACACAGTATTGTCTCTCTTCAGCCTACCCAGCTATAATAATAATAATAATAATAATAATAGCCCCTTCAGTCATAACTGACTATGGGAATGCGCCCCTGAGGTGACAGCCCTCAGCTGCTTATTTTCCTGGTGCTCCTTTCGACGTTTTCTCCTCACCTCTGCTTCTTGTGTGAGCCTCTCTTCGCCCAATCTGAGGTGGCGCAGTAAATAGCATCGCCACTTAGTGCGATCGGCAGCTTTATCCTCCCATGTTGCTGGATCCATGTCCAGTGCCCTCATATCTCTCTTGCACACATCTTTGAACCTCAGCTGTGGTCGCCCAACTGTTCACTTGCCCTCTGCTAATTGTCCATAGAAGATATCTTTTGGGATGCGACCATCTTCCATGCGGCGAACATGGCCAAGCCAGCGAAGTCTGCGCTGTCTAAGAAGCGTATACATACTTTGAAGGCCAGCACGTGACAACACCTCGACATTTGTCACTTTATCTTTCCACGAGATGCCGAGGATGCGGCGTAGACACCGCAAATGGAAGGTATTGAGCCTTCTTTCTTGCTTAGCATAGGTCGTCCAGGTCTCGCTGCCATATAGGAGTGTGCTGGTGACGCAGGCATTATATACCGCAGCTTTGGTCTTCATTGTGAGTTTAGAGTTTCCCCAAACACGCGATGTGAGGCGGGCAAAGGTAGCTGCAGCTTTGCCAATGCGGCTGTCGATTTCTGTATCCAGTGAGAGTTTGTCATTGATGGTAGACCCTAGGTATGTGAAGTGGTGCACCACTGCCAATTCATAGTTATCGATAGTGATAACTGGTGCAGCACCCACATCCTGACTCAGCACATTCGTTTTCTTTAGACTTATTGTGATTGCTTGGTGCAAAATTTTCTGTCCACAGTTCGGGTTTGACCCTAATCCCCATGCACCCAATGGGGAAAGCAGACAGTGGCGGGACAACACCTTATTGACTGGGGGCTGCCCAGCTTGAAGCGGGCGGTAGCTGTCCAGTGAGATCCTGGAACCTCTCCCACTGTCGGAAGTAGCCCCTGGCGCCATGCCCTACGCCAATTGGGCAAAATGCTTATAACCGGTAACTGCTACTTCCCGTGTTTTGCCGACACCTATAGGGTGAAGCTGGAGTGTCCTCTCCAGGGCGCGAGCTTGGGCACAGTTATATGGAGATCAAGCTGTTGCCCATGCAGCATGTTCCCCCTCTCCACACAGCCGGTAGATCCAAAGGAACGGCAGTAGCCGATACAGTTTGGTACCAGCCATGTCGCAGCTATAAATGAAAATGATAAAGTAGAAATGGAAGGACCTTGAGTAGATGTCACAGAATAAGGGGACGTGGTGTGAATATGCTCTTTAGCAAGCTCAAATGTAATCAATGAATGATGAACTGGCATATTGTCACATACATTTGCTTTTATTCTCTATCATTGCTGAAATTTTGATATGTTCATATATCTTGTCTTACTTAGTCGTTCCCCTTCTACCGTGGTAGCCCTTATATCTTGTCTTACTTAGTCTTTCCCCTTCTACCGTGGTAGCCCATATATCTTGTCTTACTTAGTCGTTCCCCTTCTACCGTGGTAGCCCATATATCTTGTCTTACTTAGTCGTTCCCCTTCTACCGTGGTAGCCCATATATCTTGTCTTACTTAGTCGTTCCCCTTCTACCGTGGTAGCCCATATATCTTGTCTTACTTAGTCGTTCCCATGCCTGCCGTGGTAGCCCATATATCTTGTCTTACTTAGTCGTTCCCCTTCTACCGTGGTAGCCTATATATCTTGTCTTACTTAGTCGTTCCCCTTCTACCGTGGTAGCCCATATATCTTGTCTTACTTAGTCGTTCCCCTTCTACCGTGGTAGCCCATATATCTTGTCTTACTTAGTCGTTCCCCTTCTACCGTGGTAGCCCATATATCTTGTCTTACTTAGTCGTTCCCCTTCTACCGTGGTAGCCCATATATCTTGTCTTACTTAGTCGTTCCCATGCCTGCCGTGGTAGCCCATATATCTTGTCTTACTTAGTCGTTCCCCTTCTACCGTGGTAGCCCATATATCTTGTCTTACTTAGTCGTTCCCCTTCTACCGTGGTAGCCCATATATCTTGTCTTACTTAGTCGTTCCCCTTCTACCGTGGTAGCCCATATATCTTGTCTTACTTAGTCGTTCCCCTTCTACCGTGGTAGCCCATATATCTTGTCTTACTTAGTCGTTCCCCTTCTACCGTGGTAGCCCATATATCTTGTCAAGATTCTGTTTCTCTGAGAAATGTGTTGTTGTTTAACTAGGGCTGCTGAGTTTCTTGCTCTTTTGCAGCCAATACCAAGTTGAAGACTCCTTGGTATTATCTACACTGTAGAGCTAGGCTTTTCCTGTGGCTTTGCTGCCATTCTGAAACGTGTTGAGTTGAAATCATGAGCTCCAGATTCTCCATCTGGGCTTGCATTAAAGAGTCATCACATCTGGTCCTAAGCTAGGAGGAAGAAGCACATGGCATACTGTGCATTCCCCGCCATCGAAGGGGGCTCTCCAAATATGTAGAGCTAAAATACTGTGCTTTGGTTCTGGGCTCTCCCAAGGAATTGTCACATCCTATACAGAGCCACTTCTCAGCTCCCCCTGCCTGTCATGGTGTCCATAGTGAGATTCTCCTGCATGCAGCCAACCAGGTAGTAAAAGTCAAAGTTACATCTGGGTCTCAAGTGACTCCTCCAGGCTTAGTGTGCAATGCTGGGTCCTCAATATGTTTCACCACAGGGGGAATCCCTGAAAGAGTGTGGTTGATTTCAAGAGTCAATGAGGGTGTAATTAACCTCACAGACAGAGGTTCATTTATACGTCTGTTAACTGTAGCATTGTGCTTAGCTGTTAGTGATATAAGGATAACCACAGAAAGGCCTCCATGCATAGAGAAATGTGTTTTCTCATTTGCAGCAGGAGACAGCTACTACTGGTGAAAATTATGCTTTAACTTCAAGTCAAAAATGGTGAAGATTATGATATCTAAGGGCTTAAAGATTTCTTGTTTGAAGTGCTGTCTATTGCTGTGAGGATGGTGTTTATTGCTGTAATTTGTGCTTGATAACTAGCACTTAATTCTCCACATGGTTCATATATTTCTAGTGTACTGCCATTTGGGTACTTCATATAAGCTCCAAGTTCATGATTTATGATGGCCCTGAAGGCAGAGCCAGCTGTGTGTGCATGTATTGGGAGTGTTTGAATAGCTGACTGTCTTTAATCTCAAAAGTAGCTAGCTGTCTTAATTATTGTTGGGTTGGTGTCTCTTGGTAGTCTGCTATCCGCAGTGTGGTTTTTGTTATGGGTAGTTGTAACTCCTTTCCTGGATAAATGACTGGATATTTTTACTCATGTCTGTGGAAGGGGATGTCGTTCTGCTATAGTTGTTGCTGCTTGTAGTGGTGATTTTTGTTTTAATCTACTAATGGGCTTTCAGTCAGTTGTCTGTTTGAGTGTTCTTCTTTCCTTCTGTAACACTACAGGAAAGACAGGATTGTTTTGAAGATCAAAAATAAGTTAACTTTTCTCATATGTTGCAGAAAATGGCTACTGCTGGTGAAAACTATGCTTTGACTTCAAGCCGAAAACGAGTCCACTTGGTTGCAAAAGGTTCAAGTGATGTACGTGCAGACAATGAGGTTGCAAGCATAATGCAGACTACCATTCCCAAGATTCCACATCCTACTCAGGTCTGTGAGTGTTTAACTTTTATTTGAATTCAGATATTTAGAAGAAAAAATGTTTCAGTCTTCTTTTGCAACCGTGGTTTCTTTTAAGCATCTCAGGATAATTCTGTAACATTCTTTAACAAGTTTATGTCCAAGCGAGGATCGGTACTAGCGGAACAGCAGGTGAGAAAACGATGTTTGCAATGGATAGTACACATATTGAGGAAACAAAGCCTTACAAGGCAGTCATTGTTTTGGAACCCCCAGGGTAAATGTATGGGAAAATAAAAAACACACCGAGAGAACAATCTGGAGACATGCATCAAAGTAATAATGAAGACTTGGAAATAATTTAAACTTATGACAGAGGACAGGAAGTCTTAGCATGAATTTATTGAAGGCTGATGTCTGGTGTTTTCAGGTAGCTGAGGGATAATGATTATCATGATGAGAATATATCTGTTAGTCTTTTTTTTAGCATTTTGACTGCACCATAAAACCATTTCTCTTAGTCTTTCTCATCCCTGCCACACTCCATATCTCACGGGGCTTTGTAAGTTGTCCTTCATGAAGAATTCTACATGGAAATTATTTCTCGCCTCCTATGAGCTTACCTCATTTAGGCAGAGAATCACAGTATGGAATCCTTCCTGATTATTAATCTAATAAAGAAAATATTTGAAGACCTGTAGTCCAGAATTCTTCAAGGAGCAAACAGAAGTGTTTGATATAAGAACCGGAGGCCTGTTTTCACCATTTCTCTTATTGCTGGATATAGATTTTAAAAAAAAGAATTTAAATGTAGTCTCATTTCAGATACTGCTGCTAAAGGGAAGTGAAGAGACTTCACTATACAAGGTCTAAGCTTTATCAGGTTAGGTGACCATTTCATTTTTCCCTTCCCTAACTCAAGAGTGGTTCATCAAACTTCAAACTGGCTCAATAAGGGGCCAACCTTTGTAGCATATAAACTGGACATGAAACGCTTGATATGTAAAACACTGGCTGCTTGATCCAGTTCCATTTATTGACATCTTTACATCTGTCATCATCTTGAGTGTGCTGAACTGATCATGATAACATAAACATATGATCCACAAATCATGTAGTCATCCTGCGGACTGACATTTTCCAAAATCTTAAAAATCCAGACTAGAACAATCCATTTTCATTTTTCTTGCAAAACTCACAAGCCTTAGTCATTCACATATAGATGATCAAGTATAAAAATATGGTAGATATATATATATATATATATATATATATATATATATATATATATATATATATATATTATATATATATATATATATATATATATAAATATATAAATATATATATATATATATATATATATATATATATTTATATATTATCCACGTTATCTACTTGACACATGCTTCACACACTAAGGTAACATCTCCAAGGCTCAACTGATGGCTCACCATATAACATGAACTCATCCATACCATTTCTGCGTGGCAAATACTTTCAAATGAGATTTCCCATTTAATGCACCAAATGTATCATAACAGTGACTTTTTTTCACCCAATACAACGCTACAACTTTATAGAAAATTCATCTTTACAACATATTTTTTTCCAGAGTAACATTCGACCCGCTCCCTTTAGTCATGATCGGGAGGCATTGGATATCAAGGCCCAGGTTGACTACACAGTCAAGATTTCATTGGAAGATACCAAAGCAGGAAGAGGTACAGCACAGCAGCTATTTATATCCTATATATACAGCACACCAACTTTTTAAATCTTATATCTGTGATTTTTTACAGCACTGGTCTATAACTTTTACCCGAACACTCAAAACCCATAATACTCTCAAATGGAAAGTCTCGCTGGGCTACTTTTTGATCACAATTTGGGCAATTTTTGGGACTATTTTGGGCTATTTTTTAGGCTGTCCCCGAGGATTTTGGATAAAGGGTTACAGACCTATTAAAAAAATAGAGACTGATTGATTATTAGTGCATGTGGTCACCTCAGATGTACAGGTCAGTATTGTAGCAGAAGTTTGAACAAATTTGCAAAAGCTGGATTTTCTGGAGACAGAAATAAAAATGATACGGAAGGCATTGAAAGATCTTGAGTTGATGGCATGCAGCAAGAGGACTTGGGGTAATGGCATATGACAGGAGGACTTGGGGTAATGGCATATGACAGGAGGACTTGGGGTAATGGCATATGACAGGAGGACTTGGGGTAATGGCATATGACAGGAGGACTTGGGGTAATGGCATATGACAAGAGGACTTGGGGTAATGGCATATGACAGGAGGACTTGGGGTAATGGCATATGACAGGAGGACTTGGGGTAATAGCATATGACAGGAGGACTTGGGGTAATAGCACATGACAGGACTTGGGGTATTGGCATATGACAGGAGGACTTGGGGTAATGGCATATGACAGGAGGACTTGGGGTAATGGCATATGACAGGAGGACTTGGGGTAATGGCATATGACAGGAGGACTTGGGGTAATAGTATATGACAGGATGACTTGGGGTAATGGCATATGACAGGAGGACTTGGGGTAATGGTATATGACAGGAGGACTTAGGGTAATGGCATATGACAGGAGGACTTGGGGTAATGGCATATGACAGGAGGACTTGGGGTAATGGCATATAACAGGAGGACTTGGGGTAATGGCATATGACAGGAGGACTTGGGGTAATGGCATATGACAGGAGGACTTGGGGTAATGGCATATGACAGGAGGACTTGGGGTAATGGCATATGACAGGAGGACTTGGGGTAATGGCATATGACAGGAGGACTTGGGGTAATGGCATATGACAGGAGGACTTGGGGTAAGGGCATATGACAGGAGGACTTGGGGTAATAGCACATGACAGGGCTTGGGGTATTGGCATATGACAGGAGGAGAGGACTTGGGGTAATGGCATATGACAGGAGGACTTGGGGTAATGGCATATGACAGGAGGACTTGGGGTAATGGCATATGACAGGAGGACTTGGGGTAATGGCATATGACAGGAGGACTTGGGGTAATGGCATATGACAGGAGGATGGGGTAATGGCATATGACATGACTTGGGGTAATGGCATATGACAGGAGGACTTGGGGTAATGGCATATGACAGGAGGACTTGGAGTAATGGCATGTGACAGGAGAACTTGGGGTAATGGCATATGACAGGAGGACTTGGGGTAAGGGCATATGACAGGAGGACTTAGGGTAATGGCATGTGACAGGAGGACTTGGGGTAATGGCATGTGACAGGAGGACTTGGGGTAATGGCATGCAATGGGAAAACATGGGGTGATGGCATGCAACGGGAAGACATGGGGTAAGTTTGTTGAAGGCCTTTGCTCCTTGGGGAGCTAAATTGTGATGAATGAAAAGGATGTTTTAAATGTATTTAAACATAATTTTTGACATGTATAACACATGTTATATATTAATAACATACCACTTGTAAACGAGTTTCCAATTGGCAGAGTAGTTAAAGTGCTGGCCTCTCACAGCAAAGGTGCTAGGTTGGATAAACTGTAGCATCATGTTCCAGTCTACCCAGCTGTAATAATGATGTTAATTTAAATTCAGAGGAACCACCTTGTCTGGTTAGGTGACATCATTTGCTACCGGCATTAACCGACCAGCATTAAGCTATGGTAAGCAAAATTAGAGTGTCCAATTGGCTAAGTGATTAGATCAGAGTTACCAGAATCGAAACCTGGCAGTGTCACATACCAGTCTACCCAGCTGTAAATGAGTGCCTGACTCTGCAAGCAAAGGCAGTGAGTAAGGGAACTCACCCAACTTCATTAAATAAAGCTCGATCTAGTATGGTGAAGTCTCCAACTCTTCACTCTCCTACAGCCTTATCTGCTATGGACTATCATTACCTTTAAAGCAAAATTAGAATGGCACTGGGGACAAGAGGTTGTGGAGAGATGTGATCTCCTGTGCCGGCAGACATGGTAGTTGAAGAAGGAGAAGATGACCTTGTGTCTTTGGATAGCAGAGAAGGTTACATACAATTTAAAAATATTGAAATGAATATTTTAACAAAGTTAAAGTTTCTTAATTTTGTCATTGCTGCATGGGTGTTTTGTTTGATTTTATAGGGGTGTCTTCTTCTTCTTTCTTCTTCTTCGTTCGTCCTGAAAAGGACGTTTGTTACGTTGTGTCCATTTACAGTGAAGCTGCGATATTTGCGCCTTTCAGCCGACACATCTGACTTCAGCACAGCATTTTTGGGACAGGGTTAGCCTTCCCTCTTCGATCCCTACTCACTCAGCCAGACTGCAGTGATGCAGCCTGTTTCCAGGACCACCACTTGGAGGTGGAGTAGGGTCTTGGTCAGCTCTTGTTCGCTGACCCTGATGCAAGCAGTCTAGCTATGGGTCGCTAACTGCATTTCTCACTGTTAACGCATCTTAGGTCCCTTATAGGGGTGTGAAAGTACACTTTGATCTTTAGTACTGTTTTAAGGCTCATGATCAATCACAGGCATATAATTTAGCATATAAATATAGCTGGAATCAACTTGATCACCGCCATACACCTTGAAGATTAAACATATGGTGCATCAATGCCTTTCTGTGCGTCAAATAGCTTTCAAATACAAATTTCTATCGGCTGCGCAAAAAAGAAATGGTAACTGTCATCTACATCAGAATGCTGACAAATGTCAAACTGAGTATCTTGGTCATGTCACATGTCAAACTGAGTATCTTGGTCATGTCACATGTCAAACTGAGTATCTTGGTCATATCACATGTCAAACTGAGTATCTTGGTCATGTCACATGTCAAACTGAGTATCTTGGTCATGTCACATGTCAAACTGAGTATCTTGGTCATATCACATGTCAAACTGAGTATCTTGGTCATATCACATGTCAAACTGAGTATCTTGGTCATGTCACATGTCAAACTGAGTATCTTGGTCATGTCACATGTCAAACTGAGTATCTTGGTCATATCACATGTCAAACTGAGTATCTTGGTCATATCACATGTCAAACTGAGTATCTTGGTCATATCACATGTCAAACTGAGTATCTTGGTCATGTCACATGTCAAACTGAGTATCTTGGTCATATCACATGTCAAACTGAGTATCTTGTGTCATGGCATGTAACTGTGTTGCATTGCTCTATCCCCAGCTCCTAGAGCAGTACGAGTTTATGCAGATGGAATCTATGACATGTTTCATACAGGCCACGCTAGACAGTTGATGCAGGCTAAGATGGCATTCCCAAATTGCTACCTAATTGTTGGAGGTATGTTTGTTTCATTCAGTCCTGTTGTATGGCTCTGAAATATGGGGAACAACAAAAACAACAACCAAAAAGCTACATACATTCATGATTGGGTGCTTGTGTAGAATAGAAGGATTGAAATAGTAAGACAAATTGACCAGTGTGGAACCGATGACAAGAAGCAGACAAGTGCCGGTGGAACAAGAGATGAGAAGATGATGCTGGCGATGGATAGAACTCACATTGAGGAAACCTGTTGATAGCATTACAAGACAGTCTCTGTTCTGGAATACCCAGGGAAGGAGAGACAGAGTTAGGCCAGCAGACGTGGAGAAGAGAACTTGAGACAGAAGTGAAAATGGTGAGGAAGACTCGGAAAGAGCTGATGGCACATGACAGGAGGACTTGGCACATGACAGGAGGACTTGGCACATGACAGGAGGACTTGGCACATGACAGGAAGACTTGGCACATGACAGGAGGACTTGGCATATGTTTGTTGAAGGCCTGTGCTCCTTGCAAGTTAAAAGGTATTGACTTAACGTTTGTTTCCTCCTCCATTCTCTCTCTGGCTCTCTTTCTCTCTTTTCCCTCCCCCTGCAAGTTTTAAAACTTTGGTGTTTTGAATTTCTGTGATTAATTTGATTTAAAAAGTAAAACTGCCCTGAGTAAAATGAAAAATGACCCTGTATAGTTCCCGTGGAGGAGGGGTCTCATAAACGACGACTAATGTCAGGCTGTACATAGGGCAGGGAACCTCATCATGTCAAACCAATCGCTACAGAAACATCTTGCTCCATAAGGAGAAAAAAAGTAGATGATAAAGATATTGCCATTATCTTCTAGATTTCATGTTCTAACTTGTCAGTAACTTCTAGTTATCACATTCTAACTTGTCAGTAACTTCTAGTTATCACATTCTAACTTGTCAGTAACTTCTAGTTATCACATTCTAACATGTCAGTAACTTCTAGTTATCACATTCTAACTTGTCAGTAACTTCTAGTTATCACATTCTAACTTGTCAGTAACTTCTAGTTATCACATTCTAACTTGTCAGTAACTTCTAGTTATCACATTCTAACTTGTCAGTAACTTCTAGTTATCACATTCTAACTTGTCAGTAACTTTTAGTTATCACATTCTAACTTGTCAGTAACTTCTAGTTATCACATTCTAACTTGTCAGTAACTTCTAGTTATCACATTCTAACTTGTCAGTAACTTCTAGTTATCACATTTTAACATGTCAGTAACTTCTAGTTATCACATTCTAACTTGTCAGTAACTTCTAGTTATCACATTCTAACTTGTCAGTAACTTCTAGTTATCACATTCTAACTTGTCAGTAACTTCTAGTTATCACATTCTAACTTGTCAGTAACTTCTAGTTATCACATTCTAACTTGTCAGTAACTTTCAGTAGTTATCACATTCTAACTTGTCAGTAACTTTCAGTAACTTTAGTTATTCTAACTTGTCAGTAACATCACATTCTAACTTGGAACACAAGAAGTATAAATGGGAAAGAAGAGGAGCTGGGGGAAGAGATGAGGAAAGCAAAACTAGAAACCCTGGCTATAACGGAAACAAAGAAAAAAGGACAAGGAGTCATGGATCTCGATGGCAACACGCTGCTCTACAGTGGTGTACCCACATCTGAAAGAGCTAAAGGGGGCATGGGTTGCATTGTGGCCAAAAACCAAAAAGATAATATCAAGGGATGGAACTTTGTCTCGGAGCGCATTATGGTTGTAAAACTAAAAGAAGGAGAAACCATAGTCAACCTGGTCATAGTGTATGGGCCTAATGAGGATGAGAGAGCAGAGGTCAAGGAGGAATTCTTCGAACTGCTTCAAAGGACAGTGGATGACTGCCTAGATGAAATTATCATGCTCGGAGATTTCAATGCCAGAGTTGGAAATGACCATGCTAGATGGGGTTGAGTTATCGAAGATATGGAGAAGATATTCTCAATGACAATGGAAAGTGACTCCTTAGATTCTGCAGTGAGCAGAATCTGATCATTACAAACACAAAGTTCCCCCATAAGCGCATACATGCATACACTAGATGTGAACCAACAAAGAATGAGAAGTCAGTGATCGACTATGCCATTGTTAGGAGGAGCTAATTCAAATATGTCCGGGATGCTAGAGTCTGGAGGGGGCCAGAGATTGGATAAGATCACTACCTGCTTACAATCAAAAGAACAACTGAAAGAGTTGCTCAGCCTAGGAACTGCCCAACATCATGCAAGAACCTAAGTAAACGAATGGGAGAAATGAGCATTAAGACCTACAAGCTGAGAGAGCCAGAAATTAAGACCAGATATCAGGGGCTTATTGCTGCAGCGGTGAGCAACACAGAAGAACAACCTGATGACTTGGAAACCCTCTGGCTTAAATTCAAGGACATCATAAAGACAGCTGCTGCAGAAGCATGTGGTGAAGTCCGACTTGGGAACAAGAGAAAGAGGACACCTTGGTGGACAGAGGAAGTCAAAGAGAAAATAAGAGAGAAGAAAACAGCATGGAAACAATACTTAGGAGCTAAAAACACAGCAGGAAAATGGAGAAATATAGAGAATATGTGACACTCAGAACAGAAGCAAAGAACAACATGCTAGCAGCAAAACAGAAGTCCTGGGAAGAATTTGGAGAAAAGCTAGAAAAAAGATGCGCAAGAAAACCAGAAATTGTTCTATAAGACCCTAAAGAACACGAGGAAGGAAAAACAATGCCCTCTCAAATTTATAAAGGACAAGCAAGGAAAATTGCTTACTGCCCCAAAGGAAGTAATGGAAAGATGGAAAGAATATTTCTCAGAACTCCTGGATGGTGAGCAAGGTCAAGCATCAGAAATGATAACCACTAGCACAGAAGAGAACGAACAAACTTTATTGAGAAAACCAATGGTGGTGAAGATGACATAAAGATGGAAGAACTGAAGGCAGTACTGGAGAAAATCAAGATGAGCAAAGCAGCAGGGCATGATGGTATAACACCAGAAATGGTTAAGTACATGGGAGCATCAGGCGACCTATTACTCTTAAGGGTCCTACAGGCAGCGTGGTGCAACAAGACCATACCAAAGGATTGGGAGATTGCCATCATAACACCAATTTTCAAAAACGGTGACAATCAACAATGTGGAAACCATAGAGGCATATCCCTTCTCAGTGTCCCTGGTAAAATCTACTCTAGAATCCTAGAGCAGAGACTCCGACGCCTAGCTGAGCCACAATTGGATGAGGTCCAGTGTGGATTCTGAGCAAACCGAAGTACTCAAGACCTAATCTTCACACTCAGACAGCTGAGTGAAAAGGCCCTTGAGTATAAGAGTGAGATCCATCTTTGTTTCATAGATCTGGAAAAGGCATTTGACAGGGTCCCCTGGAGCAAACTTTGGGACTGTTTGGCAAGGAAGAACATTCCAGCACCACTGATTCATGCTATACAGAGCTTCTACAAGTCTTGCAGAAATTATGTGAGGACAGCAAACCATAAGTCAGAAGAGTTCAGGACCACCACTGGTGTAAGACAAGGTGATATCCTGTCACCTAATCTTTTCATACTCATGGATGATGTCATCAAGGCATGTAAGGAGAGAACAAGAAAGTATTCAGTGGGGTACTGGAAGATGAGACAGGTCTGTATTTCAGAGCTGGCATTTGCTGATGATGTTGCCCTGATTGCTAAATCAGAGGCACATCTCCAATCCAACCTGCAAGTCTGGAAGGAAGAGCTGGAGAAGAGAGGGATGGTCATAAGCATCTCTAAAACAAAATCCATGGTGATATCACGAGAAGAAAGAAGACATCAGATTAAGCTGGGAAAACAGGTCATTGAGCAGGTCGACCACTTTAAATATCTCGGAGCTATTATAGACCGAAAGGGAGACATCAAAGAAGAGTTGGCCACTCGAAAAGCAGCAGCTGGGAGACTTTCAGGCCATAAATTGAGGATTCCTCAGCAAGAGAGAGGTTGGTAAGAAAACGAAGATGGCTGTATACCGGTCCACCTATTTCCCATTCTTGACATATGGATGCGAGTCATGGGCAATGACTACAACCCACAAAAGCCAGATCCAAACCTCAGAAATGAGGTATCTGAAGAAGGTGGTTGAAGTAACAAGAAGAGACATGGTCTGCAACCAGACGATATGTCAAGGCCTAAAATCCCACCCCCTGCAGACCCAAGTAGAACAATCCCAACTAAGATGGTTTGGCTATGTCTGCAGAATGGGAGAAGATCAGCTACCAAGACAAGCATGGGAAACAAAGAGCCAGGGATCCAGACTCCCAGGATGACCCAGAGTCCGCTGGGAGGACAACATTAGACAATCTTTGAAGGACTGAGGACTAGAATGGAACCAGGCCAGGAGGAAGACAGCCGATAGGATAGTCTGGCGTTCTTTCTTCCAAACCTCTACACCTCACTGTAGAAGGGGAATGACTAAGTAAGTAAGTAGGATCATGGTCTCAACAAAATGGTATGAACAGATCGCCAGTGTAGAACTGATGACGAAAACTAGAGAGGTGCCACAATGGGTTGACACAAGACAGGAGGGCCTTGAATAAATGGGTTGACACAAGAAAAGAGGGCGTGGAATAAATGGGTTGACACAAGACAGGAGGGACTGGAATAAATGGGTTGACGCAAGACAGGGTGGCCTGGAATAAATGGGTTGGCACAAGACAGGGGGGGCCTGGAATAAATGAATAAATCCAGACTCCCAAGATGACCCAGAGTCCGCTGGGAGGACAACATTAGACAATCTTTGAAGGACTGAGGACTAGAATGGAACCAGGCCAGGAGGAAGACAGCCAATAGGATAGTCTGGCGTTCTTTCTTCCAAACCTCTACACCTCACTGTAGAAGGGGAATGACTAAGTAAGTAAGTAAGATCATGGTCTCAACAAAATGGTATGAACAGATCGCCAGTGTAGAACTGATGACGAAAACTAGAGAGGTGCCACAATGGGTTGACACAAGATAGGAGGGCCTGGAATAAATGGGTTGACACAAGACAAGAGGGCATGGAATAAATGGGTTGACACAAGACAGGAGTGCCTGGAATAAATGGGTTGACACAAGACAGGGTGGCCTGGAATAAATGGGTTGGCACAAGACAGAGGGGGCCTGGAATAAATGAATAAATCCAGACTCCCAAGATGACCCAGAGTCCGCTGGGAGGACAACATTAGACAATCTTTGAAGGACTGAGGACTAGAATGGAACCAGGCCAGGAGGAAGACAGCCAATAGGATAGTCTGGCGTTCTTTCTTCCAAACCTCTACACCTCACTGTAGAAGGGGAATGACTAAGTAAGTAAGTAAGATCATGGTCTCAACAAAATGGTATGAACAGATCGCCAGTGTAGAACTGATGACGAAAACTAGAGAGGTGCCACAATGGGTTGACACAAGATAGGAGGGCCTGGAATAAATGGGTTGACACAAGACAGGGTGGCCTGGAATAAATGGGTTGGCACAAGACAGGGGGGGCCTGGAATAAATGAGTTGACACAAGATTGGAGGGCCTGGAATAAATGGGTTGACACAAGACAGGAGGGCCTGGAATAAATGGGTTGACACAAGACAGGAGGGCCTGAAATAAATGGGTTGACAGGAGGGCCTGGAATAAATGGGTTGTAGCCCTGTGTTCCTTGGGGAGCTGAAGGTAATGATGATGTCATGTTCTAACATGTCTTTATCCTCTAGTCTGGAATAAATGGGTTGACAGTAGGGCCTGGAACAAATGTGTTGACAGGAGGGCCTGGAATAAATGGGTTGACACAAGACAGGAAAGCCTGGAATAAATGTTTTGACACAAGACAGGAGGGCCTGGAATAAATGGGTTGACACAGGACAGGAGGGCCTGGAATAATTGGGTTGACACAAGACAGGAGGGTCTGGAATAAATGGGTTGACAGGAGGGCCTGGAATAAATGGGTTGACAGGAGGGCCTAGAATAAATGGGTTGACACAATACAGGAAAGCCTGGAATAAATGTTTTGACACAAGACAGGAAGGCCTGGAATAAATGGGTTGATACAACACAGGAAGGCATGGAATAAATGGGTTGTCACAAGACAGGATGGCCTGGAATAAATGTTTTGACACAAGACAGGAGGGCCTGGAATAAATGGGTTGACACAAGACAGGAGGGTCTGGAATAAATGGGTTGACACAAGACAGGAAGGCCTGGAATAAATGGGTTGACACAAGACAGGGGGTCTGGAATAAATAGGTTGACAGGAGGGCCTGGAACAAATGTGTTGACAGGAGGGCCTGGAATAAATGGGTTGACACAAGACAGGAAAGCCTGGAATAAATGTTTTGACACAAGACAGGAAGGCCTGGAATAAATGGGTTGATACAACACAGGAAGGCATGGAATAAATGGGTTGTCACAAGACAGGAGGGCCTGGAATAAATGTTTTGACAAGATAGGAGGGCCTGGAATAAATGGGTTGACACAAGACAGGAGGGCCTGGAATAAATGGGTTGTAGCCCTGTGTTCCTTGGGGAGCTGAAGGTAATTATGATGTCATGTTCTAACATGTCTTTATCCTCTAGTCTGTAGTGATGAACTGACATTCAAGAATAAAGGGCGTACAGTCATGAATGAGACGGAGCGGTATGAGGCCTTACGTCACTGCCGTTATGTGGACGAAGTTCTCACAGATGCACCATGGACGTTAGACATGGCTTTCCTTGAGAATCACAAGGTTTGGAGATGTATCAAATCATCATCATATTTTCTCTTTTCACTCCCTAAGGGGCATTGGGTCACCACCACAGCTGGTCCTCTTGAAGGAAGTCTGCACCAAAGCATTCAGTTACTCTCTGAATGGCAGTTTATGTAGCAATTTGTTTTGAGTCATGCAGTTACCAGCTCCATGCACAACTTACTATTCATCATCATCAGATGCATACTCCACAATGAAGGTCGGCTGGAATGGATCTCCAGTGTCTTCTGTCTCTTGTTTTGGGTGCACTCTGATAGACTCTTTCCTGTCCATCTCTTGATGTTGTCTTCCCACTTATAGTGCCGTCCTCCTCTAGTACTTGTGCCTTGTTCTCTGCCTTCCATTGTGGCCTTCAGCAGGGTGTTTTTGATATGGCCAAAATATTTTAGTTGTCTAATTTAGATCTCCTTCATTAGTTCTATTTTCATTCCTAGGTTTTCTAGGGCCTCTTTATTTGTTTTCTTCTCTTTCCGTGAGATGCACCCAATTCATCGACATATCCACTCCTCAAGAGCCTGAATTCTTTCTTTCAACTGCTTGTTCATTGTCCATGTTTCTACACTCATACAGTAATGAAGAATATACGAGGGGCGTTCAGAAAGTAATGCACTACATCGTTTTTCTCAGCTAATAATGAAGATAAAAGCATGAAATTTTGCACACTTCAAATATGGCATGTGCCAATTTTGTGCACCAAATTGCATCACAACCGGCCAAATAATACGGCTGCCCTAAACCATTGAAATGGAGCGTGTTAGCAACTTGCGTTATAAGCAGCAAATTGTGATAGAATTTCTCGTTGCAGAGAAGGAAACTGTTGTGAACATTCACAAGCGTCTATGTGATGTGTATGGAAGTTTTGCAGTCGACAGGAGTACAGTCAGTCGCTAAGTTCAGAGAATCAAAGAATCAGGAAGTGGAGATACGGAGCTGCTTGATTGGCCGCGCTGTGGACGTCCTGCCACAGCCACCAACGCAGAAATGTTGAAATGCGCTGAGGGCATCATTCTTACTGATAGGCGAATCACTACTCAACAATTGGCCTTACAGCTGTCAGTCAGCATTGTTAGTGCAAATGCAGTTATAAAAACTCGGATTTTCTAAGGTTTGCGCAAGATGGGTTCCTCGAAGTCTCACAAATCACCACCGATTGCAAAGGAAAGCAATTTCTTCTGAATTGTTGGAGCGTTTCAGTGCTGATGGAGAGAACTTTTTGGCTAAGATCGTTACAGGTGATGAAACCTGGGTACATTATTTTGAACCTGAGACAAAAAGACAGTCAATGGAGTGGCATCATCCGCAATCACCACGAAGAAAGAAATTCAAGACAATTCTTTCAGCTGGAAAGGTCATGATCACTGTCTTTTGGGACATTGAAGGTGTGATTCTTGTGGACATTATGCCAAGAGGAGAGACAATCAATTCGCAAGCTTACATTAAGACATTGAAAAAAACTCAATCAACGTTTTCGCAGAGTTCGGCCGCACAAGAATCCAGCAGACCTGCTTCTCCTTCACGACACTGCGCGACCTCACACAAGTCTGGCAACACGGGAAGCAATCACAAAATTGGGTTGGACTGTACTACCCCATCCACCCCATAGTCCTGATTTGGCACCCTCTGATTTTCATCTATTTGGTCCACTTAAAGATGCACTCCGTGGGACAAGGTTTGAAGATGATGAAGGAGTGATTCATGCAGCGAAGAAATGGCTACATGATCAAGACAAAATCTGGTACGGGCTAGGAATACATGCACTTGTTTTGCGCTGGCATAAAGCCGTACAAATCGATGGGGATTATGTTGAATAATACCGATGTTTACATGACATATCCATGTATATTGTATATAAATTTCATGCTTTTTGAATAAACAGCTCCTGAGAAAAACGATGTGATGCATTACTTTCTGAACGCCCCTCATATATATATATAACATTTGATGATTATGACTTTTAGTTTGTGAGTTAATTGTTTAGATGTTAGTAACTTCTTATGGCATGTCTGAGATAACTGTCGTGAGTTAGTCTGTTTCACAACATGGCCTTCTGTATAATTCTGAGTAACTCTGACCACACCGCGCGCCATACATTGTAAGAACTGTATGATACATTGGCCAATGGAAAGACTTCCTTATTCGTGTGTTTACTGAAACGTACTAGGCTTAACATGGAGTCTCAATCCGTGCAACCGAGTGAAGGATGCCATTTAATTACATAAGTAAGAAAGAAGTACCACTGGGAAGAGGTCTATAATTCAACAACAGGAATGTTACTTTAGGTAGGTGTAAAGACTTCCTCAAAAAGTAGTTTATTAAGAGAGAAAAATTGAGTGGAAAGGCCTCGACACATCAGGTTAGTCCCTAATTTAGCTGTTTAAAGTATGCATAAAATAAAATGCACTTAGGAGACTAAAAGATTATTAGATAGATAGATAAAGAATAATTCAGGGTATAATTTAAGCTCTGGATGAATAAAATCGCTCCAGAAATAAGAAAGATAATTGGGAAAATAGTTTTTCATAATTGAACAGAGAGACAAATTATGCCTCATTTTGAGATTCACAATACCACTTTAGCCCCCAGCGTTCCGATACGCCGGATGTGCTAGTATAAATAGACCTTGCCCTTGCTAAATTGAGGCCATAAGATTTGAAAAGCACAGCGAGCAGAAGAAGCGGTAAAATTGTTAATGAAGTGTGCCTTTGCCAACTGCATCTGAAGAGCAGACCATAGATGCCCATTAACAGCTCGTTTGTGTGTGCCTGAGGGTAAGAAAGAATATATATATATGTATATAATTATATGTATTTCTATTAATTCACTACAGTGTGCAATAGGGAGTGTGTAGACGTGTTTCTGCAACCATTGTGTAATTTCTGAAGGACTTACCAGACTCTGTATATTCAAAATAAATTGCGAATGATGGCAAAAGTGTGTATGTAGGTTTGGAAAAGCATTTAAAGGATTATTTCTTGTTGGAATGGGACACATACCTGGAACATAAGGAAGGATGACAGAAATTGTTTTAATGTATTCATCAAGGTATTACTTAGTATTTTATACTAGACCAAATCATTGTATGGAGGTGTAGCATGGACAAATGGATCTAACTAAGGGTTTAGAAGGAAAGTGTAGTCACGGTGAACTGGCTGTGGGTAATACTAGTATAAATTGTCTTGTGCATCTGCTAGCACATTGTCTGACACTGTCTATCATCTCCATCTTGTGTAATAAGGGAATAGTGATGGACCATATAGGAGTTACGTTTATTTTTGTTTCAGGTTTTATCCTGAAAACTACACCAACTTTAAAGAGTCATCCACCTCTGTTGGACTCTGTGGTGGAAGTGCTCTTGTAGTCAACAGAGCCAGATACCCAGCTTCCACTGCCTGGAGGAATTCATAATTCTTGTCCGTCCATGGCAGGAGTGTGAACGATCTCTAAACAACAGATAAGTGGCAAAACAAAGCCACTAGTCAGCGTATCCAGATTATACCACGACATTAACAAACAAGATACTAATAAAGATAGCCTACAGTGTATGATGAACAGTGTAGACATAAATTTACCCATTACTAGCTTCACAGTCAAAAAATAGTGATAGAACTCATTAGTATCCTATAAATGGTCTTTAAAAGGAGACAATTAACCCAGGTGATAACCTTCAACAAGTGAATGACTTTTTAAGATTGTTAATTATTTTCAATGTTTATTGATTTATTGTTGTAAATAAATTTGATTTCATTTCAAACTTTCCAGACCGAAAAGAGAAACGGTATAGGCTAAATAAATTGTAAATATTTACCAGCAGACTTACTTACTTATTAAAGTTGAGTTCATGTTCTTGTTGGAAATTTTTTTGTTAATATCCCCTAGAAGAGTCAACAATAATAATACAATAATCAAGGAAGGATCTTGAGAGGGAGCCCATAGGAATCCAGGATAATACACTAACATCATACCTGGAAACTTATACAGCTTGACCCTACCTTTGATATCCATACACCCTTACTCTTTTCAGAGAAGGGGGTATTACTTATAAGACCAGACTCTTATCTGGCACTATCCTGGTATCACCTGATACAACTTTTTGTCCAGGATATCTTATATTTTAATAACATCTCAACCCTCTCGCGACAATAGCTGTAGCCCTACTCTGTCTTTGTCTCTTGACAGAACTTCAAGGACTAACCAGGCTTCCGTATAAAGTCTTCAGGTACCACGTCTGAAAGTATAGGTTATCATATCTGTCCACAACTTCCTGTACTCCGAGGACTACCAGGCTTCTGTATAAAGCCTTCAGGTACCATGTCTGAAGGTGAAGGTTGTCGTATCTGTCCACAACTTCCTGTACTCCGAGGACTACCACGTTTCTGTATAAAGCCTTCAGGTACCATGTCTGAAGGTGTAGGTTGTTGTATCTGTCCACAACTTCCTGTACTCTGTGTTGTTTGTCAAATTATCCATAATCTTCTCTCTTTGTCTTCCTCTTTTTTTCCTCACCAACCTTTCCTGCTGTCACAATTTATTCCCAGCTCATTTATTCTCATAGCGTGTCAGAGAAAAATGGATTGCTCCCTTCTAATGTGAGTAATATTCTTCCTTTGAGCACTGGCCTCTGTCAGGACATTCACATGACTATTTTTAGCTGTCTATGGTATTCTTAAAATTTTTCTGTAAAACTAAATCGCTGTGACCTCCGGGGCTTTTCCTGCTTGTTAACTAATTGTTCGTGACTATATCAGGATTAGCTGTGCATAGTAATGAAACTCTTCACTTCCACATGTCAGGATTAGCTTTGTATATCAATGAAACTCTTCACTTCTATAAGTCAGGATTAGCTGTATATAGCAATGAAACTCTTCACTTCTGTATGTCAGGATTAGCTGTGTACAACAACAAAACTCTTCACTTCTGTATGTTAGGATTAGCTGTGTATAGCAATGAAACTCTTCACTTCTATATATCAGGATTAGCTGTATATAGCAACGAAACTCTTCACTTCTATATGTCAGGATTAGCTATGTATAGCATCGTCCTGATAGTCATGTGATCAGCAGAGTCATGTCATCAGCGGAAGTAATGGAATGCGCAAGGCTGGCGCAAATATAGTCAGTGGAGATTTGACTGCCATCCATGGCGGATGCAGTTTTTGGTATGCCAGCTTCGGCTGTCTGTGATATCTAGGAGAGTGACTCGGTGCCCGCCATTGAGCCCTATTCCTTTATGTTAGTGTTACCACCATTATTATAGTGTTGTGGTATTTTCGGGCTTATAGTTCATAGCCGATTGATTTTCAGATAAACGTGAATATTTGATGTGGGCCGTTTGGATGGGCCAATGGTGAACAAACGAACATCGTTACGATGATGGGGTCATGAAGGTTGACCAACTGAAAAGAAATCTGGACTGGACCCATCGTGTCACATAAATGACGATTTATTTAACGTAGACGAATTCATCAAAGACATACATCATCAGTTATACAGTTGACAGTAGTATTGCATTAAGATACGTTTCATTAGTACACAGCATTGAACACCAATCTCGGTCCACAGCCTGTAGTATTCCTGACAGATGCAAGATCAGCACTCCAAGCACTTCAGTCCAGAAAATTGCCAGGTATACAAGCCCTACTTTCTGAACTGTGCAACCAGCGCAGGGTCGCCATGCAGTGGATACCGTCTCATTGTGGAATACCAGGAAACGAGAGAGCAGACGGACTGGCTAAAGAAGGTGCTGCAGACGAGCAACCGGATGTACCAGTTACGTACCATCAGAAGAAAAAGATGATCAAATCTATCAGAAAGCCACCAACATCAACGCAGGATGACTACCAAGCTATGAACAGATCAGAACAAATTGTCATTCTGCGCCTCAGAACAGGACACAACCGCCTCTGCAGCCACATGTATACAAAATTCAAGATTGGCAATTCAGCCATGTGGACAGGCACCCCAGACTGCGGAGCACGTACTTCAAGATTGCCCCGAATATGATATATTGAGGCAAACCCACTGGCCCAGAGAAACAACACTGGAAGCAAAACTATATGGACCTCTGTATGAACTACAAAAGACAGCGAAGTTTATACAAGAAACAACATTGTAGATATAGACAATATATTTCAAGCCAACGGAAGAAGAAGAAGAAAATTAGTACATGGCATCAATCATGAACTTTACCGACTCTCTGACCGCCGACATCTCAAGGACAGCGAGAGCTCTACAGTGAGCAGTTCTTTTATTCTGGTTCTCATAACGGAGCTTTGAATAATACAAAGGGTTTTATGGAAGGAACCCTAAAAATATATTGTAGTACGATCCAGATAATAATCAGCAAAGATATGGGCACACTAGCGGCACGCCATGACAAGACATGTCGAAGTTCTACCAAATCTTGTGGAGAATAAATATGGTATCAAATGTGATACATAATTAAGCCATGTGTTGGCTAGAGCAAACGTTCCACACAGGGAAGGTGTAATATTATCTCTTCGTTGAGTCTTCCCACGACTTGGGGTAAGACTCACAATAATCTCCGTCAAAAGACGTCTGTCTCAAACCACAGACTTTATGGATCTCTCTGTACAGCGTAATTGCTGTTTGGCAACAAGGAACCAATCGCACCTCCCAAAGGAGCATAGGCCTTCAACAAACACATGCCAAGTCCCTGTAGTTGCGCTTTTTTGGTTCAAGTATTGTGCCTGACGGTGCTTAAATAACTAAACATATACAACTTACTTAGACGCGCTCACATGTGCGTCTATCAAAACTAGACGGGCATGTGAGAGTCTCACACACTTAACTCCCACGCACAAAAAGGATTTAACAGTTAGCTATTTCTGCTATTAAGAATTCCAGGGAAGTGGTTATTTACTTAGCGCTGAGTTTGGTGCAGGCTAAGTTACTGTCGTGCATTTTCATAGTCAGTGTTACTATGTAGGTTTTTCCCACATGTTGGCGCGGTGTCCATTTTAGGATTGTGGTAGCCAGATTACCTGTTCTGTAGATCGATATTATTACATGCATTCCCTGTTGGGGCACGTATATAGTCGTAATGTTGTATTTTTTCATCAGGCCATGTGTGGTCATGTGTTTAATTGAATAAATGGGATATAAGCATGAGCGTTAGTCATATGTCACCCACTGTTGTTGTGTCATGCCTCTGGCAATACAAGTGTAGTTCTTTGATATAAGTTATTTAGGACAACAGTGGTATAGCCTTAGTGGTGAAGGAGAAGGTAGCTAGCACCTTATTCTTCACTCCACCTTAGCTAGTATATAAAGGCTTGTGTGATATCTGGGGGACTCTCCGGTCGTTGTTTTGTGAGCCCAGAGGTCTTAGGGCCAATTTTGTCCGATGTATATTTCATCGAGGTTAATTTTACAAAGGTGATTTTAAACTAGGCGAGTTTCAATGTGTTCTCTCCATGGAATTATACCGTGTGTCTAACGTTATTGTGAGTTGAGTTGTGGCAGGCCGATCTAGGTCAGGTCAGCAGGAGCCAGTAAGTAGGTCACTGGTTTCCCCTAGCTCAGTGTTTATTTTCCAGATGTATGGATTCAGGCTGTGCAGTGTAGCTGACTTTGACAGGTAAACAGTTGGTTTACAGTGTGTGTTTACCAGTTATCTGTTGCTTGTAGGTTCAACACAGCAAGGTAGGAGATAATGAGTTGGTTATTTTGATATATTAGAAGGTACAGTTTGCAGGCTGTAGCGAGAAGGCGTGGACTCCAGGTGGAGCAGAGAACTATAGGGCTTACATAGTCGTAGGTCTGGCCATGGTGGCGTTCTTTTGTGTTAGGGCTGGTGTTAAGTTGTTGTGTTAGTATTACTGTTACAGGCTGTCGGTAGAGGTTCTTGGACGGTTTCGTTGCTGCTTGTGACTGGACTATTCTACTCTTTAACCTCTGACCTACAACTTCAGTTTCCTCCAGAATCTCTTCTCTATTTATTTTTTGGCCTCCCACTACATCACTTATCCTGTGGATTCCAGAAAAAATGGCTGCCTTACAGTGCTATCTCTTAGTTTACCCTAATGTTTCTGTGCAATTCAGTCACTACGTTTCAGCTCCCCAAGGAGCATAGGCCTTCAACAAACTTATATCAAGTCTTCATGTCCCGTGCCGTCTGCTCATGGTCTTTTCATGTCTTCATCATTATTTTCATGTCTATGTCCAGTTCTCTTCTCCTTCATGTCTGTGTCCAGTTCTCTTCTCCGTTGTGTTCTTTGGTTTTCCTCTACCTCTCTTACCTTGTGGATTCCAACAAATACTGCCTAGTAATCTTATCAACAGGTTTCCTCAATGTTTGTCCTATACATCTCCAGTGTTTGCTTCTATTCTCTTGCACTTGTCATTAGTTCCACATCAGTGATTTTGTCATTCAACTTCAATCCTTCTATTCTGTGCAAGCATCCATTTATGGAAGTCTGTGCAATGCCAGTATCTTATTCCCCAGTTACAGAATTTAGAAGCCATAATATAGGTGAAAAGTTTGGGAAGTAGGCATGATCAGAACTTAGCTGCTTTTTTTGTGGGTTTTTTTTTGTGAACTTATTATTTCACGTATTTATTACAGATTGATTTTGTAGCCCATGATGAGCTTCCATACACAACAGGATCAGCTGATGATGTCTACAAGTTCGTAAAGGAGAAAGGAATGTAAGTTACACCTGTGCGCGGTTTGCCATGTTTGAGCTCAGTAAGGTGAAACATGAAAAAGTATCCCCTACAGATAATAAGTAATGCCTTGATTGACCTACAAAAATCTGTAAACTCTGCTACAGGTCTTCATTTGCCTTTCAGCATTGTCAGCTTTCAGCTTCTTTCTTTGTCTCCTGAAAGGACTCCAAGGACTACCAGGCTTCTGTATAAATTCTTCAGGTACCATGTATAAGCCATGAGGACACTGCAGTGGTCACTGCTTTCATGAAAAATGAATTCACTAAGCCAAGAGTGAAGCAAAGGGGAGGATCCACTACCTACAATACCAACACACCATACTCTCTGCCTGTAACGAATACTGGGCTCCAATGGCAACAGTTTTATGTTGATTATAGACCCTCAGTCAGTTACTGTCAAACTCAGGCTTGTTATCAGCTTGAAGATTTTATAGCCAGCTATCTCTACAGGACAAGGTAGCCAGTCCTTGCCTGGTAGTTGTCTGCTATAGTTCATTCATTCATCACTCTTCAACTCTCCAAGGAACATAGGCATTCAACAAAGTTATGCCAAATCTTCCTGTCCTGTGCCATCAGCTCAAGGTCAAATCTTCCTGTCCTGTGCCATCAGCTCAAGGTCAAGTCTTCCTGTCCTGTGCCATCAGCTCAAGGTCAAGTCTTCCTGTCCTGTGCCATCAGCTCAAGGTATTTCCATGTCTATCTCCAGTTCTCTTCTCCATATGTTTTTTTTTTACTCTTCCTCTACCTCTCTTACCCTGGGGATGCCATAGCAAGGACTGTCTAGTAATGCTGTCAGTAGTTGTCCTCACTGTGTGTCTCATCCATCTACAGCTTCATCTCATCTTTCCACAAACTTGTTGCTTCAGCTGGTGCAGACAGAAATTTGTGTACTGAACTTGGAGATTTTTCTAAGTCTGCTTTTTGTACTCCACTTTATTTAATACTGCTGAATAAAATGAAATATTATAACTGAGTTAAGATTGCCTGGACATTAACAGTTAACTTCTAACAACTTCACAAGATTGCCTGGACATTAACAGTTAACTTCTAACAACTCCACCATTGCAGCTGGTTCTCTTGCTAGAAGCCTGCACCAAGCTTTCACATGCTCTTGTAGGTTTTATTTGGCAATGATGAGATTTCCATGCCCATGTACAACCATCCCCCATGTACAACCATCCCCCATGTACAACCATCCCCCATGTACAACCATTCCCCCATGCCTAACCTCACATTAGTTGCCTTGTATGACATGCCTGAGGTGCAGTAGTCCTGTTCTTTCTTTGTCTCTTCATGCGCCCCCACCCCCGCTAGTGCAATATATTGCTAGTGCTTGTAGAAACTAAGGGAGGCACTTCATGGACCCCCGCTAGTGCAATATATTGCTAGTGCTTGTAGAAACTAAGGGAGGCACTTCATGGACCCCCGATAGTGCAATATATTGCTAGTGCTTGTAGAAACTAAGGGAGGCACTTCACGGACCCCCGCTAGTGCAATATATTGCTAGTGCTTGTAGAAACTAAGGGAGGCACTTCACGGACCCCCGCTAGTGCAATATATTGCTAGTGCTTGTAGAAACTAAGGGAGGCACTTCATGGACCCCTGCTAGTGCAATATATTGCTAGTGCTTGTAGAAACTAAGGGAGGCACTTCATGGACCCCCGCTAGTGCAATATATTGCTAGTGCTTGTAGAAACTAAGGGAGGCACTTCACGGACCCCCTGCTAGTGCAATATATTGCTAGTGCTTGTAGAAACTAAGGGAGGCACTTCACGGACCACCGCTAGTGCAATATATTGCTAGTGCTTGTGTGACAGGTAGGCCTATTCCTACTACTTTAGCGTGAATAGCTCTACTATTGAGTAGAATATTGTATAACAAACTAGCTAGCTACTTTAGCACTAGTATTAAACAAATGACGTCATCAAAATCTGGTGTGGGTAAACTAAACGGCTAGGACCGGAAGGAAAAAAGAAAGGGGAGTGAAGTCGGGGCTGGTTTGGTTTGAGGACGAAGCGAGAAGGTTGTTATACTGGTGTTGTTAAGATTCGTAGCTAGAAAGTTTAAGTTTATCAGAGATAATTCCTTGGATGTTAGTACTTAGAGACATACATAGTGTATTAAATAGTTTACAGTAAACTTAATAATGTGTTGAATAGTTTGTATGGACAGAGAGATCGAAAGAACAGGTCCCCTTTTAACAGGTCAACATTTGGGTCACTGAAAACAGGCATGCTTCCCCGGCCTCCAGTTGAAGTAAGTGTGTCATGTGTAGGCATACGATCTCTGAACTAGCACAGATGAATAGACAGTGCTGTCATGTATCAGAATAACTTAATGGAGTACATGAGATATCAGAAAAACAGTAGTACTGCCTGCATTGAATAAGAATAAACTGGGCTACAAGCCGTGTGTCAGAGAAAAAAAACAGGGTGCCTGTAGTAAATAAGAAAAGTATATGGTGTTCCCTCCATTAAAGGTCTCCATCATATATGAGCTGCAAGAAAAACCTGGGTTAAATATATCATCTAAGAAACACCATCTCTTGCGTAAGCGAGTCTAGAAATTAGATGACGTGGCTAACTGTACGGTCAACCTAAGAGAGTACTGTCCTGTGACACTAGAGAGTATTTTGGCGCCGTGATCAACTCATACCGGTGGAGACTTTCTTTTGTAATTTAGCAGAGTATTCTAAAAGTCACCCCACAGATCTCCCACCACTGAGTGACATACCTGAGCAACTTACCATTGTTTATTTTGTGAAGTATCCAGTGCATCCCGTTGAGGACTTTGTTTCTGAAGATCTAGTCCTGTTCCATCTATTGAAGGCATTTCTTTATAATGGCTTCTCCACAACAAATGGAACAACAGATAATACAGTTGCAGCAACAGAATCAGCAATTACAGCAGCAATTACAACAGCTGTCCCAACAACAAGCCATTAACCAGCCGTTACCGGAATCTCTCGACTTTTCAGTACATGCATTACAGGAGATAACCTCTACCCTTCATACGGTAAACCAGTCAGCCAATTTCCAACATATTCGTTCGCTGGTTACACCATTCTCTGGGGAACCTTCCAAGTCCAGCCAACATCATTCAAGTCGACCACAACACCAAGGGTCTCAAATACATAATGTGTCCACACCGACTTGTTTTAAGTGTACTAGACCAGGCCATATTGCTCGTGATTGCCCCCAACGCAAGTCACATTATTACCAACAAAATTTCAGGTCCGGACATTGGAACACCTTGAACAGGAGAAGAAATAGAATGACAATAAGAAATTTTATTGCAGAAATAAGACAAACAAAGATATGGGAGGTAGACTATAGTGGATGTAGAAACGAACGAAGCTGTGTCATGACAACAAAAGGATGTTGGAAGGCCCATATACACCCAATAATATCGGGAACTTCTTTTTTTCCCTCTTCTTCATCACTCTCTGATGACACTTCCCTTTCATCCCATCTTGATGATCCACCCTCCCCTCCTCCTCCTTCTGCCACGATTGATCGTCAACGTCAGTTTCGTGATTCTTTTACCTCGGAAGATGATGTTCCAATCCCTGAAGTTGTTCATCGTCTTCGGTCCTGGGATGTTTATCGTGCTTCGCTTCCTCCCGTCACCTCTGGGCCTCCCACTGACTATCATTTGCCTCCCTCTACCTCTGTCTTCTCAGATGCTATTCTTGCTCCTTCTACCACAGCTACCACCACCCATTCCTTGGTGCCTCCTGCTCTTCCGCTCTCTTCCAATCCCTCGGTGCCTTCCGGTTTTTGCTCTCCAGTGGATTACGACTTAGAGTCCGCCACGGCCTCTATCCCCAGCGCTAATGCTGAAGACAGTCTTTTCTCTCCCGTTCGCCATCCTTTCAAGAGGCATCTTTCTAATACCTCGGATGATTCTCCTCCCCACCCCAAGTGGTTTCGTTTGCCACAAGAACATGTCCGTCCTTTATTTCCTCGTTCCAGACTCCCTGTACGCCAGTCTCTTGGTCCACCGCGAATGACTCCTACTCTGCGTAAGTCTCCCAAACTCTCTAAAGAGCATCGTTCCCGTATTCCGGTTCGAACCCCTACAGTTAGTTGTCATTCTCCTCCACGTACCTTACTCCTTCCTCCAGTCCGTCCTCGAGCCCGTTCCTCTCTCCGCTCCGTTCCTAGTCCTTCTCGTCCTGTTCCATCCCCTCGTGTCGTCCACACTGTCTCATCTCCTTATCAACCTCAATGTTATGATCCACGATTATCATCCCAACAGGTCGCGAAAATTTAAATGCTTAAGATTTTATCCCAGTCGTTCATCCCTTGACTTTCCAGTTTATAGTCAGAAGTTGCTTCTCGTGCCTACCATGTTGAAGCGCCATTTTTGTTGTTTTGTTTTTCTATTTATTTTTATTTAATGAATGAATAAAGCATTGTTTGTTAATTTTCATCATCTTGCTAATGTCGGTATTAACCTAATGACTTGTCTTTTATGCTTACTCCTTATGTGCTTACATTTAACCATGCCCGCCCTACATATTCTATTCTTGTGTCTGCTCAATCATGATAGATGCCCATTGTTCATGTCTAATTTTTTTCTTTTACTCACTCCTTTCTTGTTTGGAAGTCTCTTTCTGTCTACCATTCTTCCCTCCTTGTCATTCACTATTCCTTCTGCTCCCCCTCCTACTTTATTCCCCTTTGCTACTAACCCTGTGCTTTAGACCTTGATTACAAAACCCTGCCATTGGAGTGTGTAGTCCTACATTTTGCAATATATTAGCTGCGTTTAGCCAGACACATCATTTACGAGCGTTTCTTCTTTCTTCTTTGATCCATAACCGCCAACCGTCAAAGCAGTCAGCGGCCATCACGCCTGGTGGCGTCTTGTAGGGCAGCAACAAATTGATTCCACCTTGCTCGGTCGGCGGCCATCCTTCGTACAGTGCCCCAACTGTGGTTCATTCTTTGCATCTCAGCTTCCACAGTTCTCCGCCAAGTTGTTTTTGGTCGGCCTCTCTTTCGCTTTCCCTCGGGGGTCCATAGCATAGCTGTTCTTGTGATGGTATCAGGGTCCCTTCTGAGGACATGGCCAACCCAACTCCAGCGTCTGCCAGCTATGATGGTGTGCATGTCCTCCTAGTTACTCCGAATAAGTAGTTCTTGATTGCTGATGGTGTTTGGCCAAAAGATTCGGAGAATTTTCCTTAGGCAGATTGTGTGGAAGGAGGACAGTTTCGACATTTCCTTCTCTGTTACTCTCCAACATTCCGCACCATAGAGAAGCACAGAAAGTACACAGCTCTCATACAGTCTTAATTTAGTGTTTGTGATGTACTGGGAAGACTTCCAAATGTTGTTGAGAACAGCAAAGGCTGTTCTCGCTTTATTCCAAAAACCAATTCTGGTTTCGTGTTTTGCGGTCTGGGCTGCTGTTTCCGTAACGTGTGCAATTTTTTACACAGACAGGGGTGTCGGCCCTGTGCTAAAACCCCCAATCTGGAGGACCAGGGTACCAGCTTTTGTCTGACCCCTACCCACGCAGACCAGTCCAGCATGGTTGAACCTACCAGGAGTAAAACTCCCACTGGCATAGCTCTGGGGATTGTCAGGGTACACAAGCTGCCATACCGCTACAAGGTATAGATACCATTGATGGCAGTTACGAGCGTTTAGCTTACTTAAACTGATACTTCCTGACTTTGTTGTTCCCTTTGATGAATTTTTTTAACTCATTTTATCGTTCTCTAATCATTTTCGAGTTGATAATTAAAACGTATAGTTAATTGTTAGCACTTATGTTTGTATTAAAGCAGTGCTTCGTCATTTATTCATTCCATACCTACGATGTTGTCCATGATCACCCGCATAAATGGCTAGTTCTTTAAGGCTCTAGTATGCCGTATTTTTTTCTTGAGCATGTGTGCGTTAGCACAGCAGTTATGTTACTGATGTACCCGGTAATTATTTTCATATCAAGTGTTTGAGATGTAAGCCATTTTAAGCGCATCTATATGCGTTATGATTGTTAATGCCATTCATTATATTTTAAGGGTGTCATTATTTTTTTTCTCGGGTTTTAGTTTTTTTTTCTTGGGTTTTAGTTTTTTTTCTAGGATGAAACTGTCTCCCCCAGGGATACATTTTGGTAGCCCCGGGATGTATGTGACAGGTAGGCCTATTCCTACTACTTTAGCGTGAATAGCTCTACTATTGAGTAGAATATTGTATAACAAACTAGCTAGCTACTTTAGCACTAGTATTAAACAAATGACGTCATCAAAATCTGGTGTGGGTAAACTAAACGGCTAGGACCGGAAGGAAAAAAGAAAGGGGAGTGAAGTCGGGGCTGGTTTGGTTTGAGGACGAAGCGAGAAGGTTGTTATACTGGTGTTGTTAAGATTCGTAGCTAGAAAGTTTAAGTTTATCAGAATAACTTAATGGAGTACATGAGATATCAGAAAAACAGTAGTACTGCCTGCATTGAATAAGAATAAACTGGGCTACAAGCCGTGTGTCAGAGAAAAAAAACAGGGTGCCTGTAGTAAATAAGAAAAGTATATGGTGTTCCCTCCATTAAAGGTCTCCATCATATATGAGCTGCAAGAAAAACCTGGGTTAAATATATCATCTAAGAAACACCATCTCTTGCGTAAGCGAGTCTAGAAATTAGATGACGTGGCTAACTGTACGGTCACACTAAGAGAGTAATGTCCTATCACACTTGTAGAAACTAAGGGAACGAACGAACGAACGAACGAACGAACGAGCTTTATTTTCAAAGGGTTGAGAATTGGGCACGCAGACCCGTCTGACATTCTGCCCTTCCTTTCTCTCATCTTTTATACTGATTTCATTTATTCTCACATACATTTTACCCATCAAGTCAAGGAATTCAACGTTATAAAGGTAAAATAATAGCATACTCACATTCACAGTATCTAATTATAAACATGAAATAAAGTATGTTGAAAAATACAAACTAAGTATCACCATGAAACAAAATATGTTGAAAAACACTATCATCATCATTAAACCTACATTCGATATTATACCATTTGTTCAGAAAAATAATCACATTAGGGGGGCAGATAATCAGAACTCATAAAGTAATCGAAAAGTTTACGATTGTATGAATAGGGACTGAGGTTGTTATCTTTCAGATAATGTGGAAGATAGTTCCAGAGATGAGCAGCAGAGTAAGCTAAGCTTTTCTTGAATAAGTCAAGCCTAGGCTTGGGCACTTGTATTTTGTTAAGGCGTTGACTGCGTCACTTCATGGACCCCCGCTAGTGCAATATATTGCTAGTGCTTGTAGAAACTAAGGGAGGCACTTCACGGACCCCCGCTAGTGCAATATATTGCTAGTGTTTGTAGAAACTAAGGGAGGCACTTCATGGACCCCCGCTAGTGCAATATATTTCTAGTGCTTGTAGAAACTAAGGGAGGCACTTCACGGACCCCCGCTAGTGCAATATATTGCTAGTGCTTGTAGAAACTAAGGGAGGCACTTCATGGACCCCCGCTAGTGCAATATATTGCTAGTGCTTGTAGAAACTAAGGGAGGCACTTCACGGACCCCCGCTAGTGCAATATATTGCTAGTGCTTGTAGAAACTAAGGGAGGCACTTCATGGACCCCCACTAGTGCAATATATTGCTAGTGCTTGTAGAAACTAAGGGAGGCACTTCACGGACCCCCGCTAGTGCAATATATTGCTAGTGCTTGTAGAAACTAAGGGAGGCACTTCACGGACCACCGCTAGTGCAATATATTGCTAGTGCTTGTAGAAACTAAAGGAGGCACCTTCCCTCATCATCAGAGTGTTGTCTTTGTCACATATCTATCAAGCATTCACTACAAATGTGCCATTCAAACATAATTTTTTTCAAATGTTCAATTCAGGTTTTTGGCCACAGAGAGAACAGAGGGTATCTCCACCACAGATGTGATAACCAGAATCATAAAAGACTATGATTTGTACATTCGAAGAAATCTGGCCAGAGGATATTCACACAAGGAATTGAACGTTAGCTATATGAAGGTAGGCTTAGGAAGGCTAAGTGTAGCTTAGTGGGGAACTACTCATACATAAAATTGGGGATGCAAAGGAATTCATGTTGCTTTTATATGAATTCCAGAGTTAGATCTCTTATTGTTACATTGAATTTGAAGCGGAGCAACACTTCAGTGTGACAAGAACCAGACAAGTGCCACTGGAACAAAAGATGAGAAGAAGGTGCTGGAGATGGATACGACACACTTTGAGGAAACCTGTTGATAGCATGACCAGGTAGTCCCTCGATCTGGAACCCCCAGGGTAAGAGAGGTAGAAGGTGACCAAGGAACACATGGAGAAGAGAACTGGAGACAGACATGAAGGGGATGAATAAGTGGCATACGTTTGTTGAAGGTCTATGCTCCAAGGGGAGCTGAAGGGGTATCATGAACATTGTACACATTTGACAGGACTTTATGTTTGTCTAGGGCCACAGAAACATTTTTCTCATGAGCAGTATAAATATCTACTGTATTAACTGGCAGTAAAGGAGCTAAATTTGGTAGATCTTCTAAGATGCATCCATAGACTATAAGACAAGTCAGACTTGTCAGTAAAGGTTTGGGAAGGGATAACCCCTGACAAGTGGTATTAGGGTTAATATCTGTCTGATTCATTCATGAATCTTCAGCTCCCCTATACACATAAACACACAAACTGTGTTGTCATCCGGTGTCTCTTCCAAATTACTTACATCACACCCAAAGGTGTTTAGGCATTCAACAAAAACTTATGTCAAATCTTCATGTCCGGTGCCATCTGCTCTGGGTCTGTCCATATCTTCTTCATGTCTGTCTCCAGTTCTCTTCTCCATGTGTTCCTAGGTCTCCCTCCATTTCTCTCTCTCTCCCTCCACTTCTCTTTCTCTCCCTCCACTTATGTTTGATGTTGGGTTAGAAATGTTGTTTAGAGTTGGATATAAAAATGATGCATATTCAGTTATTATTGGTTTGATTTTAAATGGATACGTAAGGGTAGGTTTTAAATGGCAACTTGTTTTTTCCTCCTCAATTGGTGTTTTTTTTCCTGTACTCTTAAGGCCTGGATGTGGCAGCCATTTAGGATCTAGCCATGCAGCAGTATCAGATCATTACCCTTTTACTTCCCTAGAAGCAACAAACACATGCCAGGTTCTTCTGTCCTGTGCCATCAGCTCAAGCTCTTCCTCATCATTTTCACATCTGTCTCTAGTGCTCTTCTCCATGTCTTTTTTGATCTACCTCTGCCTCTCTCTCCCTGTGGATTCCAGACAAAGGACTGCCTTGTAATGTTATCAGCAGGTTTCCTCAGTGTGTGTCCTATCTATCACCAGCATCTTCTTCTCATCTCTTGTTTCACTGGCACTTGTCTGGTTCTTGTCATCAGTTCACATTTGTGACTTTGTTATACCGTTTCAATCCTTCTATTCTACGCAAGCACCCATTTATGAATGTCTAACTTTTTTTTGGTTCTCCATGTTTCACAGCCATACAATAGGACTGACTTGATGTTGAAGATTCATATTTTTGTGTTGTACTTTATTTCTCTTGATCTTCTTAATGTTTCCCAATGCAATGAAAGCTCGTCTTGCTTTTTGTATTCTTATTTTGCTATCATTTTCTGTCACTCCAACTTTGTCTATATGTCTATATTGCTGTCAAGAAATGTGTAAGATTCTACATCTTGTAGTGATGTTCCCTCAAGTTTTACCTTGTTATCATTTCTTGCATTTATTTTCATTATTTTTATCTTTTCCATATGTATTTTCAAGCCCACTATTGTGACCTCTCATCAAGAATTTTCATTTTGTCCTTCTGATTATGGTTAAAGAACAGAAGAGCCAAGTTATCAGCAAAATCTAGATCATCGAGCTGTTTATTCATATTCCGCTAATTCCAAATCTGTTGTGTGATCGATGTTTTCATAACCCAATCTACTAGTAAGTAAAGAAATAGAGACAAGCTTGATACATCCCCCTTACTCTGATGGTTTCAGTCTGAATGTTATATGCATAAATGTACTCGCATTCGCTAGCAAAAACACTAATCAATATAATTTCCACATTGCATTGAATATATATAATACGGCCTGTCCACATCCTGGCCTATAATAATCTTCATATGGCCTAAACAGTATTGCATTACTCAATAAAGCCTGCAACACACGGCAGCTATAATAATCTTCATATGGCCTAAACAGTACTTCATTACTCCATAAAGCCTGCAACACACGGCAGCTATAGTAATCTTCATATGGCCTAAACAGTACTTCATTACTCCCTAAAGCCTGCAACACACGGCAGCTATAATAATCTTCATAAGGCCTAAACAGTACTCCATTACTCCATAAAGCCTGCAACACACGGCAGCTATAGTAATCTTCATATGGCCTAAACAGTACTGCATTACTCAATAAAGCCTGCAACACACGGCAGCTATAATAATCTTCATATGGCCTAAACAGTACTTCATTACTCCCTAAAGCCTGCAACACACGGCAGCTATAATCTTCATAAGGCCTAAACAGTACTCCATTACTCCATAAAGCCTGCAACACACGGCAGCTATAGTAATCTTCATATGGCCTAAACAGTACTGCATTACTCAATAAAGCCTGCAACACACGGCAGCTATAATAATCTTCATATGGCCTAAACAGTACTTCATTACTCCCTAAAGCCTGCAACACACGGCAGCTATAATAATCTTCATAAGGCCTAAACAGTACTCCATTACTCCATAAAGCCTGCAACACACGGCAGCTATAATAATCTTCATAAGGCCTAAACAGTACTCCATTACTCCATAAAGCCTGCAACACACGGCAGCTATAGTAATCTTCATATGGCCTAAACAAATCTTCACTGCAGTTTATCGCATAGGCTGTACACACAGCGAAATATATAAGTCGACATTTTCTCAAATCCTACGTAGGTATACATTATCCAAAAACCACTGGGACTCGACCTACACGGTCCACGCCCAAAACACAACTCCCCAAATCACACACTAGTCCCGCCAAAAAAACCCGTCACGAGATTCGGCTGTCTTGAACACCGCTCTCGATAACATATGCAGACTAGCTGCGAGCAATTCACATGACTCAAAACAGTACAGAATAAATACATTAAACAGCGTTCACACGCTTATCTGTACTCTGTCACCCGAAAAATAGGAAAAGATAATTCTATCCTAAAGTCAGACAAGTATCCGCTTAACCAAGCGTTGCAACTCGAAATTTAATTTGTTCAAAACATTCTAAAGATTACTTCCCCTTCCATAAGTTCCACTTGCAACAGTTACCACCCGCTCCGGGAAAAAAAAAAAAAAATGATTCTATCATTTTTTTGAAAAAAATTAACTACCAAAAACAAAAAATTTAGAAGAAAATGTAGCTCTAACATATGCCTACAAAAAAAACACCTTATTTTAAATCAAAATTATATTCTACAACAAATATCTGCATTAAAGTGTAAAAGTTAGCAATTAATGCATACAGCATAATGAGCTAAGGTATAAAAAGTAATTAGTTAAATATACAAATATGATCAGTTCCAAAATTAAGTCAAGTATACGTTATATTTAGTACAAACCTGAAAACCTACAACAACAACCGATCGAAAAAAGAAAACACACAGAGTCAATCTAAAAGAAGAATGATCTGTAAAAAAGGAATGTAAGAACTCAACAATACCATATACTCATAATTAAGTTTGGACATATTTACATGTAAAATAAATACAACTATCATAAGTAGATATATCATATCAAAATCATATAACCATTCCAACAAATACAAAGAACTAGCAGAAGTATAAGTGTTGAATAGAAGACAAAGTATTTACAAATAGAATCTAAGTAAAACGAAGATCAGGTACGAAAGTATAAACAAGATATGAAATCCATACCGAAAAAACAACAGAAAAGAAGGAATGAAATGAAGAATAGTTACCAAAGACAGATAGAAAGCAAAGGTACGAACGCAGAGAAAGTCAATAACGATACATACTAATAACTGTTTTGATCAGATAACCTACAGGGAGCCGCGCTGGTGTAATGGCTTCGGCGTTGTACTGGCGACCAGGTGTTCATGGTTCAAACCCGGGCGTCGGCGTTTGAAGAAATGTTTACGGCAGGAAATTTGACTGAATAGCCTGAACGGCTCCTGTGATAAACCCTCTGTGGATGGGAAGGAGCGAAGCCCCTGTCTCCCTGCACACGGTTGTCCTCAGCAAAAGAACACAAGCCCCCCTAGGGTTGGAAGGGAAAGGTCCCTCAGGTTTCCCCAGCCTCGCGAATGACCATGTCATTGGGCCGAAGGGCTTGAAAGCCCAAGTGCCGTTTGTTAAGAAAAAAAAAAAAAAAAAAAAAAAATCAGATAACCTATTCAAAAAAAAAATATATAAACATGATCGACCGAAGGCACAACCCAAAATAATCCAAGTATATCTCTATACTACACCACCAAAAAATAATTTATAACTAAACAAAACCTAGTAAGTAATTTAACGCTAGGTTACAAGAGTTATACAAATAACTGAACATAAAATAAAAATTATAGGCATCGAACATAACATAGTAATAGCAATGCTATAACTAATACAACCAACGCACAATCAAGAGCTAAATTAAAAATACATCATAACAAAAACAACAACTTGTTTTACAAGAACTGAAAATCAATCTACATATCAATGATATCACGCAGTCAAATGCTGGGCACACACAACAAAAAATTACAATGCCAAAAAAAAAATCTTTTTTTTTTTTTTCAAAGTGTACCGTACGAACATATAAACATATAGTATATATATTTTTTTTAACGATAAGTTACATGTAAAAACAGTATTTAATTGTTTTAAGTAATTCAGTAAATCCTTTAAGTAAAACCTGCTATATGAAATCAATTATTTTAACAAAATGAATGAATATAAAACAAACCAATCCTATCCCGAAGAAACCTTTAAAATCAACACATGTAAATTTAATCTATTCCTTTAAGTTCTTTCTGCTGACAATTACGTTCAGTCTCAGTACAATGCTATTTAGCTCGCTATAACTTATCAACATAAATCTACACTTTGTTGCTAATATGAAATATAAAAAAAGGGTTCTATAAAAAATATCTACAAAAAAACGTTTTTTTAAAAAAAATAATCTGCTATGGAAAATAATCTGCATACCTGGACTGTGGACGGCAAGAAATCAAGTTTTGGAAAAATCGAAGTTTTCACAAAAAGTTTAAGCAAAATCCAAATACAAGATCATGTATGATACATGCAAGCTATTTTTCAAAATTACATTTCACAACATACCAGATAATACACATCTTTCTCTGTATGTTCTATATATTTAATTAATCATGACATCAAAACATAAGAAAAAATATATAATTAAGTGAATAACGAACATCTCAGGACTATCTAAAAGTAACCATCCACTATACATCAACACAATAAAATGAGTTTTGTGCAATCTCTCATCAATGTACAAAACTATCCTAAACAACACAGTTGCAAAAAATTCTAAGTTGAACAGAGTAAGTATAAAGGATAATAATTACATACTACACATTTATCAACACAATAAATATATAAATAGCATATAAAAATGTATTAAATACATCATCAAAATACAGACATATAAATAACAATTAAAAAAAATTATGGCAATCAAATGATGCATCAGAAATAATCATTACAACAAAAATTATATGTTATTTCAAAACAACAACATGTCATGTTACTAATATAGAATACAAAAATATTTACTAGCTTCACATAGAAAAAAAAAATAAATCAGACGTCGAAGTCTCCCACTCTCTTGTAAACATGCTTGACCTTCAGAAAAGCAACACCCTCAGATTTTAGTTTTGACGCTGACAGGTTTCGGTTGACTACTCCGAGCGGAAAGTTGAATCACATTTCTGGACCGTGTCAATATGTCACAGAAGCCTTGCACCCATATCGCAACGTAGCTTCTGTCAACAAATACAAATGAAAATTTCCATTTTTTACTCAATAGTTGAAATTTAATGAAGAAAAACGTTAGAAATCACATTTACAATTACCAACAACAACCGGCTTCGTGTGTAAAAACCCGGTCTCTTCACCGATGTCACTAGCTCTCTCTATCACATGTAGATATCATAGAATTAAACCTTGGGGACAACATGACCGAACCTTGAATGTCGCCGCTGCCTACCCTTACGCTGAAACAAAGTGTTTATAACAACAACCAGAGCAGGCAATAGTATTAGCAAGCATCACTGTTAGATTTTTTACTCTGATTTACTTTGGTGATTTTTATAATGACTCTGGGCTCCATGTTGAATACTAAATTAGCACAATTGCGCTTATTATTTGTTCTATGATTCAAAATACTTATTATTACCGTTTGTCTTGGATTTAGGTTACAAATATTGACTCTTTAGTTCTGTTTGTTTAGGAACATTACTCTGGTGATGTAATAGCCAACATTTGAAAAGCTATTATCTCTATCATACTCTTTTTCCATACATTCTTACAATCACTTTGAGATTTGTTAAAATGTCTACAGCTTATCTACGAAAGGGAAAATTATTATTGTTCTTCTGATATCTCCCTTGGTACTGTTTACTCTTGGGGGTTTTCTCCTCTCTTTCTAGAACTGTTTTTCTGTTCTCCCTTAATGGGAATTATATTTAGTCCAATGTGTTTCAAACTGGGGACTATGCCGAGTTTGACCCAAACTGCCAGAAACAATAGTATCTCTATTGTTCCGCATATGGGTTTCATCTTTGGAACAAGTAGTAATAGCCTCAACACCCGCTATTAATTTCTGAGTATTTCCAGTAGTAGAGAAATATTTGCTCTTATGAGTCTTGACCTGCAATTTATCACCTTTCATTTCCTGACCAACGGAACTGGCTGTTACACAAGAATCTTTGTTGGTCTGATGCCAAGAATTATTACTGGAAACTGTTCAGTAATATTAGAACTTCGAAAGTTATATTTACCACGAAAAGATCTGTCTTTACCATGAATGACATCTCCCTGTGCAAAAAGTGTATGGGCTGACTTTTCACAACTTTCTGTCTATCATTGTCAACATTGACAGAAGAAGCACCTTTTGTTTTTCAAAAACCATATCTAGTAAGCCAAATATTCTTTCCCTTGCTTCCGCAATTTTCATTATCTTTAAGTGAAATCGTTTCACTTAACCTTTTATTTAAACTCCTTAACAGCCAAAACTTTGTCGCTTTCTTCTGCTAGCAAATTTTCAATTTTTGCGACCTTCTCTTTCTCAGCCGTCAACTCCACTAAAGTCTCTTTCTCTAACTGTTCTTTATTTGCCCTCAACTGAGTCAACTCTAGTTGTAGTGACTGAATCTTAATATAATCATTGCTATTATTAAGCTCATCAATCTTTTCTGGAATCATCGCATTCTTTTCTTCCTGTTGGAGACCAAGATTCGCAATATCATCCATTAAATCAAGAAGTGTTTCTGTATAAGACCTATCACGTTTATCGGTCTCAACTTTCAATTTATCATAAATCTGTTTATTTTGTTGGACCTGCTGTGTAATATTTTCTACCTCAATTTGCTTATCTTTCATCTGGACTTCCAATTGCTTTATCTTCAACAATGCTAAATCCAAACTTGCCTGCACACCAGCAAGTTCTGAATTTGATTTATCTAAATCACCCGTAAGTCTAGACACTGTTTCATGTACTTTACTCACTTCAGCGGTACCCTCTAAGAAGTTTTCCCTTTGTTGTTTTTTTCTTCTTAATTCCTCATCTTCTAACTCCTTCTTTTGACCATCAGAAATGCCATATTGAATCATCTTGTGTATTCCCCTCCTTATGTGATCGTGTTTAACATTAATATAGTTGTACAGAAATCCGCGAAATTCCCAAAGTAACAAATCCGCTAACTCTTTAGCCATCCTTAAATGAGGATGAGACTGAAAATTCTCCTCAGCAAAATATTTTAGGGCTCTTGACGCATTGACCAAAAATCTGTCTATCACATGTTCCTCAAGCTGTGGTCCTTTTAATTCTTGATAATCTCTACCTTCTTCCCACAAATAAGCCAATACAGGCCTCATATCCTCAGGATCTATATCATCATCATCCATAGTGATTCACTTACTTAATCCAATATATCTAGTACTCACTTATAGAGACTTACTGTCTACTGGGACAATCACCTTTTCTGTCACAAAGTTAACACCAAGCTTATTCCTTTTTATAGCACCTTTTTCAAGTTACATCATTATCCGGAAAATCGACATATGTCAACAGCCATTAACACCTATGCATCAAATCTTAATCATATGTCAAATTAGACATAAACAACAATAACAACAGAATGAGCAATTAGGGAGGCCTAGTGACATATGAAGTGACACAATTTACACAAGAAAAAAAAAATCACTTATCTGTCAATGATCCCGTTTCTTTCCGCCACGACACTAGATATCACATAGACTGCTAAAACCTCCACTGCGGGAAAGCACTGTAACTTGATTCGTTTCTCTTCAGGTAATTTCGTCAATCTGATATGTGCTTAACAATGCACAAGTTGACAGGAACCATAATACAGCACACACTGCAACTCTTGACTCTTCTGTAGTCTGAAATGCACACGGCAACTCCGTGTATCATAACATCTTGAACTTGTGATGGTGACAACTGGCACAGGTAACCCGAATATTGCAGAAATCTGTCACAACCCGTACAAATGCTGGTACAAATACTGTCCAAGTCCAATTGAACGCTCTTGACCACTGCAGACGCTGTTGTAGTCTATAGGCACGAAATAGGTTGTCAATTGCTACTGGTGTAAAGTTGCCTTCTACCAAATAAAGCGTGTGTTGTTTCTCAAATGCGCCACCCACGCAGATAATAACTAGGTCACAGTTCTGAAGTACAGGAGATTCAAGCCACGCCTACATAAGGCTAATTATAACACAGTCAAGTGTTCTACACTCTTGTCACGTGAAAGTCATATGTATTCTTTCCAACTTGTAGTGACTGATCCTCTAGATATGTTATGTTCTGGTGGACAAAATTTGCTTCATTTTATCTTCTTGCTTCAAGTACCTATCACTGTAGAGGTAACCATTTCTTAATCGTACACGACACCCAGGCACATCTTAAATCATATCCAATGATACGAAAACTACACCACTTAGGCTATCGACGCGAATAGTCGTAGATGTCAGATCCTGTTAACTGAAAACCACCAACTGATACATCCCCCTACTCTGATGGTTTCAGTCTGAATGTTATATGCATAAATGTACTCGCATTCGCTAGCAAAAACACTAATCAATATAATTTCCACATTGCATTGAATATATATAATACGGCCTGTCCACATCCTGGCCTATAATAATCTTCATATGGCCTAAACAGTATTGCATTACTCAATAAAGCCTGCAACACACGGCAGCTATAATAATCTTCATATGGCCTAAACAGTACTTCATTACTCCATAAAGCCTGCAACACACGGCAGCTATAGTAATCTTCATATGGCCTAAACAGTACTTCATTACTCCCTAAAGCCTGCAACACACGGCAGCTATAATAATCTTCATAAGGCCTAAACAGTACTCCATTACTCCATAAAGCCTGCAACACACGGCAGCTATAGTAATCTTCATATGGCCTAAACAGTACTGCATTACTCAATAAAGCCTGCAACACACGGCAGCTATAATAATCTTCATATGGCCTAAACAGTACTTCATTACTCCCTAAAGCCTGCAACACACGGCAGCTATAATAATCTTCATAAGGCCTAAACAGTACTCCATTACTCCATAAAGCCTGCAACACACGGCAGCTATAGTAATCTTCATATGGCCTAAACAGTACTGCATTACTCAATAAAGCCTGCAACACACGGCAGCTATAATAATCTTCATATGGCCTAAACAGTACTTCATTACTCCCTAAAGCCTGCAACACACGGCAGCTATAATAATCTTCATAAGGCCTAAACAGTACTCCATTACTCCATAAAGCCTGCAACACACGGCAGCTATAATAATCTTCATAAGGCCTAAACAGTACTCCATTACTCCATAAAGCCTGCAACACACGGCAGCTATAGTAATCTTCATATGGCCTAAACAAATCTTCACTGCAGTTTATCGCATAGGCTGTACACACAGCGAAATATATAAGTCGACATTTTCTCAAATCCTACGTAGGTATACATTATCCAAAAACCACTGGGACTCGACCTACACGGTCCACGCCCAAAACACAACTCCCCAAATCACACACTAGTCCCGCCAAAAAAACCCATCACGAGATTCGGCTGTCTTGAACACCGCTCTCGATAACATATGCAGACTAGCTGCGAGCAATTCACATGACTCAAAACAGTACAGAATAAATACATTAAACAGCGTTCACACGCTTATCTGTACTCTGTCACCCGAAAAATAGGAAAAGATAATTCTATCCTAAAGTCAGACAAGTATCCGCTTAACCAATTGTTGCAACTTGAAATTTAATTTGTTCAAAACATTCTAAAGATTACTTCCCCTTCCATAAGTTCCACTTGCAACAAAGCGGCATCCACAGTATCAGATGCATTCCTATTTATTTTTCATGGTTTTTACTTAGTTCTCACTTCTTTCCTTTCTATTTTTGTTCGTTTGTCCCCGATGAAGGCCTTGTGGCAGTAACTTAGGTTGTTTTCTTGTCCTGTGTCCTACTAAGGCATATTACCTTTTTTTAAACTTCCACCGTTGACCACCACCTTAGAGGTTAACCGAAGAGAGCGGCATTATATCCTATCAGTTGTCTTTCTTTTGGTTTGGTTCCATTCCAGTTCTTGCGCTGCCAGAGGTTTGCTGATGTTGTCCTTTCAGCGAACTCTGTCCTGGAGGTCTGGATCCCTGACTCTTGCTTTCCCATATTTGTCATGGTAGCCGATCTTCTCTCATTCTGCAGAAATGGGAATGTTCCACTTGAGTCTGCATGGACTGGGTTTCGAAGCCATGACGTATTGTCTGGTTGTGGACCTTGTCCCTTCTTCGTTACCTGGACTACCTTCCTCAACCACTTCGTTTCTGAGGTTTGGAGCTGGCTTTTGTGGGTTGAATTCATTGCCCATGCATCCATAGGTTAAGACTGGGACATAGGTGGAGTGATATACAACCATCTTTGTCTTCTTGCCAATATCTCATTTGCTCAGGAATCCTCAATTTATCGCCTAAAATAGTCTCCCAGGTGCTGCTCTTCGGGTAGCCAACTCTTCTTTGATATCTCCCTTATATGCATGGAGGCATATCTGGAGTCATCTTTTTATGACCCCAGCTATGCACGATGCAATAATATACATATGTGGAAGTGAACTTCTGTCTGTGAGGCTAATTACACCCTCATTGACTCTTGAAATCATCCACACACTTTCAGGGATTCCCCCTGTGGTGAAACATGTTGTGAACCCAGCATTGCACACTAAGCTTGGAGGAGCCCCAGACGTAACTCTGGCTTTTACCTAGGTGGCTGCATGCAGGAAAACCTCGCTAGGGACCCAGTGATAGGCAGAGGGAGCTGAGAAGTGGCTCTGTGCAGGACATATATAAATGTTTAAAAAGTGTGGATGCACTGAAAATATTTTATTTTATATTCAGATGTGGAAAGCCCAGAATTAGAGCACAGTATTTTAGCTCTTCATAGAGAGTCCCCTTGAATGGCAGGGAATGCACAGTATGCCACACGCTTCTTACTCCTAGCTTGGGATCAGATGTGGCGATCTTCTAAAAGCGAGCCATGCTGGAGAAACTGGAGCTCATGACTTCAACTCAGCACATTTCGGAATGGCAGAAAAGCCACAGGGAAAGCCTAGATCTACAGTGTAGATAATACCAAGGAGTCTTCAACTTGGTATTGGCTGCAAAAGAGCGAAAAGCTCAGCAGCCCTAGTTAAACAACAACAATCTCCTTTCCATTTGCTAATATATCAGGTATAATTCATATCCCATCTGACATTGAACTATTGTTTCTTACCTATTTCAGGCTAAGAGGCTAAAGTTCAAGGACAACTATGAAAGGCTTGAGAACAAGCTGAAAGACAAGGGCAAAGACTTGATGGACAAATGGAAAGGACAGATTGGCAAAGGCAACGAGATGCTTCACAAATGGGAAGAAAAATCAAAAGAGTTTATTGGAAATTTTGTCGAAATGTTCGGCAAAGAAGGCAAACTTGTAAGAATTATTTATCTATTAGTTTACATATGACCAATATGAGATTGTGCATGGGGCTGGCAACCTCATGATGTCAAACATATTGCTACACAAATCCTGCTGCAAGAGTTGTTTGTTCAGACTTCCTGCAAGGGGCAGAATCAGCGTTGGCTCCATACTTCATACGGAGTGAAAAGGAGAATGATGATGTACAAATGTATGTGTAATATCTGTTGAGTGTCAGGTGGTTTTATCTGTTGAGTGTCAGGTGGTTTTATCTGTTGAGTGTCAGGTGGTTTTATCTGTTGAGTGTCAGGTGGTTTTATCTGTTGAGTGTCAGGTGGTTTTATCTGTTGAGTGTCAGGTGGTTTGATCAGCTGGTTGGAGTGTTATATTAAAACATACATGTAACCCCCCACCCCCCACCAAGACATGACAGCAAATAATTATGTTGTTGCTGTTTTCTATGGCATGTCCTGATGATGTCCACTAGTTCTCATGTGCTCACTTCATTCTTTTCCATTCCATTTCAAATAGTAGTCAAACTCATCGTGACTTGTGGTCAGTGCATCTTGACTTTTGGTCAATGCATTGTGACTTTTGGTCAATGCATTGTGACTTTTGGTCAATGCATCGTGACTTTTGGTCAATGCATCGTGACAAAAATTGAAAGGTTGTGTGGTCGTTTAATCTGTGTTCACTTTAACTTTCACGGTGCAGTGTGCACCTTTTCCTTTTTTTCCCCCAGAAAGCTGGCAGATGTTTTCATTGTTCATTATTACAGGGCTTTTCTCTTAGACAATTAGTAGTGTGTGGGATGTAATATGTTTGTGTTTTCTGTTTAGTAGCAAGACTTGTGCTATCTGTTTAGTAGCAAGACTTGTGTTATCTGTTTAGTAGCAAGACTTGTGTTATCTGTTTAGTAGCAAGACTTGTGTTAGTAGCAAGAATTGTGTTTTCTGTTTAGTAGCAAGACTTGTGTTATCTGTTTAGTAGCAAGACTTGTGTTATCTGTTTAGTAGCAAGACTTGTGTTATCTGTTTAGTAGCAAGACTTGTGTTATCTGTTTAGTAGCAAGACTTGTGTTATCTGTTTAGTAGCAAGACTTGTGTTATCTGTTTAGTAGCAAGACTTGTGTTATCTGTTTAGTAGCAAGACTTGTGTTATCTGTTTAGTAGCAAGATGTGTGTTATCTTTCCAGAATGGTGGATTTATGTTATTTTGTCTGTTTATAGCATGGTGTCTTAAGCTGTAATCCACAGACACCTTGTGGGTCCATGGATGGATTTAAGGGGGTCCATGTACATAACCTAAAATTTAGGATGTAGAATTTTAAATTATGGTTTTATGTACATTTTTTCAAAGAAAAGGTCCGTAGCCTTCATCAGATAATCAAAGGGGTCCATAGCCTACATCGGACAAAGGGGTTCAGAGGCTTCATCAAACAATCAAAGGGGTCCGTAAGCCTTCATCAGACAATCAAAGGGGTGCATAGCCTTCATCAAACAATCATGAGTGTCCATAGCCTTCATCAGACAATCATAGGGGTCCATAGCCTTCATCAGACAATCATAGAGGTCCATAACCTTTGCAAGACAATCATAGAGGTCCATAGCCTTCATCAAACAATCAAAGGAGTCCATAGCCTTCATCAAACAATCAGAGAGGTCCATAGCCTTCATCAAACAATCAGAGAGGTCCATAGCCTTCATCAAACAATCAAAGGAGTCCATAGCCTTCATCAAACAATCAGAGAGGTCCATAGCCTTCATCAAACAATCAGAGAGGTCCATAGCCTTCATCAGACAATCAAAGGGGTCCACAGTCTTCATCAAACAATCAGAGAGGTCCATAGCCTTCATCAGACAATCAAAGGGGTCCACAGTCTTCATCAGACCATCAAAGGGGTCCATAACCTTCATCAAAGAATTGAAAAGGTCCATAGCCTTCATCAAACAATCAAAGGGGTCCATAGCCTTCATCAAACAATCAGAGAGGTCCATAGCCTTCATCAAACAATCAAAGGGGTCCACAGTCTTCATCAGACCATCAAAGGGGTCCATAACCTTCATCAAAGAATTGAAAAGGTCCATAGCCTTCATCAAACAATCAAAGGGGTCCATAGCCTTCATCAAACAATCAGAGAGGTCCATAGCCTTCATCAAACAATCAAAGGGGTCCACAGTCTTCATCAGACCATCAAAGGGGTCCATAACCTTCATAAAAAAAAACGAGAGAGGTCCATGGCACAAAACATGTTAAGAAACCCTGCTTCAGGCTGATTCACTGTGTATTGTCCATTTAGTGTGTCTGATGCGTTGTATGTTATATCAGATTTCTGGTTTATGTTATAATAGTTAAAATGTCTATTTAGGGTGGTTTCTTGTGTTATTTGATTTGTACGGCTCTGTGGTGTTCGTTGTATTAGGTTTCTAGTTTAGACTGGCTTGTGTTATTTTGTCGGTTTAGAGTGATTTATTATGTGTTGTCTGTATTGTGGGGTTTCTGTAGTGTGTTTTATATCAACTTTAAACTGGTTTTTGTCATAATAGTTACACTGTCATTATAGAGTGATGTATTGTGTTTTGGTTTGTTGTCTTTCATGTGGTACGTTACACTGCCATTATAGAGTGATGTATTGTGTTTTGGTTTGTTGTCTTTCATGTGGTACATATTATATCATCGCAAAGAAAGCTTATTACTCACATCAGAAGGAAGAATTCCAATTTCTGTTGCCATGTAACAAGAAGAAGAAAGTTGGAATATTTCATAAAAACAGGAAAAATTGTAGGAGAGAGAGCTACAGTACAGCAGCGAAAGACGGTGCTGGATAATTTGACATCATGATATGGAAAGAAGTCCACAAAAGAACTGATAAACAGTATTAGAGACTGTTGTGGAGAGACATAGTCATCTACACCACAAGTCATGGTATGTGTAGAAGAAGTATTGAAAATATTTTATTTTATATTCAGATGTGTGAAGTGTATGAGTGCCCTGAAAAAAAGTCAAATATTTGCTTTAGGTGCCCTAAAAATGTTTTTTTTTTTTAAATTCAGCAATTTGAAGCTTTTGGGTGCTATAAAAATATTTTTTAAAATTCATGTGGGAAGTTTTTGGGTGCCCCAAAAATATGTTTAAAATGTTTGTTTTTGTGTGCCGTAAAAATACTTTTAAATATTCAGTGTTTTGAAGTTTTTGGATGCCTTGAACATTATTTATTAGAAATTTCAGCTATTTGAAATTTTTGCGTGCCCCAAAAATATTTTGATAAAATTTGTATTTATGAAGTTTTTAAGTGCCCTGAAAATATTTTTTTAAAATTCAGGATGGGAGGTTTTTAGGTGCCCTGAAAATATTCTTTTAAGATTCAGATGTATGACATTTTTGGGTGCCTTCAAAATATTTCTTTTTTAAGTTCAGAAGTGTGAAGTGTTTGGGTGCCCTGAGAAATATTTTTTGAAAATTCAGATGTTTAAATCTGTTGGGTACCCCAAAAATATGTTTTAGAAATTCAGATATTGGAAGTTTTTGAGTGTACATATAAAAGTGCATTTAGATACCTTTTTATAGGGCAGATGGACACTACATTATGAAATTACAGAGATCCTCAGGATGAGGGAAAATATTGGTAGATTTTTATGTTTGCCGCAAAAAATAAAAATGCACAAGCCTAAGCCTGGAATAAGAAGAATAACAAGGTAGGAGTAAGCTTTAAAAAAAAAAAAAACCAGAAGGAAGCATAATGTATACAGTAAGCTAATAAAGTAGTGATGAAATTTAATATATATGGTAAGCCGAGCAAAGTAAGAAGTGTAATTTACATAGTAAGCTAAACAACGTAAAAAAAGGAAGTGTAATACAAGCAATAAACTAAATAAAGTGAGAAGAAAGTATACTATATGGAATAGACTAAACAAAGTAAAAAGTGTGACTTACACACTAAGCTAAAGAAAGAAAGAAGTGTAATGTGCATAAAAAGTGAAAAAAATCTGAGAAGTATAGGGAATATAAACAATAAGCTAAACACATTTAGAAGTAAGTATATTATAAACAGTAAACTAAACAAATTAAAACAATGTGATTTACATAATAAGCTAAACAAAGAGAAAAGAAAGTAAAGGTCCGTAGCCTTGAATTCAAACTGCTTGGGACAACCATGTTTCGGAATTGGATTTTTTCAGTTTCAGGATTTCACCCTACAAGTTGTCCAAAATAGCCCAAAGTCATCCAAAACATGTCTGAAAGTTGCCCAAAATGTGTTCCAAAATTGCCCTAAAGTAACCAAAGTCAGCCAGTAACAACTTTCAGTTTTCTGAATATTTCAGAAATCGGGTGTTCGGATTCAAGAATACAGACCTGTATAATATAAGCAGTAAGCTAAACAACTTAAAGAGCATAATTTACAAAAATAGCTAAACAAAGTAAGAAGAGCATATAATATAAGCAGTAAGTTAAACAAAGCTAGAAGGAAGTATAATGTATGCAGACAGTGAGCTAAACATTTGAAAGGAGCTTTCTTTGCATATGTAAATCAAAAGAAAGTCTTAACACAAAAACCAGAATCTTCAACTCAGATTTCAATGAAATTCCCTATTGTACTTACTTACTTACTTAGTCGTTCCCCTTCTACCGTGAGGTGTAGAGGTAAAGTCCTTATTGTACTTACTTACTTACTTACTTACTTAGTCATTCCCCTTCTACCGTGAGGTGTAGAGGTAAAGTCCCTATTGTACAGCTGTGAAACATGGAGAACAACAAAAACAACAACCAAAAAAGCTACAGACTTTCATAAATTAGTGCTTGTCTTTCTGGTATCATATGTTCATCCTTTCTTTTATTTGTCTTTCTGGTATCATATGTTCATCCTTTCTTTTATTTGTCTTTCTGGTATCATATGTTCATCCTTTCTTTTATTTGTCTTTCTGGTATCATGTTCATCCTTTCTTTTATTTGTCTTTCTGGTATCATATGTTCATCCTTTCTTTTATTTGTCTTTCTGGTATCATATGTTCATCCTTTCTTTTATTTGTCTTTCTGGTATCATATGTTCATCCTTTCTTTTATTTGTCTTTCTGGTATCATGTTCATCCTTTCTTTTATTTGTCTTTCTGGTATCATATGTTCATCCTTTCTTTTATTTGTCTTTCTGGTATCATATGTTCATCCTTTCTTTTATTTGTCTTTCTGGTATCATGTTCATTCTTTTATTTGTCTTTCTGGTATCATATGTTCATTCTTTCTTTTATTTGTCTTTCTGGTATCATGTTCATTCTTTCTTTTATTTGTCTTTCTGGTATCATATGTTTACTCTTTGTTTTATGTATCATGTTCATCCTTTCTTTTATTTGTCTTTCTGGTATCATGTTCATCCTTTCTTTTATTTGTCTTTCTGGTATCATATGTTCATCCTTTCTTTTATTTGTCTTTCTGGTATCATGTTCATCCTTTCTTTTATTTGTCTTTCTGGTATCATATGTTCATCCTTTCTTTTATTTGTCTTTCTGGTATCATGTTCATTCTTTCTTTTATTTGTCTTTCTGGTATCATATGTTCTTTCTTTCTTTTATTTGTCTTTCTGGTATCATGTTCATCCTTTCTTTTATTTGTCTTTCTGGTATCATATGTTCATTCTTTCTTTTATTTGTCTTTCTGGTATCATATGTTCATCCTTTCTTTTATTTGTCTTTCTGGTATCATATGTTCATTCTTTCTTTTATTTGTCTTTCTGGTATCATGTTCATTCTTTCTTTTATTTGTCTTTCTGGTATCATATGTTCATTCTTTCTTTTATTTGTCTTTCTGGTATCATATGTTCATCCTTTCTTTTATTTGTCTTTCTGGTATCATATGTTCATTCTTTTTTTTTATTTGTCTTTCTGGTATCATATGTTCATCCTTTCTTTTATTTGTCTTTCTGGTATCATATGTTCATCCTTTCTTTTATTTGTCTTTCTGGTATCATATGTTCATCCTTTCTTTTATTTGTCTTTCTGGTATCATATGTTCATTCTTTCTTTTATTTGTCTTTCTGGTATCATATGTTCATCCTTTCTTTTATTTGTCTTTCTGGTATCATGTTCATCCTTTCTTTTATTTGTCTTTCTGGTATCATATGTTCATCCTTTCTTTTATTTGTCTTTCTGGTATCATATGTTCATCCTTTCTTTTATTTGTCTTTCTGGTATCATGTTCATCCTTTCTTTTTTTTTGTCTTTCTGGTATATGTTCATCCTTTCTTTTATTTGTCTTTCTGGTATCATGTTCATCCTTTCTTTTATTTGTCTTTCTGGTATCATATGTTCTTTCTTTCTTTTATTTGTCTTTCTGGTATCATATGTTCATCCTTTCTTTTATTTGTCTTTCTGGTATCATATGTTCATCCTTTCTTTTATTTGTCTTTCTGGTATCATATGTTCATCCTTTCTTTTATTTGTCTTTCTGGTATCATATGTTCATCCTTTCTTTTATTTGTCTTTCTTTCTGGTATCATATGTTCATCCTTTCTTTTATTTGTCTTTCTGGTATCATATGTTCATCCTTTCTTTTATTTGTCTTTCTGGTATCATATGTTCATTCTTTCTTTTATTTGTCTTTCTGGTATCATATGTTCTTTCTTTCTTTTATTTGTCTTTCTGGTATCATATGTTCTTTCTTTCTTTTATTTGTCTTTCTGGTATCATATGTTCATTCTTTCTTTTATTTGTCTTTCTGGTATCATATGTTCTTTCTTTCTTTTATCATATGTTCATTCTTTCTTTTATTTGTCTTTCTGGTATCATGTTCATTCTTTCTTTTATTTGTCTTTCTGGTATCATATGTTCATTCTTTCTTTTATTTGTCTTTCTGGTATCATATTTTTGTCTTTCTGGTATCATGTTTATCCTTTCTTTTATATGTCTTTCTTTCTTTCTTTTATTTGTCCTTTCTTTTATTTGTCTTTCTGGTATCATATGTTCTTTCTTTCTTTTATTTGTCTTTCTGGTATCATATGTTCATTCTTTCTTTTATTTGTCTTTCTGGTATCATATGTTCATTCTTTCTTTTATTTGTCTTTCTGGTATCATATGTTCATTCTTTCTTTTATTTGTCTTTCTGGTATCATATGTTCATTCTTTCTTTTATTTGTCTTTCTGGTATCATATGTTCTTTCTTTCTTTTATTTGTCTTTCTGGTATCATGTTCATTCTTTCTTTTATTTGTCTTTCTGGTATCATATGTTCATCCTTTCTTTTATTTGTCTTTCTGGTATCATATGTACTTTCTTTCTTTTATTTGTCTTTCTGGTATCATATGTTCATTCTTTCTTTTATTTGTTTGTCTTTCTGGTATCATATGTTATCTTTCTTTCTTTCTTTTATTTGTCTTTCTGGTATCATATTTGTTTCTTTCTTTCTTTTATTTGTCTTTCTGGTATCATATGTCCCCCCCCCCCTTTCTGGTATCATATGTTCTTTCTTTCTTTTATTTGTCTTTCTGGTATCATGTTCATTCTTTCTTTTATTTGTCTTTCTGGTATCATATGTTCATTCTTTCTTTTATTTGTCTTTCTGGTATCATGTTCATTCTTTCTTTTATTTGTCTTTCTGGTATCATATGTTCATTCTTTCTTTTATTTGTCTTTCTGGTATCATATGTTCTTTCTTTCTTTTATTTGTCTTTCTGGTATCATATGTTCTTTCTTTCTTTTATTTGTCTTTCTGGTATCATATGTTCTTTCTTTCTTTTATTTGTCTTTCTTGTATCATGTTTATCCTTTCTTTTATATGTCTTTCTGGTATCATGTTTATTCTTTCGTTTGTCTTTCTGGTATCATATGTTCATTCTTTCTTTTATTTGTCTTTCTGGTATCATGTTCATTCTTTCTTTTATTTGTCTTTCTGGTATCATGTTCATTCTTTCTTTTATTTGTCTTTCTGGTATCATGTTTATCCTTTCTTTTATTTGTCTTTCTGGTATCATGTTCATTCTTTCTTTTATTTGTCTTTCTGGTATCATTTTGTTCATCCTTTCTTTTATTTGTCTTTCTGGTATCTGGTATCATTATGTTCATCCTTTCTTTTATTTGTCTTTTTTATTTGGTATCATCTTTTTATTTGTCTTTTGTTCATATTTTGTCTTTCTGGTATATATTCTTTTTTGTCTTTCTGGTATCATATGTTCATCCTTTCTTTTATTTGTCTTTCTGGTATCATATGTTCATCCTTTCTTTTATTTGTCTTTCTGGTATCATATGTTCATCCTTTCTTTTATTTGTCTTTCTGGTATCATGTTCATTTCTTTCTTTTATTTGTCTTTCTGGTATTCTTTCTTTTTCTTTTATTTTGTCTTTCTGGTATCATATGTTCATCCTTTCTTTTTTATTTGTCTTTCTGGTTATCTTTTATTTGTCTTTCATATGTTCATTCTTTCTTTCTTTTTATTTGTCTTTCTGGTATCATATGTTCATTTCTTTTATTTGTCTTTCTTTATATTTTGTCTTTCTGGTATCATATGTTCATTCCTTTCTTTTTATTTGTTCATTCTTTCTTTTATTTGTCTTTCTGGTATCATGTTCATCCTTTCTTTTATTTGTCTTTCTGGTATCATTTTGTCTTTCTGGTTCATGTTCCTTTCTTTTATTTGTCTTTTCTGGTATCATGTTCTTTCTTTTTTATTTGTCTTTCTGTTCATTTCTTTCTTTTATTTGTCTTTCTGGTTCTTTCATATGTTCATCTTTCTTTTATTTGTCTTTCTTTTATTTGTCTTTCTGGTATCATATGTTCATCCTTTCTTTTATTTGTCTTTCTGGTATCATATGTTCTTTCTTTCTCATATGTTCATCCTTTCTTTTATTTGTCTTTCTGGTATCATATGTTCATTCTTTCTTTTATTTGTCTTTCTGGTATCATATGTTCATCCTTTCTTTTATTTGTCTTTCTGGTATCATATGTTCATCCTTTCTTTTATTTGTCTTTCTGGTATCATATGTTCATCCTTTCTTTTATTTGTCTTTCTGGTATCATATGTTCATCCTTTCTTTTATTTGTCTTTCTGGTATCATATGTTCATCCTTTCTTTTATTTGTCTTTCTGGTATCATATGTTCATCCTTTCTTTTATTTGTCTTTCTGGTATCATATGGTATCATGTTCCTTTCTTTTATTTGTCTTTCTGGTATCATGTGGTATCATCTTTCTTTCTTTTATTTGTCTTTCTGGTATCATGTTCATTCTTTCTTTTATTTGTCTTTCTGGTATCATATGTTCTTTCTTTCTTTTATTTGTCTTTCTGGTATCATATGTTCATCCTTTCTTTTATTTGTCTTTCTGGTATCATATGTTCTTTCTTTCTTTTATTTGTCTTTCTGGTATCATATGTTCTTTCTTTCTTTTATTTGTCTTTCTGGTATCATACATTCATTCTTTCTTTTATTTGTCTTTCTGGTATCATATGTTCATCCTTTCTTTTATTTGTCTTTCTTGTATCATATGTTCTTTCTTTCTTTTATTTGTCTTTCTGGTATCATACGTTCATTCTTTCTTTTATTTGTCTTTCTGGTATCATGTTTATCCTTTCTTTTATATGTCTTTCTGGTATCATGTTTATTCTTTCGTTTGTCTTTTTGGTATCATATGTTTTTTCTTTCATTTATCTTTCTGGTATCATATGTTTATTCTTTCTTTTGTCTTTTTGGTATCATATGTTTTTTCTTTCATTTATCTTTCTGGTATCATAATTTTGTTCTCTCCTTTGTCTTTCTGGTATCATATGTTCATTCTTTCTTTTGTTTCTGGTATCATGTTCATTCTTTCTTTTGTTTCTGGTATCATATGTTAATTTTTTTGTTATCTTTTTTTAGTAATAGTTCTTTCTTTCTTTAGTCTTTCTGGTATCATATGTTGATCCTTCATTTCCAGGGATGTTGCAGTGAGAAGGGATCCACTATATCACAGTTCGTTTGCATTGCTGACACAGTTTGTGAAGTGTTACTCTTAAGTCATTCAGGTCGGCATTATTTTGATTCTTCAGCGTTGCAATTACTGACATCACATCTGAGAAGATAGCTACTTGTCTCTCTGAACTTTCTTCTGTCATTAGAACTTCTGCTGCAGTTTTTAAGACTTCTGCCACTGTTCTAAAGTTACTTGAGAATTTTCCTGTTGCGACTGAGAGCTTTTTTTGTGTGCCATTGCTTAAGCTCAAATTGACACCTCCACCCCCATCTTCTGTTGCATCTTTTGCTGATCCATCTTTGTATGTGTGGATCTAGGTGTTTCTTGGGTAATGTTTCTCTATGCATTTGTGGTTAGGACTCTTTTTTTTGTTTCATTCTGGCTATTCTTTCTCTCAACACCTGGATGGTTTTCTATCATTTCATGGAAGCACTGTCATTTACAAACTAGTAGCTTGTGTGCAGTGTAGATGGGCTTAGCTGTTGATATTACATTGATGGTATATGCTCTCATCTTTGTTTTGACTGTTTCAACAAAGTTGCTTCACTTCAGTCTTCCCATTCCAAGTCCATTTATTCTCTGGTACATTGGGTGGTATATCAGCCTCTGGAATTTCTCGGCTTGTTGCTGGGCTGTGCTATCTCATCTATCCTCCATTGGCTGGAGGTATGTAATCTTTTCCAACTCTTCAGTGGGTGTTGACTTCATGCCCCCTGTTATGATTCTCATTGCTTGGTTTTGACAGATAGCAAAGCTACCTCAACTTGACACACGCATAACTTATGAAGAGGCAAGTGTTTTATCAAGCACAGATACAGGAGCAAGTGGGAAGCAGAACATCCAGGCCACAATGAAAATGGGAGCGTATTACCAACTCAGCAGAAATTAACAAGTGGTAATCTTCAGACTTTGCACAGGTCACAATAGATTGGGATACCATCTATTCAACAAGTTAAAGATAGGCACTATTGATGAATGTAACTGTGGTACTGATGAATGTAACTGTTGTACTGATGAATGTAACTGTGGCACTGATGAATGTAACTGTGGTACTGATGAATGTAACTGTGGTACTGATGAATGTAACTGTTGTACTGATGAATGTAACTGTGGCACTGATGAATGTAACTGTGGTACTGATGAATGTAACTGTTGTACTGATGAATGTAACTGCGACACTAATATAATGATTGCTGAACATCTACTTCAAAGGTGTTCAACATATGAGGAACAGAGAAAGCGCATTATGGTCATCACCATTTACCATTCCAGGAAAAGCTCTATGGAGATATCAACAGCCTCAAAGTGACCACTTCTTCCTTTGAACATATTCAAGTTGATATCTAAGGGTGAACAAAGAAGAAGAAGAAAATGATCATTCTTTCTGTTTTTGTCTTTGTGGTATCATATGTTTATCCTTTCTTTTTGTCTTTGTGGTATCATATGTTTATCCTTTCTTTTTGTCTTTGTGGTATCATATTTTTGTCTTTCTAGTATCATATATTCTTTTTTGTCTTTCTGGTGTCATATTTTTGTCTTTCTGGTATATATTCTTTTTTGTCTTTCTGGTATATTTTTGTCTTTCTGGTATCATATATTCTTTTTGTCTTTCTGGTATCATATTTTTGTCTTTCTGGTATCATATTTTTGTCTTTCTGGTATCATATATTCTTTTTTGTCTTTCTGGTATATTTTTGTCTTTCTGGTATCATATATTGTGTATTCCTTTTTTTTTCTTTTTCTGATATCTCATTTTCATTTTATCTTTTGTCTTTCTGGTATCATATGCTGATCCTCTCTTTTGTCTTTCTGGTATCATATGCTGATCCTCTCTTTGGTTTTTCTGGTATCATATGCTTTTTCTTTCTTTTGTCTTTCTGGTATCATATGCTTTTTCTTTCTTTTGTCTTTCTGGTATCAAATATTCTTTCTTTCTTTTTGTCTTTCTGGTATTTAAATATTCTTTCTTTCTTTTTTTCTTTCTGGTATCACATTTTCATTTTATCTTTTATTTTCTTTTATCATATGTTAACTCTATCTTTACTCTTTCTGGTATCACATTTTCATTTTATCTTTTATCTTTCTGTTATCATATGTTAACTCTATCTTTACTCTTCCTGGTATCATATGTTGGTCCTCACTTTTGTCTTTCTTGTATATGTTCAACCTTTCTTTTGTCTTTCTTATATCGCATGCTTATCCTTTCTTTTATCTTTCTTCTGTCACATGTTCATTCTTTCTTTTATCTATCTTGTTTCACATGTTTATTCTTTATTTTATCTTTCCAGTTATATTTTCAATTATTTCTTTTGTCATTCTGGCATCATTGCATAATTTATTTATTATATCTGTAATGGCTTTATGTCTATCTGCTATCATTTGTTTTTCCTTTTGTTTGCAGGGTATTTTTTAAAATTTAACCTGCTAATAGCCATTTAAATCCTTAGGTCAGATAGTTGCAAAAAAAAGAAAAGATACTGTCATGACAGGTTTAACATGTACAGATGTCATGATAGGTTTAACATGTACAGATGTCATGATAGGTTTAACATGTACAGATGTTTGACAAGTCTCTTCCTATTTGTAAACTTTTATTTCCTCACTTGTATCTAACTGATTGACATGAAACAATTGTCACAATTAACTGCCATTTTATGATATAAACTGCTATGTCACATGAACATTACAACTCAACATGAGATTCAGTTTGTTCAGCACATGACCTCACAGCTGGCAGCCATTTTTGTTGTCTCTTGTCATGTCAGGTTGTTGACCATTTTTGTTGTTTCTTGTCATGTCAGGTTGTTGGCCATTTTAGTTGTCTCTTGTCATGTCAGGTTGTTGGCCATTTTTGTTGTCTCTTGTCATGTCAGTTTGTTGTCCATTTTTGTTGTCTCTTGTCATGTCAGTTTGTTGTCCATTTTAGTTGTCTCTTGTCATGTCAGGTTGTTGGCCATTTTAGTTGTCATGTATGTTTATTGGCCATTTTTGATTGTTGTTGTCTCTTGTCATGTCAGTTTATTGACTATTTTTGTTGTCTCTTGTCATGTCAGTATTTTTGTTGTCTCTTGTCATGTATGTTTATTGACCATTTTTGATGCTATGTTGCCGAGTTATGTTTCTGAGACTTAATCAAGATAACAAAATAAATTCAACAAAATCATATAACACAGTGTTCAACAGCCCAGTTAACAAAACAAGTTTAATAGTCCAGATAACAACAGTTGAACAACCCAGATAGGAAAAATGGTTCAACAGTTCAAACACAAAATGCATGTGTGCTCAGTTTATTTGAACGTCAGTTTACAGAGGACAGTTTTGAGTTTGTTGTTATGCCGACTCCTACTGTTATTATTGAATTGTTGTGTCTTAGAAGAGCTTATATATATAAAATATTGTCTCATGGACAGAATACAAATATATTTATTATAATGTTTAATGTTAAAGCAAAATGCCCATTGGTTCTTGAATCTCAGACCTGACCAATACACATTGTGCTTTAAAACAGAATATTCATTGGTCACTAAGTCTCAGTAAATAACATGTATAAATGTTGTTCTTGTGTATTCTGATTCAAACCCGCTATCATGTTCACATATTTGTTTTATTGCTTTTTAAAAAAATTGATGATGAAAAATTACCTGTTCAGCCTCTTAATTAGGATATATAGTAGGTAACACAAAGTGATTTTTGTTTGCACAGAAACACCAGAGAAAACAATGCAGTTTGGAAGCCCTTGGGAAACCATTAAATTTAGTACTTTTTAAAAAAATTGGACAACAGATAAAAAAGTAATGGCATTTTTAAAAGTGTGGGGACTTTTGCAAAGTTGAAAAAGTGACATCACACCAACTTTAGTGCACTCCCGTTTTCTTAAATATTATCTTACAGCCTTCTCTAACAAACAGCTTACAGTCTGCAATATACTGATCACACAAAGAAAACAATAGGGCTACATCATGAATAATTATCTAAGACCAAAAATTGCAAAGCTGCAAAACACATTACCAAAAAATGTCATTTTTTGCATGAAAGTCAATTTTCACATCATATTTCAAAAAGTATAAAAGACACAAGCTTTAAATTTGTACACATTAATCTACATACTACACAGATACATCACAATTTTTTTCAGAGGATTTGAACACCTGTTTGTTCTTTTATAACTTTTTAAAAAGTGTCCAGAGTCCAATTTGTCGCATGGGAAGAAGAAACAAATTTTTTTTTAGATATTGTCCATATTTCATAAAAATAATTTGTAGGCAATAATTAACAACATCTAAATGCTTTTTTGAGTTAAAACAACTGGTTACTAGCATTTAAAATGGTTTTTCATATTATCGTAGTACGAGTCATCTGCAACAATAAAATTTGACATTAATTTTTTTTTTACATGTATAGAGAATTACATGTACTATTATTATATATATATACATGTATTGTATTGAAAAACAGGACCAACCTTAAAACTCGAAAAGGGCACAGCCTGCTTAAATTAAAATATATATTAATTAATATGAATACATGAGTTTGAACTTTGTAAAGTGCATTTTATGAAAACTGTTTATATATATATATATTTCTTCTTTTCGAGGAATTTTAACGACTGTCATCTAGTAGCTGCTAGTCTGGACATGTCAGTACAGCATCAGCTATTTAGTTATGGAATTTTCCGGTCTCTTAGCCTTCAATCAATGTGTCGGCGATTGACGTTGGCCTTGCGATACCCTTCACTTCACCTCAAGGTCATAATTCACCCTATTATGTTACAAAAGAAACCTTCATTCAATTACACATTAATCAAAACATGCATTTTTTATTCAAAGTGGTAACTTTCTTAGCTTTTCAAGCTCCTGAAATAATTAAATTGATGCGTGAATGTCTGAATTGTTGATAGCACATTCAATCCACGCTGTTACAACAACTGTGTGATCGTGTTAAATTGCTAAATAATATTAAAACTATTGTAAATTTTACTTTGAAGTTCAAAACATTTTTAATAAGTGATATACTTACGTATAGTTATCCTCAAATCAGAAGATGTGATGAAGTTTGAACATGAAATAACATAAGTGGCGTCTCGATCTTGATCGACATCGGGAGTGACCACAGTCGATGGAACAGCCTCACTCTGCATCCTTCGCTAAAATTCTTGGCTGAGTTTGAGCGTTACTGAACTTACTCAAAGTCAATTCTCTCGACCACCAAATATCACAATTCTTTGAAATTTCACATGAATAAAGAAAAATGGCTCCCGAAACTTCTCATACCATGCAAGGAATTGTAACATCACGTAGAATGCCAAATCTTGTGAAATTTCAACTTCACGTCAAGATATCAGCGCGCCGAGAGAAACCACGCGGAGCATTGCTATTTTTTTTATTAGTAAAAAAATACTTTGATACCTTTTTTTATTTGGGAATTAATAAACTTCAAAATAGAAGAAGATAAAGACTATCGTGATATAAATTTTATTACAATCTGTTTAATAGCAAAGGGGCAATAATGACTTAAACTTGACGAATTTCCCTCAGTTTTCTCCACTTTCGTTCATTTTCAACAGCACAAAGTGGGCACTTTGTGGTACCTATATATAATGTTTTCAATTCCAAATAATATGTTCCATTGCTGACATGTAAAAGTGGCATCACATCACCTGTCAAATTATTGTAAATAGAGCAAATCAAAATTATTTAATTGTGTGTGTGTTTATTACTCTAAAATATTAGTTTCATCATATTTGTCATGGAGTGACCCAACAACAGTAAATAATATAAACCAACTGAAAAAAAAAACAAATAAAAACACGGGGGGGGAGGGGGGTGTATACAAGCCTGAGCTGTTTAGTTTAATAAATAATTGATGTTTTATAAGAACACCACTAGTCTACCTTCACTTTCCCTGCCGTGTCTCCACCAATCACTATATGTTTTTATTGCTGGAATTCTCTTCAATAACCAGCCATTTGGTTGATATTATTTGCTGTGCTATTATAGTTAGTTCTCTTTCTTTTCCCTGACGAAGGCCTTGTGGCTGCAACTTTGGCTTTTTTCTTTATCTTTTGTCCCAGTAAGACCTAGTTTCAATTATTTTTTCATATCTATCCAGCCTGGTTTTTTTCACATGATATTTATGTTTTGTTTTGTATCTGCATTTGTTAATTTTTTTTCTCCCCATGTGTCTTTTGTACAATTCGTCTCTTTTGTCTTATAGCATTTCTATATTTCTCATCTTTGTTCCTTATTCTAACGATGGGTAGTCCCAAAACAGGCTGTGTGTGTAAAGTCTTGTTCTTTCCACTCTGTAAAGTTGCTTTCACACACACACTGTAAAGTATCAGTCTGTCTGCTCCAGGGGAAGCAGGCCCTAAACTTGGTCACTTCAGCCGACGCAGGATGGTGTATGTATAAAGTAGAAGTGTAGAGTGTGATTACCGCGAATGGTGTACTGTTCGTGTGCTGACCAATATAACCACTCACACTTGTGTCTACAAGGCACCAATGCAGACTGCTGGAATCTTAGTTTACTCAATTTATTCAGACGTACACACTGGGACATACGAGTACATCATGGTTCGTTGACATATCAATTTGTAGGTATACATAGCAGATCTGAAGTCATGACACATTCAGAAATAATGGGCAGTACATCAAAAGTTCAATGTCATGATACATTATGGCCACATCCCCCTATCTGACTAAACGCGTCAGTGAAGGGCGGATCGATAAATAACCAAAGTTACTTGACGTCCATAGTTTGTAGTATATATTATGAAACCACGAAAGGGGGTTTCTAGCAAGATTGAGATCTCCCTGTCACTGTCCGATAATAAGATAAATAATCTGTTCTCTTGGCAGTGATCAAAACATATGATGACCGAAATCCAACATGGCTGTCTCCCTGAGTTGTCGTTCACTCATTCATAGGAAGGAGAATATAAGCCAGAGTTAATTTATAATGGTTATATAAAGGATTTCATAAATGTTTCCATACAGCTCTACGGTGATCAGGTTAATTCACGTAGCCATAACCGCTGCAGGAAAATCTGTCATCTTCGTCGATACCAAACACGACACTAGCATAACGAAGCACCAAAAGTCAAGCTAGGCCTAACCGACGAGAGATCATCAAAAATAGGAGCTGGGTTTACCTGGAGTCCGAATCATCTATATACTGACATAAGGAGAGTCTCTAACACAAACTATCGTAGAGACACCATCTCCTTCAGAAGAAAAACCACGTCGTAAGACATTTTTTTCTGACGAAAGGACCAGCTCTTGAAAAAACGTACCCCGCCATTTGTAAGCGGTACATCGGAACTCATCACGACTTGTCAAGACAACTCATACTTCCGCTAGACCGGAATACAAGAATCTAGTCCCTCCTACCCATCCAAAATATACAATATAGGACTGATTCTACTTGTACTAATAATATGTAATACATATGAATTCAGGCCATAAACACAATAAGCAAATTAATATATTTTCTGGCCCTAAAAATAAGTACAAACGCAAGCGCAATATCCTTGCGCTGGATCAATATCCAGAACGATTACTCCTATAATCAAAAGTGTGAATCAAACATGGATTATCTCGCTTTTACCATAAACAGCATTTTCATACACAAATAAATGAATGTCTATATTTTTCCCATATTAAATAGCCATATCGATTTTTGTAAAATGTGCGTCAAAATATGCACGCAACAGATTACCACACCCCTCGGGAAAAAAAAAATGGTACATTTTTTTTTTGAAATACATCTAGGAGCAACATACAATAGGCTCACAACGCAGCAATAACAATGCGCAGATGATAAGCATAAGTTTTATGACCTTAGAGAAAGTACTTCTCTAAGTATAAATATTTCCAGAGAGGTGTCACCAACGCATACTACAATATTAGCAATGACACAATTTCCACATTAGTTTATACATAAATTCCATCTAAGATATCTTAACATCATGATCATCAAAGACGAAAAACATTGAAAGATCAGCGGTGAATACATATCAATGAACCGCTAAGTAGTGTTACAATCAATATATGATATATTACATATGTGTACACATTTCAACATAGAAACAACTGTATCAAAGTTGTATAACAGTTATGAATCATGTGGGCATCTAGACAAAATATCTGCCATCACATTTTCTGACCCACGGATAGCTCGCACCGAAAAATGAAATGGCTGTAGAGCAATCGCGTATCGCGTTGATCTCGCGCTCTTCAGATTTTTACTCTGAATAGCCGTAAGAGCTTTCTGGTCAGTTTCCACAATGAAATGCGCGCCCAGAAGAAATCTTTGCAGTTTAAGGATTGACCAAACCATAGCCAATAATTCACGGTCTAGGACCGAGTAATTCTTCTCTGCGGCATTTAATTTCCGAGAAATATACATCACAGGATGCAGAGTTCCAGAGTACTCTTGCATTAGTGCAGCTCCAATCCCGGTGGATGAAGCGTCACTACGAAGAATAAATGTCTTATCCTTAGAAGGCAATACTAGGATAGGTGAAGTAGAAAACATAGTTTTAACCTTATCCAAAGAGGATTGACATTCTTGAGTCCAATGGACTACATTAGGAGACCCTTTCTTTAGCAAGGAAGAAAGAGGTGACATAATGGAGGACAGATTCGGGATGAATCGTCCATAAAATTGTATTAGACCTAAGAGACTTCGTACTTGCTTTTTAGTCTTAGGAATAGAAATGTTAAGTATCTTACTTGTATTATGGTCTTCTGTTTTTAGGAACCCATGACCAACACGGTGTCCTAAGAAAGATATTTCGCTAAAACCAATACATGCTTTCGATGGTTTCGCTGTCAGGTTATGCTCGCGTAAGATAGACAATAGTTCATTTATACCATTATAGTGATCGTTCCAAGTATCACTGAAAAGACAGATGTCATCAAGATACGCAATGACATCTGAGCGATGAGATAGGATTCGACGCATCATGCGTACAAATGTAGCAGGGGCGTTCATAAGACCGAAAGGCATGAAATTCCATTGGAATAGACCCCTAGGCGTCGAAAAAGCAGTAAACGGTTTGGCGTGTTCGGATAGTGGAACTTGCCAATATCCCTTAGACAAATCGAGTTTAGTAAAGAAGTGAGAATTCGATAGTCTCGTAAGTAGCTCTTCTAGTAAAGGCATAGGTTCAGCATCGAATTTAGTCACTTGATTCAATTTGCGATAATCCACGCAAAGACGTATGTTATTGTCTTTTTTTCGTACTATAACCATCGGCGAAGAATATGCTGATGTGGATGGTTCAATAATTTTTAACTCTATCATCTCATCTAACTCTTTCTCTACCTGTGCTTGAAAATGTATCGGGATAGGATACGGTCTGACTCTTATAGGACTATGGTCAGTAAGAATAATGTCATGTTGAATGACATCAGTTTGACCAGGAATGTCAGTAAGGACATCCTGAAATTGTTCTAACATAGTAGAAACTTGTTTCTGCTCTCCTGGAGATAATTCTGGAGAAATTGCAACATCTTTCCATGATTCATTAGAGTGAAGAGGAATCATTGGAAAAGGTAAATTTACATCCGAGAAACTCGTTTCCTCATCCTGTATTACTGACAGAGATGAGTACTGTCCATGTTGGACTGGAAAATCGTCCGTTGCCTGGAAAACAGGTTGTAAATAATCAGGACGTTCATGGAATTCCGTGAGCATGTTGATGTGGAAGGTTTTACGCTTCCCGTCAATATCGACGATATAGTCAACATCGGAAACCTTTGATATTATATCGTACGGACCTTTCCAAGAAATGAGAAGTCTATTTTCCCTACAAGGTAGCAAGACAAATGCTTTGTCACCTGGACAAAGTTGACGCAAACATCTCTTTTTATTGGCAAATTCCCTTGCCTTCTGTTTCGCAAATTCAGAAGAAGCAGTTGCCAATTTGCATGCTTCAATAATCTTGTGTCTAAGTGCGATGACATATTCATAAGAGGATTTTTGTGTCATCGACAATATTATCAGCAGTTATAAGATCATGCAGTAAGGACATAGGACCTCGCGGTTTCGCGCCAAAGACAAGTTCAAAGGGAGAAAATCCTGTATGTTCGTTGGCGACCTCTCTATATGCAAAGAGAGCCGCGGGTAAAACCCTATCCCAATCCTGAGGATGATCTTCTGTTATCTTACCTAGTAGGTTTTTCAGAGTTCTATTCAAACGTTCCACCATCCCATTGGACATAGGATGATAAATACTACTCAGCGATCTCTCTATCTTCAGAGTCGACATTACTTGAGACATGGTATCCGATATGAGTTGGGTACCATGGTCGGATAATATTTCTGCTGGAAATCCCAGACGAGAAAATATTAACCAAAGAGCATCTGCGACATCAGCAGTAGTTATGCTCTTTAGAGGAACAGCCTCCGGCCAACGTGTGCACATATCAACACACGTCAAAATAAATTGGTGTCCTCTAGCAGACTTTATCTTAAATGGACCAATGATGTCTATCGCCATTTTTTGAAATGGCCGAATGGGAATGTCTGCAGCCTGAATAGGTGCATCATGGCGTGGACCTCTGGATTTAATCTCTTGACATACTTTACAAGATCGACAATAGATTCGTATGTCCTTATTCACCGCAGGCCAAAAGAAAGATTGAAGAACTCTAGCTTTAGTACGGGAAAAAAACCCATATGTCCAGCACACTGCGAATCATGAGCGTGCTGTAAAATTTTAACTCTCATATTTTTAGGCACAAGGATTTGAGAATGAATGGACTTAGCGGAGTCTTGTACCATACGTACAAGTACGCCATTCTTCAACGTAATCCAAGATTTACGATTAGTATCCTTATTCGGATCACCTTTTGTTGCCAGAGTAAAGAATTTCTTTAGAGTAGGATCATCTTCCTGCTGTTTGATAAAGGAATCGTGGGAAATCTCCAAGGGATCATCTTGGATCTGCGCATCATTATCTTCAGAATGTGAAGATTGTGGCATATTGAGAGCTTGAGCCCTAGTGATTACTGCATTAGCAGATTGCATATTAACATTTTCCCAATTAGAAATTTGCTGTGGAGTGCATTCTTTCACTCCATGAATGCGACCGATGATAAGATCAGCGATCGGATTCGGCAAGAGACATGCTTGCACCTCTCCTGTAAAGAAAGGCGTAGCAATATTGATAATGGCAGTGGAGTACTTCTCCAATGTGCCACCAAATGTTACACATTTGACTATATTGCCTGTAGCTCGAGAAGGATTTACGAGTGATTGCCTCACTCCAATTGTAGTGCACCCCGAGTCGAAAAGAATTGATACCGGAGTACCATCTATTAGGCCCCTATTAAAGACAAGAGCACCCCTTCCATTATGCGCAATTGACGCATGGAGAGCGGGAAGTGGGTGACCGCAGCTTAAAGTAGACACTGTGGTTGGATCGAATAATGTTTTGCATTGCGAACACTCAGATGCTCTAGCAAAATCAAAAGCGGAATTCGCTACACTATTGGAGTCTTTTTTATCATTATTCTGATTATCGGTGTCGTGGAACTCCTGTTGTGCAGAGTTAGCCTGGTAATAAGATTTACCATGTCTTTTGTGTTGTGATCTACCTCGGTTATAATTGTCTCTATAATTATTATTGCCTCTGTTATAACCCCTATTTGGGTTTGAATCATAATATTCATGATCATAATCATCATGCTCATTAAATTGAGTATCCCTGTAATATTGTTTCTTTTGTCTCCATGAAGCACTTGGGTAGTTCCTATAGCTACTCCCTTTCCGAGAATTTCTAACATTATGGGCACCCCTCGCGTGTCGAGGACTATCAGCCCGATTCCAGTTCTTCGAAGAAGAACTCTGATTTGAGTGGTTATCTTGGTTTTGATACTTATTCCAATTAACCTTTTTATCAAATTTATTTTTAGCTCCTTGGAATTTGTGTGAGTAATTCTGATTATATTCTGTTGCCGAAGCAACTGGCATACTCTCTTTAATGTTAGAGTTACTAAGAATCATGTCAGGGTGTGCCGTGGCATACTGGTCACAATATTCTTCCATTTGCTTTATTGTACTAGGTTTACGCTCATGTAAGAACTCTAGGAATGATTTATTTACAGAAGACATGACCTTGTCTCTTAGCAATAAATCCGTAAGACCATCAAATGTTTTCTCTGTTTTGGATAATTCAATCCATCGTGAAAGTGTAATTCGTGCTTTTGAGATGAATTCTGAGAATTCTACACCTACCTCAGGTCTCATTGTTTTAAACAAAAGACGATAACCTTCTTCAGACAGCTGATATCTCTTTATCAAAGCTGCCCTAACAGCATCATAATTATCTTTGTCGGCCTCTTCAACAAAATATAACTTACTCAGAGACTCCCCTTTTAGATTTTCAGACAACTGATTCACATACTGTGATTTGTCAACATTATGAGATCGACAAGCCCGTTCAAATCTAGAAAGCCAAAATGTTATGTCATCACTGGTAGGGTTAAACGCTGGTACCTTGACCTTGTACACGAAGGGTTTACCATTACCACCAGATGCCTGATTAACATTACTCATACATGTCAATTTTAATTTCTCTAATTCAAACTCATGTTCTCTTATTGCTTTTCTCTCTTCAGCTTCTCTATCTAATCTTCTCTGTTCTGCAGCAGCTTCTAATTTCTTCTGTTCTGCAGCAGCAGCAACTTCTAGTTTTTTCTGTTCTGCAGCAGCTTCTAATTTTTTCTGTTCTGCAGCAGCTTCTAATTTCTTCTGTTCTGCAGCAGCTTCTAATTTTTTCTGTTCTGCAGCAACTTCTAATTTCTTCTGTTCTGCAGCAGCTTCTAATTTCTTCTGTTCTGCATCAAATCTCCTTTCCTCCACTTGCATCTGCAATTTCTTAAGTTCAGCAGCAGCAGTATCAGCTTCTTTTTCTAATCTTTTTTCTTCAGCTAGAGCTTTCCTTTCTTCTGCAGCAGCTTTTTTTTCTTCTATTTGAAGTTTTCTCTCCTCAGCCGCAGCTTTTTTTTCTTCAACAGCAGCAGCAGTTTTTTTTCTCTTCTGCAGCTAATGCTTTGTCATATTGAGCAACAGCCCATTGTTCTAAGTCTTTTCCAGTCTTATCAAGAGATTTTCCTTGAGCAATAAAATAATCTAATGTAGACATATTGTCTTCTTAAATCAGAAACCTGAAAAAGTAAATAAATTACCCTCTTTCAAGTTAATGGGAGACAAGTCTATACCTTAGACTTAGTCTTAGTCCAAACTTGTATGGTTTATAATAACCAATGATAACTTGAGTACCTGTGGACAACAATAATTGTATCTCAAATACTGTGGGGACAAGCCTTACAAAGGTCTTGTATACCTCAATGTAATCAAAGATCACTTGAGTACCTGTGGAAAAAAAAATATTTCCCTTTACCAATCACTTTGGGAGACAAGCCTTACAAAGGTCTTGTACATTTTGTTTTATAACAATAACAATCAGAAAGTACTGATCTGTACTATACTATCAGTGTATACCACTATACGTCATATGTCAACTAAAGACATTACAAATGACAAACAAGAAAAGACAATCTGAAAACATTTGCAGAGATCAAATTAAATCAAATAGGAGAAATGAAAAAAAATGATCACAGAAACCGTGATGATAACTGCCATAAGATAACAAGACAAATAACGCCACAGTGTATAAACATAAGGGTGTAAAAAACTGAAATGAAAGAAAAGATGAGACCTACAATTATACAAACAAATCAAACAAAACTAAGGAACACAAAAAATGTTACAAATACAAATATGAAACAGTCGTCACAACTAACCAAATATTTGCAAACTATGTTGCATGCAAATTTCAATTAAGAAATTGCTCCCTATCGAACGCCAGAACAAGACCAATATCACTCGGTATTTCCTGTTCTAGTCACCACCCATCCAGGCCCGCAACATATAAACCCCTACACATATAAACAAATAACATGTAAGCATAAATAGCATATAGCATACAATATCATTTACGTCATGAATGGAATGTGTTGCAGGTATAGTGTTGTAAAGCAGGCACAGTTTATTTTAATACTAATAACTTGCCACTTTATTCAGTAATAGATTTAATTTTAAACTATTACACTGTCAATTTTTCTCTGTTGAGCATCTGAAGAACCAACGATGAACTATGCACTTTATGTTCAGCAACACTGTGATTCTTCTGTACGTTGAGAAATGTCAACAATATTGCTCCAGATATTTTCTACACTTGATACCACTGTCCTGTGTAATACTGTCTGTACAGCGAAAAACTGTCAACAAGCGCTGACCTAGATACAGCATCCTATCGGTAATACAGGTCAAGCTGACATCGACTGTAAAACTGTCCTACTGGTGTTGATGTGTTCAAACAAATGTTCTTTCAGCTGTAAACTGTGATTCTCAACACAAAACTGCGTAAGCTGGACCCAGGAATCTGGCTCGCCACTGTAAAGTCTTGTTCTTTCCACTCTGTAAAGTTGCTTTCACACACACACACTGTAAAGTATCAGTCTGTCTGCTCTGTAAGGAAGAGTGGTGTGTTGTTGAGATCAGGCATGCTCCAGTCTACCCAGCTGTAAATGGGTAACTCACCCTAGTCCTGAGTTAGGGAAGGCAAAGGCTCCAGGGGAAGCAGGCCCTAAACTTGGTCACTTCAGCCGACGCAGGATGGTGTATGTATAAAGTAGAAGTGTAGAGTGTGATTACCGCGAATGGTGTACTGTTCGTGTGCTGACCAATATAACCACTCACACTTGTGTCTACAAGGCACCAATGCAGACTGCTGGAATCTTAGTTTACTCAATTTATTCAGACGTACACACTGGGACATACGAGTACATCATGGTTCGTTGACATATCAATTTGTAGGTATACATAGCAGATCTGAAGTCATGACACATTCAGAAATAATGGGCAGTACATCAAAAGTTCAATGTCATGATACATTATGGCCACATCCCCCTATCTGACTAAACGCGTCAGTGAAGGGCGGATCGATAAATAACCAAAGTTACTTGACGTCCATAGTTTGTAGTATATATTATGAAACCACGAAAGGGGGTTTCTAGCAAGATTGAGATCTCCCTGTCACTGTCCGATAATAAGATAAATAATCTGTTCTCTTGGCAGTGATCAAAACATATGATGACCGAAATCCAACATGGCTGTCTCCCTGAGTTGTCGTTCACTCATTCATAGGAAGGAGAATATAAGCCAGAGTTAATTTATAATGGTTATATAAAGGATTTCATAAATGTTTCCATACAGCTCTACGGTGATCAGGTTAATTCACGTAGCCATAACCGCTGCAGGAAAATCTGTCATCTTCGTCGATACCAAACACGACACTAGCATAACGAAGCACCAAAAGTCAAGCTAGGCCTAACCGACGAGAGATCATCAAAAATAGGAGCTGGGTTTACCTGGAGTCCGAATCATCTATATACTGACATAAGGAGAGTCTCTAACACAAACTATCGTAGAGACACCATCTCCTTCAGAAGAAAAACCACGTCGTAAGACATTTTTTTCTGACGAAAGGACCAGCTCTTGAAAAACGTACCCCGCCATTTGTAAGCGGTACATCGGAACTCATCACGACTTGTCAAGACAACTCATACTTCCGCTAGACCGGAATACAAGAATCTAGTCCCTCCTACCCATCCAAAATATACAATATAGGACTGATTCTACTTGTACTAATAATATGTAATACATATGAATTCAGGCCATAAACACAATAAGCAAATTAATATATTTTCTGGCCCTAAAAATAAGTACAAACGCAAGCGCAATATCCTTGCGCTGGATCAATATCCAGAACGATTACTCCTATAATCAAAAGTGTGAATCAAACATGGATTATCTCGCTTTTACCATAAACAGCATTTTCATACACAAATAAATGAATGTCTATATTTTTCCCATATTAAATAGCCATATCGATTTTTGTAAAATGTGCGTCAAAATATGCACGCAACAGTGTGTCTATGGCTTTGTTCATTAAAAAAACTCCAATGCCATTTTTCATTTGTTATTGAAGTCTTACAACAGGTTAGCATAAGTATTGCTTTAAAAAAACAAATACTAATTGGTTACTATTTGTCAGATCTGTTTTGATAATGTTTCTATATCAAATAAAATATTTATTGATGAGTAAGTGGTAAAAGTAAATAATATTAAACATTGCTTCAGAGAAAAATAATTTTTTCTTTTTAAAATCTTACGCTGATTATAGACACTGCATTTTGGTTTACGTTGAGGTGTTTTTAGAGTTGTGTATGTTGTATGGAGCTGTCTGCATAAAGTGACTCTTTTTGTCTCAGGCTGTTTTTTTAAGTTTTATCCAGACACCAGATTATATTTTTTTTCCACACAGATGATGTTTTAAAACAAGTAATTTATTTTCATGAGAAAATATTACGTTTCATATATAAATAAATTGAAAGCTATATTGTCCGTTTTTTCATCTACACAAAATTGTTTCACTACTTCTAGACTATATAGAAGTCTGAAATTTGGCATGCTGATAGATACCCTTGAAAAATAAAAAATTATATACTGTGGCGCTATAATTAAGCCAGCAACATTGTGCACCACGGGAAATAATTTTATAATAATTTGTCATTTTAAAGGGAAGTTAGCAGCTTATTTTAAAATTAAAGATTGTATGTGATTTATAATCTAAAACTGTCTCACTATTACAACGCAGCTTTTAAAAATTAAGCAAATAATTTTGGAATATAAAAATATACAAACACTATTTTAAAATTTATATTGCCAATATTAAATTGTTGTATAATCATAAAGTAGCTCACTTTAGAAAGTGGATTGTCATTATGCATAAAAATTACAAGTGTGCTTTGTAGCGTCTGTCCCTGAAACTAAAGATTAATTTAATAAATGTATGCAGGGTAGGCACACATTTAAAATGCTCCACAATGCAATGAGGTGGTTGTAAACATGAGTCTTTGCAGCATAATAAAAGGGACAATTACCGAAATTGCAGATAATGTCAAGCATATCAGTAAAAAGGGGACTGCAGAGAAGAAATTGAAATTTGACATCTGATGGATGCAGGACTGAAAACTAAGCAAGACAGATAAGAAAAGAGCAGGTTAAATAAGGAAACAATTATCAAATGTAAAACGACAAAAGAAGCATGGCTAAACCACAAGTGCACAGACTGGAAATGTAGCACAGAATAGACACAACAACAATTAGTGATTTTGTAGAAGATAGATACAATAAACGGCAAATTAATTATACAAAATTTAACAGAGAGGACCACAGAAGTAAAAATATATCTATATTTTGAATTTTGTAGGCTACACTAATTGATTAGACAAAGTGAATCAAGAGTAAATTATCAAAATGTTATTAAGCATAAACATCTGTGGGAAGGGCTGGAGAATAATAAAGAACGTGCTGGCAACAAACAGCTGCTGTGAGAATTAGCAGCCTAATATAAACATCTCAGCAGGTAAAAAGTGTTACACAGGGATGTGTGCTGTCATCAAATGTGTTCAATGTGCACAGTAAAAAAAAAATGAAATCCATAAAGGACGTGAAAGAAATATCAGTGGGTGGACATAATATAATTAATATACGCCGATGAGAACTCTTAAAGGCAAATAGTGAAAAGGAGTTGTATGAAATGATTGGTACAAAAGTGACAGAAAGTTAAAATAAAGGCCTTATCCTTAATAGCAAAAAAAAAACCAAAAGCTATAGTCATCTAGAAGAAAATGACTTCTCCAGAATGCTCTTTTCATAGTGAATAGAGCAATTTTAAAACAGGTCAATAGATTCAAATACCTGGGCACGTGAATCAAATCAGATGGATGTTGTATCTCAGATGTGATGTGTAGAATATACCAAGTAAATAGAACAATTTTAAAACAGGTCCATAGATTCAAATACCTGGGCACGTGAATCAAATCAGATGGATGTTGTATCTCAGATGTGATGTGTAGAATATACCAAGTAAATAGAACAATTTTAAAACAGGTCCATAGATTCAAATACCTGGGCACATGAATCAAATCAGATGGATGTTGTATCTCAGATGTGATGTGTAGAATATACCAAGTAAATATAACAATTTTAAAACAGGTCAGTAGATTCAAATATCTGGGCACATGAAGCAAATCAGATGGATGTTGTATCTCAGATGTGATGTGTAGAATATACCAAGTAAATAGAACAATTTTAAAACAGGTCCATAGATTCAAATACCTGGGCACATGAATCAAATCAGATGGATGTTGTATCTCAGATGTGATGTGTAGAATATGGCAAGTAAATAGAACAATTTTAAAACAGGTCCATAAATTCAAATACCTGGGCACATGAATCAAATTCGATGAATGTTGTATCTCAGATGTGATGTGTAGAATATACCACATAAATAGAACAATTTTAAAACAGGTCCATAGATTCAAATACCTGGGCACATTAATCAAATTGGATGGATGTTGTATCTCAGAAGTGATGTGTAGAATATACCAAGTAAAAGCAGTATTCTATTTAAAAAGATAAGCATTTTATGCAACAACTCTTTGTTGGGTAGAAGTAAGAAAGAGAGCTCTGCAGAGTCATATAGGACCAATCTTGACATACGGAAGTGAACAATTCCTCAGGTTAGAAACAAGCAATCTACTTTCTTTTGGGGCATGTTATGGGAAGGAAGCAGGAGTATATTGTAACAATAGGAAAAATAGAAGGAAACAGAGATAGGAGATAATTAAGAGAAAAGACTTTGAACAGTTTTAAATTATGGGATGGAAAGAAGTCAACAACTGATTTGATTAATAGTACTGTAGATAGGAAGTTCTGTTATATAAAGGTATGTCACACAGTTTTGATCTATAGTACTGTAGATGGGAAATTCTGTTATATAAAAATATGTCACACAGTTTTGATCTATAGTACTGGAGATTGGAAGTTCTTTTATATAAAGGTATGTCACACAGTTTAAATAAAAACCAGATTAATATTTAAACAAGAATTTCAGCTTTGGTTACTGTTTCCTTTATTTAATTTTATGTTTGAAAAAAAAAATGAAGTTATTTACAGATTCCCCAAATTACAGATATTTGAAATGAAGCGTGTGCTGTAATGTACAACCATTTCAAATATACACCTTATAATCAAGAACAAACTCTTGGCCAACAAACATAATGGCATTTCCATGTGGGATCTTCCCATGATGTGACCCCAAAACATATATTTATAATGGGTCTTCCTAAAATATAAAAAATACACAGTGTCTGTTACTACAAGACAATAATTTCTACACATACTGTGATTCCTGTCTACCTCATTCTTAAAAAAAATCATGTACCTACTTGTAACTGATTCACTTCATGATCAGTTTGTCCATGAAAATTACCTTATTTCTTCCTCTCTATTCTTTTCTAAATGTCTCTCTCTATTGTAATTTCCAACAACTAATTAGACATTCTGTTAAACATAGATTCCTGCTACATATACTGTTCACAAAAAGAAACGCAACTTTTTTGGTGTTACTTTTATAAAAGATATTCGCTGATTGGACATCAGTCAACCTATCGACTGTGTCCACCTGGTCATTAACTTCTCGTGGTTACCGGAATTGTACTCACCTCATGATTCGTGAGGTCATGAAAGAGGTCAAGGTCAAAACAACATTTTTGACAATAACTCGTGACAGTTTCATGAGAATCCCGTGAAACTTACTGAACACAAAACTCTGACCATATTATTGAATGCCTATAAAAGATTGACGCTCCTCGAATAAATTCAGTTGAAAATTCAATGCGCAAGTATGACTCATCTCACTACAGAACAACGACTCATCATCATTGGACGTTTACAGACTGGACAGTCACAACGTGTAGTGGCCAGACAATTTAATGTGGCTAGAAGCACCATTAGTCGCCTTTGGAGGCGATTTCAAGAAACTGGCTCAGTGGCAGACCGGCAGCGCAGTGGAAGACCCAGAGTCACAACTCCTGCCGAAGACCGCCTCATACCGCTGCGTCACCTCAGGAATCGACTTGCATCTGCATCCTCCACAGTCCAGTCAATGTCAGCAGCTCATCGAATTTCAGATCAAACGGTCAGGAACTGGCTGCACGACTCTGGTCTTTGGGCTAGAAGACCCTACAGAGGTCCTGTTCTTATGGACCGGCATCGTCAGAACCGACTGCAGTGGGCGAACCAGCATCGTCTATGGACCGTTGGGAATGACTGGAGATGGGTTTGGTTTAGTGATGAATCATTTTTTGTGCTCCAGCGACACGATAGACGGAGAAGAGTTTACCGCAGAGTCCATGAGCGCTACACCCAGAACAGCGTTGATGAGGCTCCTCCACATGGTGGTGGAGGTGTACTGATATGGGGGGCGATCAACTTCATGGGAAGAAATGACCTGGTGCAAATTGAAGGACGCCTGAATGCCCAATGATACGTCGCTGAAATTCTTCGTCCTCACGTCCTTCCACTTCTGGCTGCATGAGGGTCGATTTTTCAGCAGGATAACGCTCAACCTCATGTGGCACAACTCACCACCCAGTTCCTCGCTGACAACAATGTCCAGACCATTCTGTGGCCAGCCATGTCATCAGACATGAACCCCATAGAACACTTATGGGATGAACTCGACAGACGACTCCGCCAGCGAGACGTGGCTCCAGCCAATCTCCGACAGTTGTCTCTTGCATTGCGGGAAGAGTGGGCAGCCATCCCACAACAACAGATCCAACGGCTAATCGGATCCATGTCAAGAAGATGTCATTCTCTGATAGAGGCCAGAGGAGGCCATACACCTTACTGAAACGGAGGCCTCAGTCGCAAAGAATAAAAGTCCAAACCAAATTTAATGAACATCATTTTATTGTTAAAGTCTGAAAGTTTCTTCATGCCAAGATTGAAACATTAATTCCATAAAATAAAATTTTGGTACAAGTTTGAAATTTGGTGTCCATTACCACTGCAATAATGTTGCGTTTCTTTTTTTTTAACAGTATATTTTGTATTTTACATTATGTACATTAATGCTGTTGTGAGACACTTATGTTCTGTCAACTCCTCAACTATTTCCCTTTGTCTTTGTGGTGAAGTGGGATGTTATAAATATTTATAGGGGACTTAGTGTACTGACTGAGATCAGCTGTGAAGGTATCTATATCTATTAAGAGTAGTGTATTATAGATAACCTTACTTGCTACCACATATCTCTATATCTCAGTCAGAATTATTCTGGAATAGTGTGATGCTACGTTATGTGTCTAGGGTATGTGTATGATGAAGTGTAAGTCACAACAACAGACAGATAAACAATTTAATTTAATCCACTACTCTTAACAACACTGTGACACTCACATACATATAACACTCTATGAGAATATCTTAAAGAAGTCACTCGTAACTTTTCAAATAACAATATGTATTCATTACTGGCATGAATGAATATGTGTCCTGATTCAACTACAAGGGAACCAGGAATCACAATCAATTTAAATTACAAGTTATGTACAGAATGTATTTAATATGAATATTGTAGTGACATATATTATTACAAATGTTCTATGTGTGTCAGTTGTGTAGTAGTAAAATGAGGTAATACTGGTTTTGTTTTGTTCAAGCTCTGTTGGTATTTGTCATCATGACTTCAATAGTTTGTCTTTAGGGACTAGTATTGGAGATGTTCACAGTTCCTGATTTTAAGACAAGTAAATTCCCCTCTTAATGTTAATTTTACAAAGTCAGTTCAAGATGAGGGGACATAATGTTGAGCTCAGCTGGCCAAGTTAGCTTATCTGGCGTGATGGCGGCAGGAAAGGATTCCTCTGCTCGAATTCTCCTCTGGGCTCTGGAGACACCTCACTGATAGCTAAAAGGACCAAGGAGTATGCTGTCCGACACTGGATTCAGCAAAGCTCTGACTAGGTGCTGCTCAGTACCATCAAGACCAATGTCCCACAATTCATACGAATAAACACAGATACGTTGATTAGCAATGAATTCTGGCACAAACTGGCACAAATTCCCATCTGCTTATCTTCCAGGCTTTTATTTAGCCAAATATAAGCTGGCTTCAACGCACTGATGCTTTATCAATCTTATTTAAACAAGTGGTTTCGAACTAACGCTCCCAAGTGTGTATATCAGCGAGTCTGACCAATGAGCCCCGTTTCGACAAGTGTTTGAAAAAATGTTACCTTTCCCCGTTTCCCTTAACAACCAAGATAGTATTTATAGCCCGACCAATCGTGGTTAGGCTTTCATTGGTTGCGCTCCAATCAATTTGGAGTTTACATGGTAGGCTATTTCTGTAACGTAAATTTTTTTCAAACACGTTAAAAAAAAATCTTATGAGCAGAAATGATTTTATGCTGTCAGGCACCCCCAATATTTTATTTTGGGTATAATTTATTAATTCCTGGACTATTTGCGTAACGTTTTACATATTATTTGTCAGCAAGCCCTAAGGAACCCAAAAATACAAATTTAAAGGAGCTACGTGGCTGCATTCAAAATATGCAATTTCTTCTACCTCCTGTTTCGAAGATGTGCTGTCTGGGTACTGTTATGTTTTCAACCGTAAACCCATCTAATGTTATCTTTTCTAATAAGAGTTTTTTATGATTTATAAACCTAACTCTGGGAAAGGGTAGTGTATTTTATCACTGTCCGTCTGAAAAAAAATTAGTGCATGTAGACTTACACGCGTGATGGCAGCATTTGTGTATCGCGCGACGCGTGTTGCATGCGTTCCTGATTTTCAGCCCTCCCCTCTCTCTTTATCCTTTTGTCCATCTGTTCGTTCGTTTTGGTAACGCAGTATAATTAATGTTAGGATTAATTTAGGTCATTACGCAGTACGTCTCAATGTTTTTCTTAGAAATGCAGCACACGTTTCATTGAAGAAGGCGGGTAATAATACAGTAAGCTTTTATATCAACGTGAAAGCATTACAATTTGCAGACGTAGCAGAAAACAAGGGGGATTTCGAGTACATTCTTTGTGACAGCACTGTTATTTTTCCATTGCTCTTTTCTTTATTAATTTTATTTGTTAGGCTTCATATTTACCTAATAATTTATATATGTGGATTAGAATATTTCATGACACCTCCCCTCTTAAAACAGACATTATATGTCAGTCCTTTATTCTATATACACATAGAGAAATTTATTATTATTGCTGGTGTTTACGGTGATTCTCATCACACGGATGGCGGCTTAAAAAATCCGCTCCCAGATTGGTTTTTCCAGATATATACTCAATGCTAAAATTATATGGAGCCAGAAGTAAAGACCATCGGAGTAACCTAGAGTTCTCATGCTTAGCCTGTGCTAAAAACGATAAAGGTTTGTGATCTGTTTGCAACTTAAATGCCTTCCCATATAGATAAATATTGAATTTCTTTATCGCCCATATTACTGCAAGACATTCTTTTTCGCTAGTTGAGTAGTTGATTTCAGCTTTATTCAACTTTCTGCTAGCATATGCCACTGGGCTTAATTCCCCATCCAATGCATCTGATTTCTGTAGTAGAGTTGCACCTAACCCAATATTACTTGCATCCGTCCTTACTATGAATTCTTGACTTAAGTCAGGTAATTTCAAAATGGGTTTACTTGTGAGCTTTTCCTTCAATTCTTGGTAAGTCATTTCACATTGTGGTGTCCATGTAATGCGATCTGGAAGTCCTTTACGTGTCAATTCAGTTAACGGTGCACATATGGAATTAAAGTTCTTGATATACTTCTGGTAGAAACCACATAATGAGACAAAGGATCTCACGTCCTTCTTGGTTTGTGGTCTCGGGGCTTTCTGTAGTTTTTCTAAATTCTTTGGGTCAGGGGTCATATTTCCCTGATAAACTGTGTGTCCCAAAAATTCCAATTCTTTACATCCAACGCAACATTTGGTTGGACGGGCTGTTAAATTTGCCTCCCTAAGTCGATCAAACAGCATGTTCAGAGAGTCAATGTGTTCCTCAAATGTTTCTGTTGCTATAAGGATATCATCCATAAAATTTGTTATACAGGGATTATTCAGAGGATCCAATAATTTTCTCATCATTCTAGAGAAGACACTAGGCGCATTCTTCAATCCAAATGGCAATCTATTAAACTCATAGTGTCCTTCTGAGGTACTAAAAGCTAGGTAGGGTCTAACCTCAGGCTTTACTGGAATCTGATAGTATCCTTTACTCAGATCCACTTTTGAGAAATATTTAGCTTTATTTAGTCTGGCAAACAGCTGATTTGTATCCGGCAATGGATCCACCTGTCCTTCTGTAATAGCATTCAGTCTCCTGTAATCTATACAGAGTCTATGTTCTCCAGAGGGCTTCCTTAAAAGTACAACACCGGAACTATACGAAGACTCACTGTGCGAAATAATTCCTTCCTTCAATAGATAATCTATCTCTTCCTTCAAAGCTTTCTCCTTAGCAAACGGAATAGAATATGGTTTCATACAGACAGGTGTGGAGTCTATTAGTTTCATATCATATTCCAATAGGTTTGTATGCCCTGGTCGGTCTGTTAACACCTCTGCATGATTATTTAGAACCTGTTGCACTCTCTCTTTCTGAGTTTTCGTTAAATGTGTACTGATTTTCACCTGTGCTGCTGTCTCACAGGGGTGTAATGGATATTCAAATGATGAAAGTGGTTCCTTTTTCATCTCCATGGCGATGGACAAGGTCAACAAGTGTGTCTCTTCCTGATGTTCTCTTTCCAAATATTTCTTCAGGAGATTCACATGATAGATTTTTTCTTTCCCCTTCTTATCTATCTTATAATTTGTTCTAGACACCTTCTCTAAAACTGTATATGGACCCTGCCATCCAATTTGTAACTTATTCTGACTCCCAGGCAAAAGAAGCAGTACTTTCTCTCCCACAGCCAAATTTCTGTCTTTCGCCTTCCTGTTATAATAGGCAGCATGTTTTCCTGGCTTGTTTCAAATTTTCATTGGCAAGTTTCCAGCCAGTTTTCAACCGAGTGGTCAGCTCATTCACATATTGGTATGAAGATGTAATGTTTTCCTCTGCCTTTTCATCAGTCCACGTTCTTAACAAAGCTACATGTGGACCTTTAATTGTGTGGACCTATTTGTCCATGCACCGGTATGGTCTCTTCCACTCGAAGCTTTATAGTGATGATTTTTCCTCCCAGAATTTTCATGCACAAAACGACCGCTACCAATTTTTCTTTTGGGGCTTTCTCCCCACTTAAAATTCTTGATGAGAGATTTCCTCCCTACATCCTCTTCCTCCAGTTTGTTTAAGTCCGATTGAGGGATTTTCGGCTTATCCTGGGGTAAGACATCTTTTTGCACTCTCCGCATAGTGGCCATTGTAAAACAGTTAAGTGAAGCTTGTCCGTGAAAAGGGGCTTCCCATTCCATTTGGTCCACTTTATCAAATCTATTTTTCCTTTTATTGTCAGGCCTGATTTTGCCCCATGGCGTGTCCAGGTCCTGATCCATGTTCCCACTTGTGGGTGTTCCCTCATGTGCTATGCTACACCTTTCTACAAAATTCTCAATGTCCCATCTTGCTTTGGGCCAATAATAATTGTGAGCCACCTTTTGAATGATGGTACCTATTTTCTCATGGTCCCCATCTGGTTTCACATGTAGGCTCCTTATTAATTCTGTCCTATATCTTTTTGGAAGAACCAGCTGTCCGTGACCATTGGATCTAGTTCCGGCCTTCCTATACATCAACTTGTTTTTCATGTAAAAATCTCCCTTGCCTGGAGTTGTATGACAAGTTGACAATTTTCTGAAACAAGGCTTGAGTGTTTTATCCCCAGCCTGTGCCTTCCTCATCTCTTCTGGAGTGGTATCTAACATAATATCCTCCTCCTGTCTTGAGGTCGACCTGACCTGAAGGGTTGCCATATACACAGGTTTCCTTCTGCAACGGTCAGTGTCATGATTGTCCATTCTCTGACAATTCTTACACCACCTTTTTCCTTGGTTGAAAGATTTTCTTTCATCATATTTCCTTTCATCGAATTGTGGGAATTTATTTTTATTTTCATACCGTGGCCTATCAAATTGGTGCTTACCTTTATTTTGATCCTTAGGATCAAATTTATTAAAGTTCTGTGGTGCCCTAAAGTTATCCACCTGTTTCTTTTTATTACCTGTTACCTCTGCTTGAGCTGCTTGATACCTTTCAGCAACATTTAGCAACTCACCCAGCCTCTCTGCACCTTGTTCCATGAGAAACTTTCTCAGGTCTGGAGCCATGGACTCTTTTAGTTGCTCTATAAGGACCATTTCCTTAAGATCTTGGGTTTTCCCCAGAGAAGTCCATTTCTCCAAGTATGTCTCTATTCGTGCAGAGAACTGGTGATAGGTTTCACCTGACAGTAGTTTAGCATTCCTAAATTTTTTTCTGTAAAACTCTGCATTCTTTTCATACCTTAACAAAAGAGCCTGCTTTAGCATGTCATAATTTTCCTGATCACCTCTGCTCATTTTTGCAAAAACTTCATAAGCTGCCCCACGAAGTCCCTGAGATAACTTTAAGCTCCACCTTTCTCTCTCTAACCCATACGTGGTAGCTAATAGCTCATACCTATTTAGGTAGCTCTCAATATCATCGTCTTTCTCAACAAAATGATCTAAATGAAAATTCATAGCTGAGGTTGAGGCTCCTTGAGTAACCGTAGCATCAGAGGCAAAGGGACTGGCACCATTTTCAGGAGCATGGCCTTGAAACTCAAACTCCCTTAGTCGTAACTCATGTTCCCTTTGTAATCTTTTATCTTCTGCTTCCCTTTCTGCAGCTAATTTCCTCTCTTCCCTTTCTGCAGCTAATTTCTTCTCTTCTCTTTCTGCAGCTAATTTCTTCTCTTCTCTTTCTGCAGCTAATTTCTTCTCTTCTGCTTCCAATTTCTTAGCCTCTTTGTCAGCCTCAATCTGCAACCTCTTAGTCTCAGCCTCAGCCTCAAACTGTAACTTCTTAATTTCCCTTTCAGCCTCTAACCTTCTTTCGGCTTCAAACCTTCTTTCTTCACGTTCAATAAATTTGTCACATTCCGTCGTGACATAGGCAACCATAACTTGCCCATCTAATCCTAACTCTTTTGCAGTCTGAACCGCAGCAGATCGAAATTTGGCCAGGTCCGCCATTGTCTATTATGTAAATTTATACAATGTCTAACCAACAATTCAATCTCTAATGGACAACACAGGCACCGTGAGCTCAACCTTATTTAATTCCACCCAAGGATACCTTTTAATTCTTATATTCCCTGAAGTGAATTACCCCCAATATTTTTAATAGTTAAAGATTCAAAATCCCAAGAGCGAGACCCCAATATATGTGGTGAAGTGGGATGTTATAAATATTTATAGGGGACTTAGTGTACTGACTGAGATCAGCTGTGAAGGTATCTATATCTATTAAGAGTAGTGTATTATAGATAACCTTACTTGCTACCACATATCTCTATATCTCAGTCAGAATTATTCTGGAATAGTGTGATGCTACGTTATGTGTCTAGGGTATGTGTATGATGAAGTGTAAGTCACAACAACAGACAGATAAACAATTTAATTTAATCCACTACTCTTAACAACACTGTGACACTCACATACATATAACACTCTATGAGAATATCTTAAAGAAGTCACTCGTAACTTTTCAAATAACAATATGTATTCATTACTGGCATGAATGAATATGTGTCCTGATTCAACTACAAGGGAACCAGGAATCACAATCAATTTAAATTACAAGTTATGTACAGAATGTATTTAATATGAATATTGTAGTGACATATATTATTACAAATGTTCTATGTGTGTCAGTTGTGTAGTAGTAAAATGAGGTAATACTGGTTTTGTTTTGTTCAAGCTCTGTTGGTATTTGTCATCATGACTTCAATAGTTTGTCTTTAGGGACTAGTATTGGAGATGTTCACAGTTCCTGATTTTAAGACAAGTAAATTCCCCTCTTAATGTTAATTTTACAAAGTCAGTTCAAGATGAGGGGACATAATGTTGAGCTCAGCTGGCCAAGTTAGCTTATCTGGCGTGATGGCGGCAGGAAAGGATTCCTCTGCTCGAATTCTCCTCTGGGCTCTGGAGACACCTCACTGATAGCTAAAAGGACCAAGGAGTATGCTGTCCGACACTGGATTCAGCAAAGCTCTGACTAGGTGCTGCTCAGTACCATCAAGACCACTGTCCCACAATTCATACGAATAAACACAGATACGTTGATTAGCAATGAATTCTGGCACAAACTGGCACAAATTCCCATCTGCTTATCTTCCAGGCTTTTATTTAGCCAAATATAAGCTGGCTTCAACGCACTGATGCTTTATCAATCTTATTTAAACAAGTGGTTTCGAACTAACGCTCCCAAGTGTGTATATCAGCGAGTCTGACCAATGAGCCCCGTTTCGACAAGTGTTTGAAAAAATGTTACCTTTCCCCGTTTCCCTTAACAACCAAGATAGTATTTATAGCCCGACCAATCGTGGTTAGGCTTTCATTGGTTGCGCTCCAATCAATTTGGAGTTTACATGGTAGGCTATTTCTGTAACGTAAATTTTTTTCAAACACGTTAAAAAAAAATCTTATGAGCAGAAATGATTTTATGCTGTCAGGCACCCCCAATATTTTATTTTGGGTATAATTTATTAATTCCTGGACTATTTGCGTAACGTTTTACATATTATTTGTCAGCAAGCCCTAAGGAACCCAAAAATACAAATTTAAAGGAGCTACGTGGCTGCATTCAAAATATGCAATTTCTTCTACCTCCTGTTTCGAAGATGTGCTGTCTGGGTACTGTTATGTTTTCAACCGTAAACCCATCTAATGTTATCTTTTCTAATAAGAGTTTTTTATGATTTATAAACCTAACTCTGGGAAAGGGTAGTGTATTTTATCACTGTCCGTCTGAAAAAAAATTAGTGCATGTAGACTTACACGCGTGATGGCAGCATTTGTGTATCGCGCGACGCGTGTTGCATGCGTTCCTGATTTTCAGCCCTCCCCTCTCTCTTTATCCTTTTGTCCATCTGTTCGTTCGTTTTGGTAACGCAGTATAATTAATGTTAGGATTAATTTAGGTCATTACGCAGTACGTCTCAATGTTTTTCTTAGAAATGCAGCACACGTTTCATTGAAGAAGGCGGGTAATAATACAGTAAGCTTTTATATCAACGTGAAAGCATTACAATTTGCAGACGTAGCAGAAAACAAGGGGGATTTCGAGTACATTCTTTGTGACAGCACTGTTATTTTTCCATTGCTCTTTTCTTTATTAATTTTATTTGTTAGGCTTCATATTTACCTAATAATTTATATATGTGGATTAGAATATTTCATGACAGTCTTGACTAGCTTTGTTTGATCTCCTATATGGAATACTTCTGTTTTCTTGTTGTCTGCCTATTTATACTTTTCCAATGTACTTAGTCTCACATACCTCTCTACTATATGAGTGTGCTTACAAATTACATATTCATCAAATTCTCTCGTCCTCAGTATTCTCTCCGTTGTAATGTATTCTCATTAGTCTGTCTTTCTTTCTTTACGCGGATCCTCTTAGGATCGGTAAGGGTTAACCTTAACTAACACTCCTTATAGTGTTCGACTACCACCACCAAAATAAAGCTTTGTACCTTTCTTCTCTGTGTTCCCACCCTGGAACATATTCCTCATTTCATTCATTTCTATTTCTCAAAATCTGTGAGTTGTGTATATCATTACTAATGGCTGTCCATCTCTTGGACACTTCATAACTATTTCTAAAAACACTTGTATTAGGTACCACAAACTGCCTCTTGCGCGGCGGTCGAAAAATTCTGTGACGCGCAAGCGAGGCCCAATTTGGGCCCTTTTCAACCTCACTCTGCCTAGTAATTAATTTGCCTTTTCTAAATAAAAATTATATCTTCTGGTTCCTTGATCTTTCTTCTTTCATAATATGTCAATTATAACTTTCTGCGTGTCATTGAAATTGAGTGAGACAAAAAACAAAAACACCATTAAAACTCTCTTGCCGTGCGCTAGCTGACTGGCGCTCAAGAAAGCGAATTTCCCTAAAATGACCCCCACTTCCTTCAAAGCGTCCGCGCTATGTCCTCAAAAATGCTACACTAATAATACGGTTTTCACCAATGAGAAGAGCAGAAACTGAAGTTTACGCACATGTAACACGAAGCACAGATTTTTTAAAGGAAGACATCGTAAATTTGAAGTGAATGAGAAAGTTTGGATTTTAATACACATCTGGGAGGCCTACCTACACTCGTGTTACATCAAACAAACGAGCAACCATTCTGCTAAAATCGTATCAGTTTTAAACATCAGAGTTATTTGAGCAAAAAGCAAATGAACGTTAAAAGATAACACCTCCGATCTTTCTCGGCGCGGAAAGGCTCAATGGCGGCTGTTCCAATTGACAATCCGATAACGATGGGCCGGCTGTAGGGGACACAGCACAAAATGACTCAGGCGCTGAATTGAAAGTTTCACCAATGGAAGTCGACGCAATATATGTTCTGAGTAAGTTTTGAACTTTGTTTTATTTCTATTCATTTCAGACCTATTTTATTTATTTGCAATATAGCAACGGCAAGTGACGGAGGGCGGATGTATTAGTAAAAGAACAGCCAAATGTGGCTGCTCGATTCACACATTTAGACAGAAAGTTTTTCGTTTTTTAAGCAATTTTGGGGGTGGGGTATTGTTGTTTATGTAGCTATTTGGTTGTTTTATCGGACCATCACCATTTTCTAAACATTCGGTATCAGAATTAAGGTCTAACACTTAGTAACAGCTTGTAAAGCCGCTGACCTACTTTCGATAACGTTATGGATGTCAAAGGTCATGTTTAGAATTTAGCTTGTGAACGTTAATCTTTTTTTTAAAAATTGCCTCTCGCATAATTAACCTTTTTTTTCTCAATTATTTCAGGGGACAATCGTTATGATGCACATTTTTCAATGACGGGAAGAGGCAGACGTCCGGCTCTGCCACGGATTTCTACTGTGACAAATAGACTATTGGCACAGTTCTGTCTTCTGAAGGACTAGGAAAATGCAACATCGGAGCTAGTAGTCTTGTTGTGTAAAGTGTATATATCATATTATTTCCTCTCATTCTCTGATGTTAAAAATCATTAGGCTAATGAAATTATGTAGTTGAAGCTTTCCTGGAAGTCTCTACAGGTTTTGAGTTTATTTGCAATTACAAACATAAAAGACAAATGACATAATCCATGTAAAAGAGAGACTTACAATCTACTGTATAATTAATATAATGATTTAAATGGTAAATGCAGTAAAAATTAATGCCGCAATAAATGCTTAATGATTAACAAAGGGAAAGAAAAAATAATTTGGCCGACATTTTTTGTATTAATAATAAAATAACACAATCATGTAATTTGTCCTCTTCCCGTCCCTCCCAACAAATTTCTCTCAGGTGACCTCTTGGTTTCTCTGTGCTACATGAACAGAATGTGAATAAAGGACAGCTACAATACATGTGCCAGATGTCAGTACAACAAGCCAGTGCCCTGAGAGGAGATTCACGTGAGGACTTTCTGAACACACAATTATCTTTTGATGCAGCTGACCTCAAGTGACAGTGAGTTCGACACGGACTAATATGTAATGTTTCTTTGTTTATAAAAATCAAATTTTAAGCAGTAAAGGTTGTTTCAATCAAGAATATAACCATCAATTTGAATTGTACAACTCAAATTACATTAATATGGAAGTTTTCAGCTCTATAGCTGCAATATTCATGATTTTATGACAACATTTGGAATTTCGTGAGATTTTTCTTCCGAACTGCAAATTTAGCCTTCGATCCATTTTCACATAATGCAGTTTTATAGTATTCATTATTTCATGTGGCTCAAAAAAATTAAGCATCAAGTATATAATGCTCTCTTTAAGCTCAATAAATCTTATAGCTTTCCTGTGTGTAGTTTTTGATTTATGAGTGCATGAAAATGCATATTTGCACTTTGCGAGCACAACAATGAGACTTACTACTGCATCTTTTGTCAATTTTGATGGACCATAATTCAATTAATTGATTTGTTGTACTTCCCATGTTTCTTTTCTGCAATAAGGACTTGTATGGCTTTGTACAAAAAGCATTACTGACTTGGTAAGTGTTTGTTGACTGTAGTTATGATTGTGCAAAGTCAGGCAATTTGTTCGGTGCGAAGATGTTTGAAAATTTTTGTAATTCCCCACAATTTGGAAATGCTGTAACTCGGTTGTTTGATGTCCGATTTTTAAAATTTAAAAAGGAAATTTCATGGCTTAAAGAGATCCATTAAGATCTATAAACAAAGACACTGTAAAAACAAAATGAAAAATCAGTTTGTGGTACCTACTTGTATTCTTTCTCAAAATTCTCCATATTCAACCTCTCACTTCTCCCAATTTCTTCCTCACTACTCTGATTTTTCTCCCTCAAATGTTTTCTGCTTTAGCCCTTTTCTCCAACATTTTGTCACTCGTAATGCTGAGATCTCCTTATGTGTTCGGTGAGGAGCGACTTCAACTAACCTTCATATAGTTTTGACTACTGCCACAGAAACCTATGTATCTCTATGAGTCTCTCCATCATATATTTGTCTTCTGCCTCTATGTCCTTCTTTAAGGACTAATATCATCTGTTCTTTGCCAGTACCTCTGGCCTCATATTTCTCTTCTCAACCTCAAATTTCTCATTATCTATCCTTCAACATCAAATTCTTTGTTCTCGTATGTACTTCCTCACTGTAATATATCTGCTTTCTCTCCTTTCCAACATGCTCCAGTCAGAATGTTTAAATGTTTCATGCTTGGTGAGGATTAACTTCAGACAATCTTCTCATGGGTTAGACTACCACGCCACACTTAACGCTTTCTCCTAGGTTTGTTCCCTCCCTGGAACATTTGCTTCAATTTCCTTGCAGGCGTCTCCACTTACTCAATATCTTTGCCATTTCCCCATGGCCTCACTTCTTCCATACCTTTTTGCCATTTCCCTATGGCCTCACTTCTTCAATACCTTTTTGCCATTTCCCTATGGCTTCACCACTAATTAATTCTATCTTCGTTCATTCCCTGGCACATTTTCCTCAATCTCTTATGTCCTTCCTCGACTCGTAGATTTCCTCCTGACACTATATCTTCTGTCTACTTCCTCTGCAACACTCTGTCTTTCAAAGTGTCCAAACTTCTTTGTGTTCGGTGAGGAACGACCTCAACTAGCCTTCTCATGGCTTGACAATCAGTAGAAGGATTTATCATGACAATCAGTAGAAGGATTTATCATGACAATCAGTAGAAGGATTTATCATGACAATCAGTAGAAGGATTTATCATGACAATCATTAGAAGGATTTATCATGACAATCATCATCCTGTTTGCTGGCTGTAGAACATGGATCCACCAGTGTTGCTACTCCCCTTGCAGGAAACCTTCACCAGGTGTTCACATCTTCTTTTTCTCTTCTCTTTTTTATTTTACTTAATAAGGTTGCCAGCTGTCTTTCTCTATTATAATTTCCAACAACTAATTATTAGACATTCCGTTAAACATAGATTCCTGCTACATATGTTGTATTTGACAAGGCTAGCCCTATATTAGTTGCCTTGTACGACATGACTGAGGGACCAATAGTCATATTTTTTGTTTTGTATTTTGCCTGATCAGAGATCCACGGAAAGTACACGAGACATCATGAAAATACTCCCAACTTAAATCTGGAACTATGTCCGTTTGTATTTCTTTGAGTTGGGCAGTGCCCTTTTATTACCAGGACCGGAAAAGGGAGCAGAGAACAGTAGCACTGTAACCTGTAAAGCTTGTCGTAAAGGGCTGTTAAGGAGAATTGTGCAGGAATTCTCTCAACTTAAATTTGGAATTACGTCAATTTGTATTTCTTTGAGTTGGGCAGTGTGACCTTCTGTTTCCGCAACCCGAATAGAAAACACAGTACTGTAACCTGCCAAGCTTAGCGTAAAGGTCCATTCAGGAGGGTTGGGCAGGGAACGGCTACCCAATCCTGCAGAAATATTAAGTCAAATAATAAAATAATCAAGATGTTCCAGACAATCGTAAATGGATGCTTGCGTAGAATGGAAGGATTGAAGTGGTATGACCAGATTACCAATGAGGAAATGATGACAAGAATTAGACAAGTTCCAGTGGAACAAGAAGATGCTGGACATGGCAAGGACACACACTAAGTACGCCTTGTCATATCATTACAAAGCATGTCCTTGTTCTGGAAGCTTTCGATTGACAGAGTGGATAGAGAGCGCTGGTCTCGCGCGGCAAAGGTGACGTGTTCGATTCACAGTATCGACACGCTCTAGTCTAATCAGCTATAATTGGGTACCTGACTTCGCACTTTGGGAAGGAAAAGGCAGCGAAGAAGGGAAGTGATCATTCCCCACCTCTCGATGCTGGACCTAGTATAGTGAAATCTCTAACACATCACTCAACTATGGCATTTTCTGCTATGGGACTACATTCATGTTCAGGAATCCCCAGGGAAAGAAAGACAAAGGTAGAACGAAAAAAAGCAAGGAGAAAAGAACTGGTGCAAACAAGATGGTACAGGACAAAAGGACTTGTCATGAGTTTAAGCTCCTGGTAGCTGAAGGGTGATGATGATGATGATGAGTTAGGAAGAGCAAACAAAAACGCATGTATTTATAACAATCATAATACGTATATAATAAACAGCACGATACTACAAACATAACATCAGTTTATATACACAACCGGGAGACGCTGTTTGTTTTACAACATTTTGAAAATTAACCGATTACAAAGTTTAAAAATAGAGACAATTTAGCAAGACAATGTAGCTGTGTGTATGTATGTATGTATAATATAGCAAGCAACCCAACACAAAATATGACACGATATAATTATGTTGTGCTTCATGTCCTGATGACGTTACTTATTCTGCTGTGGTCTTTTCATTTCTTCCCACTCCAACTTCGGTGGATGTTTGTAGTCAAACTTATCATGACATGGTCAACCAGACATGAAAGGGCTGCGTACTCTATTAATGGGTGTTTAATCTACCTTACACCGTGCAATGCACATCTTTTCCTTTTTTCCCCAAACACTGGACGGGTTTTTTTTTTCATGGCTCGCTTCAGTAAGACATTTATTATAAAAGGGATATATATATATATATATATATATTCATTTCGTACTTTCCTGTAAATGTATGGCAGGTTACAGTGCTAAGATTCGTTCCTCATCTTTCGGGTTCCTTCAATACACGAATGCGAGGGACATACTGGAAGAGCGGTTTACAGACAAATGACCGGCCCTGATCCTAATGACAACATCAGCCATCTTACAAGGAGGGATCAGAGCACACTTTTTCGGCTCCGAACACAACATGGACCACTCAACAATCATTTGAACAAAACCCAACCACAACACACTCCAGAGTGCCAGCGATGTACCTACCCAAAGAAACTGTTGACCACCATCTCTTGGAGTGCCCAGCACTCAATGAAGTTAGGAAAATGCCCCTTCCTCCGAGGCCAGATAAGTAGAACACCCTATAAGGAGCAAAAGAACTTGCGAACACATGCATATACCACTACATGGCATTGGGCCGAAGGGCGAGACTCCAAACGCCGCAGCTTTTAATAACAACACACATATGTAGCTCTACATCCTAATGCTGCTTATTAATTCTGTTGTTGATCTTCTCTCATGCCATCATACTGCAGTATAGAATAGCTTCTTTCTTTATTTACGCCTGGTGCGTGTTTCCCCATGTTTACAGACCTTCCAACACACCAAATTTACGTCTGGTGCGGGTTTTCCCATGTTTACAGACCTTCCGCTAGTGACAACACGCCAAATTTACGTCTGATGCGTGCTTCCCTATGTTTACAGACCTTCCGCTAGTGAAAAGACGCCAAATTTACGTCTAGTGCGTGTTTCCCCATGTTTACAGACGTTCCGCTAGTGAAAACACGCCAAATTTACGTCTGATGCGTGGTTCCCCATGTTTACAGACCTTCCGCTAGTAAAAACACGCCAGATTGAGTAAACTGTCTCTACTTTGTCTCGTGATTTCCCTTTGTTTTGTCCCCCTTTATTATAATTCCCTGTTAATCTGATTAGGTTTCCTAGAATTTTTAAAATGAGCATATTTTTTATTTTGTAATCGCACTTCCACGTCAACCTATAATATTCGTTTTCATTTATCAAATGGCAGTAATAAAAAGAAAATTTAATAAAAAAAACACACACACCGGGTTTTCATCCGATGTCAGCGCATGCCGGAAGGTAAAGTCAAATGGCACAATTATATCTTCTTCTTTGTTTACTCTCATATAACTGCAAATAATTTCTTTTTAAAGTTGAAACTCCGTCTCATGCTTCTCTTATCGCCACATAGCTTTTCCCGCCAACGGGGTTGATGAAGGTAATACCGTCAATGAGCTTCTCTTGTGGAATCGACAGTTGTGGCGGACCTGTTTTTCTATTTGCTTGTCTCCCCCCCCCCTCCCCCTCCCCCCTCCCTATGTGATAGATTCACTTTAACGTTATCATACACTGTCAGAACCTTAGACGTCAGCGCATGCAGAAATAAATGTCACGTGGTTAATTTACTTCTTTGTTTAGCTGTTTTATAACCACATTTTCTTCTCTTTTTCTTCTTCTACTTCTTCTTCTTCTTTGTCGTCGTACACTCTTAGACGTCTACTTCCATAATTTTAAAGAAAGCAGTACTCAGCTTGAGACTATTTGTATTTTCATAGAGTTTTCCCAGGTATGGTCGTTTGTGCTTTCTCAGTTCCTCATATGTTGGGCACCTTTGAAGCACGTGTTCAGCAGTCATTTTATCGGTGCGATAGTTACACTCCTCGGTTGTTCCTAACTTTAGCTTGTTAAATAGATAGTATGCCAATACTTTGTAGCCCGAGCACAGTCTGAAGACTACCACTTGTTCACTTCTGCTGAGCTGGTAATACCCATCATGTTTTTGTTTGGTGACCTGAATGCTCTACATCTCATTTATTCCTGCAGTGTTATAACTACATCTATTTCACTCATAAAGATGGCACTCTGTTTCAGCATTGTTTCACCATCATGCAGTTTTTCAACGGAATTTGCGAAGGCCTGCTTCTGTCATGGACGGCATCTTCTCTATTATCCGCTCGTCTTCTCCACCTGGACACATTCACTTAACATCCTCCATCTGGACACATTGACTTAACATCCTCCACCTGGACACATTGACTTAACATCCTCCCCCTGGACACATTGACTTAACATCCTCCCCCTGGACACATTGACTTAACATCCTCCACCTCGACACATTGACTTAACATCCTCCACCTGGACACATTGACTTAACATCCTCCACCTGGACACATTCACTTAACATCCTCCACCTGGACACATTCACTTAACATCCTCAAAGACTTTTCAGAACCCTCGACGTGGTGTGGCGCACGTCATCGTTGTAGCTATCCCCACTCGATTAGTGGAACCGGAAATCACGTGCGAAGTGTCGCCTGTATGCAGTCTGTGAATGATTAAACTTTCTGGGTCAACATATCTGATGGCGTAAATCTTGGGCAAGAAAAGAAATAGCACAGCCACCGTGTGGTTAAGCAGTAATGCCATTGACAGTAGCAGACCTCGAAGGAACTCACGGCTTGCTGTGAAATATGTGGGAATGAACGCTAACCAAATAACTAATGTTGTGTACACACACATTGTTATAAACCGGGACTCGTTGAAATTATCTGGCAATTTTCTGGTCTTGAAGGCAAACATGGCGCACGATGAGACTAAAACGAGGTTGTATGCCAGAAAAGACGCAAGACATGCGAGTGTCATATCACAGGAAAGTTCAACCAAGTTCTCTGTAGGGACCGCTTGTGTCTTTTTGGAAGTCGGCTTGTAGAGAACGTACATCACCAGGCATAGGATAATCTGTAGGGAAATATGGAACACAGTCAGAATAGACACAATACCTTTTCGTCTAAGATCAAACTGACATGACATGGGAGGTACCTTTCTCGGAACTTATCCGAAGCAACTTGACCAGCGGTAGGCAACCTAGAAGTTGTGATGAGCTACTTTATAAACACTAAGACGTCTAATGATCTAATTTGATAAAATTGTGTCTGTCTTCAGGTTTCAAAGTACTTGAAATTTGGAATAAGTAACCAAATATGTAACTTTTATCTCTGCCGGACGATCTGTTTCTTGCATTCCTATCTACAGAGTTGTGGAAACTTTAAAACTATATGATACTTTACAGAATGTTAACTTCACTTAAAAAAATTGTCGCCTCAGTATCTAAGGCAGTTCAAGGAAATAATGAATTTTAGTGCGTTATCTCATGGATTTTCCATGGGAGCGTGGAAAAAGTACCTTTAATTCTGGGAGCATTTCACTTTTAAGTGCCAGCAGGAGAGAACTACTTCGAAATTTCCCTTGCTTGAACATTTTTTTCCTTTATTTTGTATTCCCCCTCCGTCACTCAAAGATCTGCCAGATCATCCCTTAAGATGTACGGGTAAATCATAACGGACCGGTAAGATCTAACAAATCATCCCCTATAGCCTACGGGTAGATCATAACCTATCGGTAAGATCTACCAAATCATCCCTTATGACCTACGGATAGATATAATCGACCGGTAAGATCTACCAAATCATCTCCTATGACCTACGGGTAGATCGTGACCTATCGGTGAGATCTGCTAAATCATCCCCTTTGACCTACGGGTAGATCACAATCGACTGTTAAGATCTATCAAATCATTCCCTATGACCTACGGGTAGATGATGATCTATCGAGGAGATGTACCAAATCATCTCTTAAGACCTACGGGTAGATCGCGAAATGCGATCACTGAGGTAGACATTCGGGAGACAAAAACAAAATAGCGAAGACCAAAAGCTAAAGACTGTGACGTGGAATGTAAATATTGATACAGTAATCTGACAGCCTTTGCTTTCCCATTTAGTGTCTACCATTTGCTAAGCCGAACCACACAATTTTCTTACTGCATTACTCATATCTAATCCACGCCCTATTTTCTTGACATATAAACAAACAGACATTTACCAATTTCCGTGACCTGCCAGTATAACAGGCAGCGGGCCCTGATTTATTTACCTGAGTTCTCACGGGAGCTGATTTGCCAATTATCGGTCATTAGGCAGACGCGCGTAGAATTAACGGATTGTTTGAAGAGAGACAAGGGGCGATAATATTTTCCCGACCACCTTTGATGTTAACACGTTCCAGGGGGAGATAATGTTTGATCTGCGCAAGGGGACGTAATCTAAGAGAGACCTGTACACGGCAAAGTCTTCTGATGTCGATCAGCATCGCTGAGTAGAATGAACGAACAAACCTTTGATCCTGGAAAACGCAGTTTCCTGAATTCCCTGCTGTACAGAGGTGCGAATTATAACATCTTCTAGTGATAACAACACCATAAGCTGTATATATAACGCGATCTCTCAAATTCAGTTATTAGAGTCGCTCAGAAATTCTTGGATAATCTAAGCACTAGAACTACTTTTTCGCTAAATGTGTTAAATTGTCCCTTAGGGATTTAATTTTCTGATTTGTGGTAATAAAAATTGTGCTTAAGTGTTAAAATGTGTTAGGTTTACCATTTTATTCAATATAATTCCCTTGCGTCTAAAACTAGTGAAATAACCTAACGCATAGATATTTCTTGCCAGTCGTTCAAAGTAATGTAATTTGAAATACCCCATTTTTCTTACACAAGAAGATACGGCTTAGCTGACTGAGATTATTAAGTGTGATGGATGAGTGACCGAATAGAATTCGCATTATATTTCATTGTGTGGAATTAAATAAGTGACTAGTTAATGTTACGGGACTAAACAACAGACGCAGACAAATAGCGAATAGTGACAGGTGATTTTGGTTAAAGTGCGCGTATGGATAAATTAAATAATAATTGACTTTGTGTGCTGTTCATTTGCCCGCAGGCAATAACGGGGGAGGGCACATACAATTTTTTTCCCGACATGCCATAGCGGAAAACTTACGGGTGGATAGGATAGAAGCAGTTTTTTTTTAAATGTTCTTTTCTTCCTTATCAAGCACTCGATCAAAACCAGTGGCCATAGGTCTAATAGTACCAGTAACATTATTATTATTTTGGGTCTTCGATTTTTGGAACTGTTCGGCCCTCTTTCTTCATTCAGAGAGAGACCAATAGAAACAATAAGATTAATATAATCGTAACTGGACGGTACATAACTCATAATTATTTACCAAAATTGTCCAGCCCACTGGGCATACGAAAGAACATATATTCCTGACGTTTGACAGCCGTAGCAACGGAGTGATCCAGAAAACTACGCTGTTTCAAAATCGGCAATCACCATAAGAGTCAGCCGATTGGATTTACCATCATTTTCAGTTTTTACATATCGTAACAGTTGCCTTGGCCACCAGAGGCAAGACAATACAGGAACTTCTTTACTCCTGTTGTAACTGTGAACGTCCCGGGAACGTCTTGCTTCAATAACTATATGCGGTGACATAGGACTCATCCAGGAAAAATTAAACCACCAACTTTGGCGTCCACCTTGTAATTATTATTCGATACAAAGGCTGGACTGGGGCCAGATTTGGGCAACCCACCTGACAATATAGGTTCATACTATTGTAATTTTTTCAAGGGATACCTACACCATTATTAGGTAAGCAAGAGTGTTTGTGGTCACAGATGACAGAGTGAGAGAGAGAGAGAGAGAGAGACAGACAGAGACAGAGACAGAGACAGAGACAGAAAGTACCAATTTTCCTTTGTTACAATCATTGTACTAACTTCTTTTTTTTATTTCGCTAACCTGAGTACTTCACTTAGTAGTAATTTAGTGGGAACTTGTTCTTCACAGTCTATTCTGTAATCTAGTGTTTATCTTTGACCTTTGGGGTTATTAACTTCTTTTGGGATCATTTCTCAACAAGGGGAGGGCACATATTCGGTTATTTTCATATATCTGTAAACTTGATTTATTTGATTTCTCTATATGTTTGATGTTGTAAAAGGTTTAATGATAATAAACAACAAAAAGAACTTAATGTGCGTGTTGGTCAGACCCATATCCAATTAACCATAGTTTTTCACGTTTGTGTGTATTGTTGTCACATAATTGTGTGTGTGGGGGTGTGGTTAGTGTAACTTATATTTCATATAGGGAGAGAAAGGTTGTCTTATATTAAAATATAGTCGTATAGATAGTCTGGACTAAAGAAACTACTCAATCCAGAGACAGATCTTCCTCTTACACGAGTCCCTCGTGAAAATATATTTCTTACACCTTTATTATCACAAATTTACCACTATCACCTCTGCTCAGGCGGTGTCGCGAAATTCTTCGCCCAACAATCTTCTCTCTGTTTTCTCTCTCTCTCTCTCTCTCTCTCTCTCTCTCTCTCTCATGATTCTGAAGGCCTCATCGGACAATGACCTTCCTCGGAATTTTCCAGTTCAATGTCGCATTGTTATTTACCTGAGAGTCTAATGACCTAGATAAGCCGGGGATTTCCAAGTGACCGGGTGAGCTCAGGCCAGTGCCCAAGAATATTCAGGATTTTCCCGGGGTACGACAACTTCAGAACATTCACCCGTGATCAGTAGGTTAGGAATTTCCTGACTTGGTTGAGGTGAATGACCGCTGTTAACTGTATATATGGAGTATAGATCGTGTATATTGCACTCACATTTTGCAAGCCCCGGCGGAAACTTCTAGCATATAATCTGTCAGACCAGAGGACCAAAGAAGTACTTATATAGTACATGCCGTCTTTGTAGCGAAACTCCATATTGGAATCAAAGCGGGTGAGCTAAATGCATTATCTTCTTATATGCAATTATTTGTATTGAATGTTTGAACTGCTTTCCATTATTATTTCATTATATGCAATTAACTTGAGTTAATGCTTGCACTGCTTTTCAGGCAATTTCATACTTTCATGTAATGGTTGTATATATTAGGGAATCCATATGTTTACTGTTATATGATTTTTTAATGCCTTTTTGTATGCCTTTGATGTCCTTTTAGGTTGTTCCCCAGAAAGCATTTGCGCTACCCTGTCCGCTTCTTTTATTTAATGGTTGTAACCATTATCGCATTCATGTATTAATGGTGTATGATTTTTGTATGCCTTTACAACAGTTGATGATATATGTATGCCCCTACCCTATTAATATCATATGTTTGCAGCTCGAACAATGGCGCTCAACATTGGTCCATGTCATTTGTGTAATAATATGACTGATATCTGGGCCTGGTTTATGGACCACACTCAGGACAAATTAATGCCTCTAACCAGAGAGCTAAATAGAGTGTTCCTTTGTGTGTCTCTCCTAGCTCCCTGGTGGTGACGAAGGCAGGTGAACTCGCAGACGTGTAGTGAAACCTTGCAGTACTTGCTACGAACTATTCCAGCAACGTGGCCGGGGTAAGAAAACTTGCAGTGATATTGTGACGTCATACAGCAGCAACACCATTCATGATAAGTGCTTGTTTAGAACGGACCAAACACTAAACGATCTAAGGTCATACCAGTCAGTGATTACAATTAGGACAGAAACCTCAGCCATCGTGAAGGGTACCCTAATAATTAACAACTTTTGTGTAGACTATTTTTTATCTCCATTTACCCAGTGCTGTATACAAATAACTATAACTATATATATATATATATATATATATATATATATATATATATATATATATATATATATATATATATATATATATATATATATATATAATATTTGTTCTTTTCTTCCTTGTGTTTTTCTGTAACCAATTTAGCTTCGTCTAATATATATAAATTCATAGAAACGAATTTCACTGATGTTTCTTTCTTTCACTATATGTTCTGTATTGCTTGGTAGTTAACTGTTTTTGTTAATCATTATCTTAATTACCAGCTGGGGGTCTCATGAGCCATATCAGTACCTCAGGGGAAGTGTGGCTGAAGACCTAACATACTCTCAGGATCCTTGATGGGATTTGCTTCTTTGCTTAACTGAGAAGAGTTTAAATTTCAGTCTCCTGAAACATTTCTTCCTACAAGTGTCGGACCATCACCTAAAGCGAGCCAAAAGACACTGTGGAAGAGATTGGTACTCTCTTTTATTTCTTCTATCTATCCTTTCTTCTACCCTGTCGCCACAAACTGGATTGCTTGTCCGGGATGAACTCATAGCATCTGTATGTTCCCTAGACTACAATTAATGTATTGCTAATATACATTTTACTTTTGGGTAACAAACTTGGGTTAATAATTTGGTTATCGAGTAGTCTTATACAGCTTCCCAGTACACTTTGCACGTAACTGGTTTGGTCTTATATGCAGTATATTGCACAGATAGAATAGTACACAAAATATAACTGGTGACTGATCTTCTAGTGCATGGTCCAATTTATTAGTTAAGTTTCTATACAAGGTTTAACTGAGCTACTTAACTAAGGGCTATCCTTTAGATTAAAATTGTTGTTGTTGCTAAATTTTGTTATATTGTTGTGGCAGTAATACACTATATTTTTAATATTAGACAGTATTACTTTTACCTGTATTTGTTTGTTTTAAGTAGTTTATTCAAGCTCATTCGACTTGATCCAATATTGCAATGGCAGAAACAGCAAAAGTAAGAGCTGTGTTAATTGAGAGTGGAAAAGAGGCAGGGCTTGCAGGAAAAGAGCTTGCAGACTATGTATCCTCAGAGATGAAGAGCATCAGAGAGGCAGAAGCAGAGAGGGACAGGGAAATCAGAGCGGCAGAAGCGGAGAAAGACCGTGAAATCAGAGCGGCAGAAGTAGAGAAGGACCGTGAAATCAGAGCGGCAGAAGTGGAGAAGGATCGTGAAATCAAGGCAGCAGATGAGAAGGAAAAGGAACGACAACATGCCCTGAAAATGAAGGAACTGGATGTGGAACTGCTCTCAAAAAGCAGGGAAGCTGGGAGCAATTCCGAAACTTCATTTTCTCCACCCTCGCCCCTTCAATCTGATAGTGCATCAGTTCTCCCTACACCACACCTGGGACCGATGGCCTTCCCTCTGGAGCCATTTTTGGAGGGAAAGGATACCATGGACAGCTTTTTGGACCGGTGCGAGAGGTTTGCTTCTTCATTCGGGCTGGACCGAAAGAGGGGGAATCTGAAACTCTCGCAAGGACTCAGGGGTGCTGGGTATGATGTATTCTTAAAACTGGCTCCACATGAACAGGATGACTATGATTGTCTTAAGAAAGCCCTCTTAGCTCGCTATGAATTGAACGCTGAAGCGTACCGTAAACGGTTCAGAAATTTCCGTAAGGAAAATGGAGGATCGTACACCCAGTATGCTGCCCGCCTGGAAGCTTATTTGCAGAAATGGCTCACTCTCGCGTCATTCGAGAAATCTTACGAAGGACTGCAAGAATTAATACTAATGGAGCAACTGAAAGAAATGATGAGCCCTGAGATGAGACGATTTCTGGTAGAAAACGGGGTAGAAAGGTTAAATACCATAGTTACCTTATCAGAACGCTTTCAGAATGCACAGGCTGAGACTCTGACCTCCAGACGGAGGTATACAGACTACCCGGCTCGGCAGACTGCGCCTAACAAATCCAATAGTATTACAAGCTCAAAGCCACCCTACATGAAAACTCACCATGACAGACCCAACAATGGACAAACCCACAAGAACACGGAAATGAAAACTTCCTATACAGCAAACACAGAGAGGGATGTGTGCCAACACTGCCGGTCGCCTAAACATGGTTCTCGTGATTGTAAGCGCCGACCCCTCCGCATGAATGCAGCTTGCATAACAACCAGATCTCACAGCCCGGAGCCCTCAAAGGATGACATAGATCCCTCGAAGCGACCAGCTGTCATTGAATCTGTGATGGTTAATGGGGAGAGAGCTCTTTGTTTGTATGACACTGGATTATCTTTTGACGCAATCGTCGCAGCTTCTCTTGTTAATTCTGACCAAATTACAGAAGAGACGATTGAAATGCAAGGACCCACCAAATCTGGTGCGCCCATGATCCTACCAGTGTGCAAGATTCAGGTTCAATCGCGGTATGTGACTGGAGAAATCAGAGCCGCTGTTCTGAAGGATCCTATCTACCCCCTGATTTTGGGCTGTAGATATGTGTTCCTAGGAGAAAGAGCCCGACCTCTGTCAGTTGCGGCCGTACAGACCAGGGATCAATGCAGGCAGAACCCTGAGTCTGGAACTCCGACCAACATCTTCCCAGAAGAGTTGAAGAAAGCACAAACAGCGGATAGCACTTTGTCGCCTTGTTTTAAAAAACTTCATAAGTCTCATACCCCGCCTCTCAAGGGAGAGATTTATAAGAAGAATGGTCTGTTGTACCGCAGAGCAGGCAAAGGAGCGAGCGAACACTCACAGCTGATTGTCCCCTCATCCTATAGGACCCAAATATTAGAAATGGGCCATGCCTTACCTTTCAGCGGACACATGGGAATTGGAGCAACCATGCAGCGCATTTCTTGCCACTACTATTGACCAGGGATGAATGCAGACATCAAACGGTATGTTCAGTCATGCACACAGTGCCAAAAGGTGGCTCCTAAGCACTGGGTAGCTCCTGTAACCTTAGGAGAAATGCCTGTAACAGGTACCCCGTTCGAAAGGGTGGCAGTCGACATTGTTGGGCCCCTGATTAGGACAAAGAAAAAGAATAGCTACATCTTGACGTTGGTCGACACATGCTCCATGTGGGCAGAAGCAGTCACAATGCCTTCGTGCGACTCAACACATGTAGCGGAAGCCCTCCTTACTATATTTACGAGGTTGGGATTCCCTCTTCAGATCCTGACGGATAATGGATCACAATTTCGGGGGAAATTAATGGAAGAAGTGTTTCGGATTTTCCAAACGCGACACATTCATACCTCTCCATATCAATCCCAGAGCAACGGCCAAGTAGAACGGTTTAATGGAACCTTAATTTCCATACTGCGAAAGCTGGAGCAGGAGAACCCAAGTTCATAAGATTCCTACCTGCCAGCGGCACTGTTCGCCTACAGAGAGGTACCTCATCACTCGACAGGAATTCCACCAGCAACACTGCTGTTTGGGCGCCCAATAAAAGGTCCTCTAGAGGCACTTTTGAGATCCTGGACAGACGATAAAGCGGATGACACAGTCATTACCGCGCCACATTATGTTGAGGAATTGAAGCAACGCCTCCAAACAGGTTGGAAGTTGGCCACTGCAAATTTGCGCAAAGCCCGTCAGAAACATACGCAATATTATAACAGGACAGCTAAGGATCGAGAACTGAACATTGGGGATAAAGTTTTATTGCTCTTGCAACAGCATGAGCAGGTGCAAACAATGTTGGAAAAGTATGCAGAAGTTCTCATGGACAGGCCAGGCCTGACCAGTTTTGTAGAATTTGATATGAAGTTGACAGATGCAATGCCAGTCTGTGTGAAAAATTACGCTATACCCTATGCCAAGGAGGATGCATTGAGAGAAGAAATAGAAAAATTGCATTATTTCTCCATCCGAATCACCCTATAGTGCTAGTGTTGTGCTCCTTCGGAAGCCTACCGGAGAGCATTGATTGTGCATTGACTATAGGAGACTGAATGCAGTGTCGGAGTACCAGGCTGAACCTCTGCCAGATCAAAACTCGCTGTTCACTAAGCTAAATACAGCTCGTTATTTCTCTAAAATCGACCTTAGCAAGGGATACTATCAAATTCCTGTGAAGAAAGAGATCCGACACCTGCTGGCATTCAGCACCCCGGAAGGACACTTTGAATTTAATGTCCTCCGATTCGGATTACATAATGCGCCTAGCACCTTCACGAGAATGATGAGAAAACTTCTCGCACCCCTTCATAGCCCTGCTATTACAAACTTCATGGACGATATCCTCAACGCCACAGACACCTTTGAGGAACACCTGAAGGCAATAGAGATGCTACTCCGAAGGCTTAAGGAGACAGGTTTAACCGCTCGCCCAACTTAATTCCAGATAGGTTTTGACAAACTGGGGTTTCTCGGCCACACCATTTCCCAAGGGTACATGTTCCCAGAGGAACGTAATGTTGACAAACTGCGCAATGCACCTCGCCCTATTACTAAAAAGGATGTCAGATCGTTCGTCGCGTTATGTGGATTTTACCAACGCTACATTAAGGATTTCAACACTATAAGCGCCCCACTGACGAACCTTACGAAAAAGAATACTCCGGAAAAAAGTGATCTGGACCGCTGAGTGTGAGAATGCTTATAGTACCCTCAAGGAAAAACTCACAGAGAAACCTATTCTGCACCTAATGAACTTAAGCCGACCATTCATACTACGCACCGATGCTAGTCAGATTGGGTTTGGAGCCACCTTGCTACAACCTGGGGAAGACAATGCGTCTACATTATTCCCCATAGCTTTCGCAAGCCGAAAGTTAAATGCTGCAGAAAGGAATTACTCCACTATTGAACGGGAATGCCTAGCTTTGGTATGGGGGATTCAGAAATATCAACCATACTTATATGGAAAGCCCTTCACCGTTCAATGGGACCATCAACCATTGATGTTCTTAGCAGCATCCAAAAACCTGAATTCAAGGCTCATGAGGTGGTCGATGTTAATGCAACCATATAACTTCAAGGTTGAATATATACCTGGGAAACTCAATGTCGGAGCAGACTTTCTCAGCCGTCACCCATGCGGTGGGGAAGACCAGGCAAGTCATCAGCGACCCAATAATCCTAACCTCTTTAAAAACTTCCAGGATGGTGAGGGAAATCAAACTATTATGGAGAGGGATCGAGAAGAAGATGTCAGTCGAAACTAGTTCACCTTACGATAAACTTTCACAGGGGGCTATTGTCGCGAAATTCTTCGCCCAACAATCTTCTCTCTGTTCTCTCTCTCTCTCTCTCTCTCTCTCTCTCTCTCTCTCTCTCTCTCTCTCTCTCCTGATTCTGAAGGCCTCATCGGACAATGACCTTCCTCGGAATTTTCCAGTTCAATGTCGCATTGTTATTTACCTGAGAGGCTAATGACCCAGATAAGCCGGGGATTTCCAAGTGACCGGGTGAGCTCAGGCCAGTGCCCCAGAATATTCAGGATTTTCCCGGGGTACGACAACTTCAGAACATTCACCCGTGATCAGTAGGTTAGGAATTTCCTGATTTGGTTGAGGTGAATGACCGATGTTAACTGTTTATATGGAGTATAGGTCGTGTATATTGCACTCACATTTTGCAAGCCGCGGCGGAAACTTTTAGCATATAATCTGTCAGACCAGAGGACCAAAGAAGTACTTATATAGTACATGCCGTCTTTGTAGTCAAACTCCATATTGGAATCAAAGCGGGTGAGCTAAATGCATTATCTTCTTATATGCAATTATTTGTATTGAATGTTTGAACTGCTTTCCATTATTATTTCATTATATGCAATTAACTTGAGTTAATGCTTGCACTGTTTTTCAGGCAATTTCATTCTTTCATGTAATGGTTGTATATATTAGGGAATCCATATGTTTACTGTTATACGATTTTTTGTATGCCTTTTTGTATGCCTTTGATGTCCTTTTAGGTTGTTCCCCAGAAAGCAATTGCGCTACCCTGCCCGCTTCTTTTATTTAATGGTTGTAACCATTATCGCATTCATGTATTAATGGTGTATGATCTTTGTATGCCTTTACAACAGTTGATGATATATGTATGCCACTACCCTATTAATATCATATGTTTGCAGCTCGAACAATGGCGCTCAACATTGGTCCATGTCATTTGTGTAATAATGTGACTGATATCTGAGCCTGGTTTATGGACCACACTCAGGACAAATTAATGCCTCTAACCAGAGAGCTAAATAGAGTGTTCCTTTGTGTGTCTCTCCTAGCTCCCTGGTGGTGACGAAGGCAGATGAACTCGCAGACGTGTAGTGAAACCTTGCAGTACTTGCTACGAACTATTCCAGCAACGTGGCCGGGGGAAGAAAACTTGCAGTGATATTGTGACGCCATACAGCAGCAACACCATTCATGATAAGTGCTTGTTTAGAACGGACCAAACACTAAACGATCTAAGGTCATACCAGTCAGTGATTAAAATTAGGACGGAAACCTCAGCCATCGTAAAAGGTACCCTAATAATTAACAACCTTTGTGTAGACTATTTTTTATCTCCATTTACCCAGTGCTGTATACAAATAACTATATGAAGACCTAACATACTGTCAGGATCCTTGATGGGATTTGCTTCTTTGCTTAACTGAGAAGAGTTTAAATTTCAGTCTCCTGAAACATTTCTTCCTACAAGTGTCGGGCCATCACTTAAGCGAGCCAAAAGACACTGTGGAAGAGATTGGTACTCTCTTTTATTTCTTCTATCTATCCTTTCTTCTACCCTCTCACCACAGGCGGGACCATAAATATCTTCTGATCTATCTTTAAAAATTTACGACAAAGACCCCATCAATCATGGCGAAAGTGATAAACCAGATACAGCTGAAAATACCCGACGCAAACAACTGAAACGAGGCAGCCAACAGCACACAAAGCACCACAGTCCAGCTAACAATAAACTGACAATAGAGAGAATGACCTCTCTTTCTCCGTATGAACTTAAAGTACAGCATCACCTTATATTATACGGCTGCTACAGTAGACCTGGCAAGGGTGAAGGCGAACACAAAAGTCAGACCGAACGCTGAAAATACATACTTTCTGAGAGCAGGAAAGTCAGCACATCCCAAACCAAGTAAATCAAGTAGCAATTTACTATCTCTTCTTGACTGTGCAAATGACTGGAAGATGGCAGTAGACCTACCTTGGCTAGGGGCATATCCAGAGAGTATCATAAGATCTAGAAGACGGCCAGATATAGTGCTGCATTCCTCATCATCGCACCAAATTATAATGATTTAGCTGACCGTGCCATTTGAATCCAGATTGGACGAGCAACGTGGGTTCAAAGTGGCCAAGTATAATGATCTATCCGCGGACTTGAGACGCGATAGGTTCAATGCAAGGGTCATGGCTGTTGAGGTGGGTGCAAGAGGTCTCGCGGCTGCCTCAGTGTATGATCTACTAAAACTGTTGGGGTTGAGGGGACAGTCAAGAACAAGGACACTTAAGAGGGTCAGCGAAACTGCGGAAAAAGCATCATGCTGGCTGTGGAATAACCACAACGGGCTATGGAACTCTAGACAGTAATTTGTTTTCAACATAGGGGTTACTTTCACAATGGCCTCCAGCTGGCAGAAAATAGGAGTGAATTTGGAAGCTGCAACCAAGGAGGAGTGGGCTCAATTCTCTGCACAATACATCAGGAGGCTAACTCTTGGGAGTCATGACCTAAGTGGGCCCGCCACACCCCCCCCCCCCTTTTAGAGTGTGTAAAGGAGATTAGGGGCCGAAACACTTGATCGGAGGGGAGACACTTCTGAGGATCAGATTGTCTCCTGTTCTATCGCTCTGTATAGAGTTTCCTATCATCATTACCTGGCCCGACCATTGACAATCGGGAAAAGACCGATGAACTTCTGGAAAGACAGATGACACCAGGAAAGACTAGAACAGTCTGACCGGGTTGGCACCCCGTAAGCTTTAAAAATTCTTATTGGATCTACTAATGACAGATGCCCCTAGAATTCACCGTAAAAGGGGGGGGGGGAAATGATGAATTCACAGGTGACTTATTGGAATCGACCAGACCAGTTACACGGACTTTGAGCTCTGATCAACGGATGGAACTTCCATATGCCTGTAGTAGGAAATTCTCAACTCAGAGAGGCATAAAAATCCAGAGAACGAAAAAGGGGTGTGGGAGCTCGTCAGTAGTAGATCAACAGCGCTCTGTTACGGCGGGTAAGACGTTAGACGACCTCAGCCAGGTGTCAATCCACAGCGTGGAGAATATTCGAGTTGATCTGCCGGATGGTGATCCCACACACTTCTTGGATGGGAAAAGAGATGCAATCAAGTTTCCACCGGCCAGTGCAAAAGGGCTTTGGGAACAGCTGGACGAAGCCTTGTCAAAAGAGTTGGATAACAACCTGAAGCAGATAACCTTGGAGACAAAGCTGGAAATCTTCGGTGACATTAATATCTTCACTGTCGGAAAGTGTTTGGAGTCACGGAGGGAATGGAAAGTAACCCACCACAGAAAAGTAGAAGACAAGTCAGAATAGAAGAGATCAGGAAACAGAAGAGGCATGCCCGAAAACAGTTCAAGAACGCAGTGATCACAGAGCAGGAAGGTTTACGACAGGTTTGGGAGCACCTGAAAGGCCAACATAATGCTTTTTGTAGAGCAGAAAGGTTGTGCAGAAAAAGAAGGAAAACACAGAGGGATAGGAAGAGATTCTCCAGCTAGCCTTTCAAGTTTGCCAAAGAACTGTTTGAACAGCCACGGTCGGGAACACTAAACATCAGGAAAGAAGATCTGGAAAAACACCTTAGAATGACCTATTCAGATGATCACAATGATGAGCTGCTCCCCAGCATGGAAGGCCTTGTATGGCCTAGTAAGCCAGGAGCTGAATTCCACACTAAGCCCTCAACTATGCAAGAAATAGAAAGCATTGTCCAGAGAGCACGGTGCAAGTCAGCTCCAGGTTCTAATGGTGTCCCAGACGTTGCGTATAAGAGATGTCCTGAAGTTCTGAAACAGTTGCTCCGTTTCCCGAAAAATGCTTGGAAAAACCAGCTTGTAAGCAAAGAATGGAGAAATACGAATGGAGTCTGCATCCCGAAGGAACAAAATTCCACAGATATCAGTCAGTTCAGGCCAATCTCACTACTTTATGTGGAGGGGAAGATATTCTTTTCACTGATGTCTAAAAGGCTCAGCACATACCTTCTGGAGAATGGGTACATTGACACTACCATCGAGAAAGGATGTATCCCAGGTACACCAGGGTGTCTAGAGCATGCCACAATGATCTTGGAAACAATTCAAAAGGCAAAGTGTGACAGAGCAAATCTCCAAGAAATCTGGTTGGATCTAGCTAATGCGTATGGATCAGTTCAACACCAGATGTAGCAATTTACCATCTCTTCTTGACTATCCTAATGACTGGGAGATGGCAGTAGACCTACATGGGCTAGGGGCATATCCTGAGAGTATCATAAGATCTCGAAGACGGCCGATATAGTGCTGCATTCTTCATAATCGCACCAAATTATAATGATTGAACTGACCGTGCCATTTGAATCCAGATTGGACGAGCAACGTGCGTTCAAAGTGGCCAAGTATAATGATCTGGCCGCGGACTTGAGACGCGATGAGTTTACTGCAAGGGTCATGGCTGTTGAGGTGGGTGCAAGAGGAATCGTGGCTGCCTCAGTGTATGATCTACTGAAACTGTTGGGGTTGAGGGGACATTCAAGAACAAGGACACTTAAGAGGATCAGCGAAACTGTGGAAAAGGCATCGTGCTGGCTGTGGAACAACCATAACGGGCTATGGAACTCGAGACAGTAATTTGTTTTCAACATAGGGGTTACTTTCCCAATTGCCTCCAGCTGGCAGAAAATAGGAGTGAATTTGGAAGCTGCAACCAAGGAGGAGTGGGCTCAATTCTCTGCACTAGACATCAAGAGGCTAACACTTGGGAATCATGACCTAAGTGCCCCCCCCCCCTTTTTTTTAAGACCATAAAGGAGATTAAGGGGCCGAAACACTTGATTGACGGGGGACACTTCTGATGATCAGATAGCCCCCTGTTGTGTTGCTCTGTATAGAGTGTCTTATCATTCTAATAAATAAAGTTCAATAAATTATTTCAGTTTCTACATCATACAAACATACCAGTTATTCTGGTGCAGTCCGGGAGATCATGGGTTCGATTCCCTTGTAAGCCTGTCACTTCTGTTGTTATTCTGATGTCTAGTTTTCTACTTCTTTATTTCTTACGAATGCCTGCAACATACCAACTTCTATGTATTTCTTCATTCCGCTGTTCAGTTGCTGTTCACTATTTCAGTTGCTGTTCACTATTTCAGTTGCTTTTCACTATTTCAGTTGCTGTTCACTATTTCAGTTGCTGTTCACTATTTCAGTTGCTTTTCACTATTTCAGTTGCTGTTCACTATTTCAGTGCCTTTTTTGTTTTTCATTCCTGTTTTCGGGTGGTCCACATATGACGTCACGCAATTTTAGCCATTTTTAACATCCCCCCCCTCCCTTTGTCGACTTCGTCGACCCCCTATTGGACCCCCCTATTGTGAAGTCACAAATCTCTTAACTCTCTCCCCCCACCCCCATGTTAAAATAAATAGTGTTTGATTAATCCGGCTTTCACAAATATATGTCCTTTCATTTGCCGCCTCCCAACACCGGACAGAGCCTTACCCTTGTCATATTCAGCGTGTTTCCCACGTAAAAACAAAATAATCATTTTAACGTTCACGTTACTTTCAACAAGCTAAACTTTCGTGTCTTTGATCTCATTTGACTTTTATTTCTGCTATTTTTTTAATTTTTTTTTTAGGTCCCTGTTTATTGCCTGTTGTTCTGTTTCAATTTATTCTGCCTGCCTTGCTTAGATTTGGGTATTTTCTGTCTCTTCTGGGTTGTTATCTTTTTTACTGTTGTTTTTGCGTGTTTTACTTTTATATTTTTTCTGTATTTTCTCCTTTATGTCTTTTACTTCAATGGTTATTTATTTTATTTGTTACTTTCTTGGAAATTTTGAAGATTGTTGTTTGTTTTCTGTCTTTATTTGATTTTTCACCCTCTCTCTAAGGAGCGAATCGGGTGTCTATGCCCTGCTTGGATGTTACGAGATACTCTTTGCTACCTGGTTAGCTGCTCATAGAAGGATTATCTTCCTAATCGTACACACCTTCTCCGCGAACTAGTGGTAATGCCAATATGAGCACAAATAAACACCGTAGACTAGATCGAAAATCAACTACTCAGTTTAACATTATATCCTTCTGCCCACACGGTCACACTAAATACAGATAAACATATTCCTAAGCACATCTAAACGTATTACTAAATAAAGGTCAAACATTTATCAATCAATCAATTAATACCCTTTAGCTCCCCGAGGAGCATAGGCCTTCAACAAACACATGCCAAGTCTTCCTGTCCCGTGCCATCCGCTCAAGTTCTTTCCATGTTTTCCTCATCATTTTCACCTCTGTTTCAAGCTCTCTTCTCCATGTGTTTTTTTGGTCTACATCTGCCTCTCTTACCCGGGGGGTTCCAGAACAAGGACTGCCTTGTAATGCTATCAACAGGTTTCCTCAGTGTATATCCTATCCATCGCCAGTGTCTTCTTCTTGTGATAGGGTGGGCGAGATGATGATGATGCTGTTGCGATATGTGATCACTTTCTTGCACACTCGCAACCGACCCGATCAAAAATAAAACTCTGATTCTAAGGCAGGGGCTGTATTTATTCACACAACCCTGTCAGTGACCCTAACCCACAAAGCAAACTAATGAACAAACATTCAACCAATAAAACAAAGCAAACAAAACACCCAGCCAGTGCTCAATTGCTAATCTGAAGGTCAAACGAGGAGCTAGGAACAGGTATGGGCTGCAGAAATAGGTTCAAGACAAGACTGCAAATGTTGTGGCCAGTTGACGGATTAAAGTGAAGTGCAAGGGACGGTCCGCCTCGGTGACAGCCAGGAGAGGTGCCATGAGCCACTGTTATGACAGTACTGTACTGTTAAAAATCTACTTGCATATTTTTTTCTGCCTGTATTGGGAAAGGGGGGGGGGGGGTGTGGGGGGAGGGAAGAGGGTATAAAAAGGGTAGCCCAAGTGATATACGCTCTAATTACGCCCCCTGGTTTTGGTTGCAGGTCAGGTTATTAAAAAAATTACCAAAAAAAAAAAAAAAATTACCTTGGAGACTATGTGGGATTTCTGCGGCTGTGAATGACACCCATTTGGTTTAAAGGGAAGGAAAGAGATGGAAGGAGGATGTTGGACACCACGAGGTAAAATTTAACATTGTAGTACTCGCTATTGATTTAACATGTCAATGAATATAGTTGTTTTATTATGAATGATAGCAGCTGATTTAAAATGAATGAAAATAATTGTTGTACCATTACTGAAAGTTTTTTTTGTTTTTTTTAATTTAAAGTTTTGGCGAGGCGGGTGTCCCGTTCAACCTAGTCGGTTATATTAGGGCGCATGGCCAAATATAAAAGATCCTTAGGTCTGAGTTATGATAAATAATTAATGAAAGTAGTTTATTACTATAAGTAAAAATAGCTGAATTAATATCAATGCAGAGATAACTGTATTACTATGAATGAAAATAGTAGAATAGCTATGAATGAAACATGTTTTATTTATGTGAATGAAAATAGTTCTATCACTAAGAATGAACATAACTGTATTACAATGAAAAAAAAAAGCATAGTTGTCTTACGGTCACACGGTGGCTTAATTAAGAGTCTGTCTGAGTAAAGAGATAAAACACCAATTAGTAGGAAAGTCTGAGAAGATAGATTAAGATGAGAATTAAAGTGACTGTGGAGGATGAGATTTATAGCTTTAAGGGTTAGAACCTAGATAGACTCTCCCTCGCCACCTGTGACTGGTTTTATTAGCTACTGTCTCACCACCTCTCGCTCAGCTGAGATAAGGTATGCCCTAATTTCTAACCACAGACACAACTATACAGTTAAGGAATACAGGTACAATATAGTGAAAGACAAACGGATCCAGTGCACATTTTATAGTTTATTAAAACAAACAAATCAATACTACAGCAAAAAAAAAAAAAAACTACAGCGCACCGATAACGTGCGAGTTCACACAACCTGAAGAAAAGAACAATCAATGAAAGACACAATTATCCAATTACCACGCTCTCTTCCACACCTACACGAAAACAACTAAGGTTAAAGAAATATACCGGGCGGGGGTCTCTAGGTAAGAGCCACCACCCCTGACTACTCTGTTGCTACTATTGCTCTGTTCCGGTTAAGACTTATTAACTAATTTGACTACAATGTCTCAAAGGCGCTCTTGGCGGTTCTGCACAACTAACTTATACACCACTAAATCCTACTCAATTGAATTCTGCAGAACTAACTCAGAGGCTCTCCTCTAAGTATTATCCATGAAACTCTACTCTCTCTTCTCTACTTCAGTTCAGTGCCTTCCTGACGCTATCGTCTTCGTCTGGGGCTCCGATGCGCCGTTTTTCGTCACGTACCTCCTCCCGTTAGCATTTAGAGGTATGATTTCCCTCTTTCATATCCAGAAAAACTGATGAAGGGGCACTTGTTGAATGAATATATATATATATATATATATATATATATATATATATATATATATATATATCTATATATATATATATATATATATATATATATATATATATATATATATATATATATATACATACATACATGCCTCTGGCTATAGATCTAGCTCTGATGATGGCACCCTATTTTTCACACAACGACAATTTAACCCGCTACGGGTGTTGGCCTACTGCTTTATTGTGGCAGTATGTAAACAATACCAGGCAACGTAGCCTGTTATGTATTGAGCCGTACAGGCTAAGAGCTCTAATTCCTAGGCAATTCCACGCTGAGGGATATGTTTCCTCACGTCATGAGAACTTCTAATGCCGTATTGCAGACGTAATTAGGGCGCCAGTTACTATGCGCGTACCCAAGTTCTCTTTAATTACGATGCTGTCTCTTGCCTCCCTCTCTGAGAAGGCAAAGTCCGTTGCAGGCTTAGGGTTACCTACCCTCCGCCGTGAATCGCTGTAAGATAAAATAACAACTATTTTACACCAATTAAAAAAAAAACATAAATTAAAACACATTAACAACCAAGATTTACCTACACCCCGTTTACCCTACCATAATAAAACTTCCTTAAATACAAGCTCCCATCTTTACGTATTATTTCTGCCCTCGGGTCAGACTTAACGCTCACTCCTCCTCCTCCCCTGCACTATTCTTATATTAAATGCAGCCCATGGAAGGTTATCAAAATAGAACAACTTATTTAGCACACAAATGCATACACCATATATCAGAATATTAAACACTGTTCACCCATTCTCCTTCTGAATTACATTATCAAATAGCACAACTTATAAACACACAAATGCCTATACCATATATCAGAATATTAAACACTCTTCACCCCTTCTCCTTCTGAATTACATTAATTATACCCGTTTCTTAGACACCCACAAAAAAACCCGCGTACATACACTTCTATTTATCATAATCAACTGTGGTTATTCTGAACGCGTTATAACGTTACACAGTGCTGTCATCTAACCTAAGCCCCTATTCTCAACCGTTAATATCTCAAACCTGCGCCACGAAATCATAGAAGTCGCTAGCTACACATAGTATAATTACAACAAAACTTACACTACACGGGCTCTAGCTTTGGCAATGGATGGAAACTACTGACTAACAATAAAATTAAATTTCAGAAGAAAGCTTACTCTTACTTACTAACTCCTTTAACTAAAATTCTTTCACCACTTATTAAGTTACGAACATACCCAGACTATCAGAATATCCACGAACCTGGCAGACTGAACTGACGCTATTCACGCAATAAAATTCTTCGACTTGGGAGCACTAACTACTAATTTGGCCCTGCATAAAAGGGCCAATTTTTTGATGCAAGACCGACGCGGTGAGTCATAGCTTCTAGTATCGTCTCCCAAAATCCGCTTCCAACCCAACTTCTGACGTAATCTAATGACTGTTACATAAACTAAAAATCAAAACCAATCGTACGAGCTGCTTCCCGTTAAATATCATAACATTATCTTAACTCGACCAATTCACTAGCGACGAAGAGTTATTCCATCTGCTGGAACGGGGGGGGGGGGGCGAGTGTGGGGGGGATATAAAAGAAAATAGACTCCCCTCGAAGCTCGCTGAGAAAATGTACGTAATATTACTTAACTATCCTGACCACCTATCAACAAGAATGACTCACTAGCCCACGTTACAACACGGGTAGGGGTTTTCTCCCATCTCCAACCGAGAAGGGTTGGTGTTGGTGACATGAGTCATCCTACCGCTATACAGAATAACCCAGAATTAAAACAAATACAAACTAGGACGTATTAGAAAAAAAACCCAAAATTAATAAATGGGGCGAGTTGAAAATAAAAATTAACAGTAACTCATCACATTTACTATGAATGAAAGTAGGTGCATTACTATTAATCACAATAGTTATATTACTGTGATTGAAAATAGTTGTATTGCTATTAACGAAAACAGTTGTGTTACTATGATATCAATATTTGTAGAACAATGAATGAAAACAGTGTAACTGTATTGCACTGAATGAAAATAGCTGTATTCAAGTGAATGAAATTAGATGTACTACTGTGAATCAAGTTGATATTGATATTACTATGAAAGAAAATAACTATTACTAACATTAATGTAAAGATTAAGGAACACAGGACAAGCTATGAAAATAGCTGTATTACTATGAATGACAATAGTTGTACTACTATGAATGTAAATATTTGTTTAATTGTAAATAAAAGTAGTTTTAATACAATGAATGAAAACACAGTACAGCTCCTCATGTTAATTTGAATTAAAATACTTCTATTACTATGAATTAAAATACTTTGAATTAAAATACTTATATTTCTATCAATTAAAATACTTATATTACTATGAATTAAAATACTTGCATTTCTGTAAAAGAAAGTAGTTTTACTACTATGAATGAAAATACAGTACTTGTATTACTATGAATGAAAACACAGTACTTGTATTACTATGAATTAAAATACGTGTACTTGTATTACTATGAATGAAAATACAAAACTTGTATTACCATGAATGAAAATACAGTACTTGTATTACTATAAATTAAAACACAGTACTTGTATTACTATGAATGAAAATACAGTACTTGTATTACTATTAATGAAAATACAGTACTTGTATTACTATGAATTAAAATACTCGTACTTGTATTATTAAGAATTTAAATACTCGTACTTGTATTACTATGAATTAAAATACTCGTTCTTGTATTACTTTTAATGAACACACTCATACTTGTATTACCTACTTACTTAGTCGTTCCCGTTCTACCGTGAGGTGCAGAGGTTTGGAAGAGAGAGCGCCAGACGATCCCATCGGCTGTCCTCCTCCAGTCATGGTTCCATTCTAGTTCTTGGTCCCTCAAAGATTGTCTAATGTTGTCCTTCCAGCGGACTCTGGGTCGTCCTGGGGGTCTGGATCCTTGGCTCTTTATTTCGCATGCTTGTCGTGGTAGCCGATCCTCTCCCACCCTGCAGACACGGCCAAACCATCTTAGTTGGGACTGTTCTACTTGGGTCTGCAGGGGGGTGGGGATTTAAGGCCTTGACGTAATGTCTGGTTGCGTACCATGTCTCTTCTTAATTCTTCAACCACCTTCCTCAGATACCTCATTTCTGAGGTTTGGATCTGGCTTTTGTGGGTTGTAGTCATTGCCCATGACTCGCATCCATATGTCAAGACTGGGACACAGGTGGAGCAGTATACAGCCATCTTCGTTTTCTTACCAACCTCTCTCCTGCTGAGGAATCCTCGATTTACGGCCTGAAAAAGTCTCCCAGCTGCTGTCCCTCGAGTGGCCAACTCTTCCCCGATTCCCCCTTCCCCCCCCCCCCCCCCCTCGGTCAACAATAGCTCCGAGGTATCCAAAGTGGTTTACCTGCTCCAGGGCCTGTTCTCCCAGCTTAATCTTCTGTCTTCTCGTGATATCACCATGGATTTTGTTTTAGAACTGCTTATGACCATCCCTCTCTTCTCCGCTCTTCTTTCCAGACTTGCAGGTTGAACTGGAGATGTGCCTCTGATTTAGCAATCAGGGCAATATCATCAGCAAATGCCAGCTCCGAAACACAGACCTGTCCCATCCTCCAGCACCCCACTTACTTGTGTTACTAAGAATTAAAATACTCGTACTTGTATTACTATGAATTAAAATACTCGTACTTGTATTACTAAGAATTAAAATACTCGTACTTGTATTAGGCCTACTATGAATGAAAATACTCGTACTTGTATTACTAAGAATTAAAATACTCGTACTTGTATTAGGCCTACTATGAATGAAAATACTCGTACTTGTATTACTAAGAATTAAAATACTCGTACTTGTATTAGGCCTACTATGAATTAAAATACTCGTACTTGTATTACTATGAATTAAAATACTCGTACTTGTAGTACTAACCTGAGAGAAAATTATCAGGGAGGACATGATAAGCTGTGACTTTGGGCTGATGAAACGAGGCCTCTGGTTGTTCTTGGAACCGCTCTGAAAAATGCGGTATATTCTGACAGTCTTCACAAGAAGGGGTGAATACAGCCAAGCAAAACTCAGGCAGAACATAAAATACAGGGCACCGCACATGTTGGGGGTAGGCGTGGTCTGGAAGCAAATGACGGTGATGTAACCGACGAAAACTCCGCCCAGCTGAAGAAAGCTCAGCTCTCGACTGGCTGCCTTGATGACTCTGGTGTCTTGGTGGTAGATATAGGATCCAATCACGAGGCACGTACCAACGATGCCGATGACAGCAAGACAGATAAGAATAACTGGGAGAGTGTCTGAAGGAACTGGGTGAGTAACTGGAATTTCTTGACACGTCGTGTAGTCAGTTTCCGGATCAGGCCAGGTAAATTCTTCACATTCCGTACAACCCCCGATTTCATGAACAACCTTTTCGTTCTCCCTGCACTTTCGACATTCCCAGCAGCACGTCAGCTCTTTCTTAATTTTGTACTGATCCCTAAGACAGGGTCCGCTACATACGGACTCTGGTACATTAGCAAAAGGTGATGTTTCTGCAACTGGAACAATGCGATCAACTTTGGTCAAGTGATCCCAGGATATAGTAATGTTTGTATATCTCAGAACATCGTTTGAAGAATTGTAATTGGCAACAGTTTTCTGCACTAGATCCTTGATACAAGACGTGTTGCTATTATCTCCTCTGGAGTCATTAACACACCTGAACTTCATTTGATTTATCATGTACATTCCCCTGAAATCGCTATCTTTATCCAATTTGATTAATCCTGTAAATCCCTGGAAAGTTAAGTTAAGAAGAGAGTTAAGCAACAAATCCCTTTGAACGCACTGACGTAAAGACGCACCCCTTGTCCGAGGGCAACGTCTAGAAATTAAGTTATGAGCGCCGTGGGCAAAAGTTAGAACGGCATCCATGGCCAAAGATGGACCAAGCATGTTTCCGAAGTTGGCCATTTTGGTTATATCATCATTAGGGTTACATGTACGTTTCGCAAAAGAACAATTAGCAGTACTTTCCCATGCCTGTTTAAACCATGGATTTGGAGAAGAAGATACATTTTGATGTCTTAAGTAGTCGTAGAAATCGGGAACAATAACTGTGTTATAAATAAACAAAAATGCTCCTACAATATTTCCCAAGTGTTCACGCAGTTTCTCAACACTGGCAGTAGTCACAGAATCGCAACAGACCCAGATGAAATGACCAGTAGCGTTCTGTTTTTCAAGTGAAGAGAAGAGACTTCGTACAGGTTCTTCATCAGCGAACAGAATCACGACTCTAGCTCGTGGAAAACTTAGCAAGTCTAAAGCCACCGGGTCGGTGTCATCCTCGTTTCCAACTCTGTTTGACGTAGCAATACAGATATTGTATCGAGGAGCGTATATTTTGAGGGTTTCAAAGGCTCTCTCGCCGTAAGTTCCTGCAGAATAGACAATGGAAATGTATGTCCAGCCGTTTGAAGATATGAACTTTAACATGGCTATGGCCTGATACTTATCTGACGTGACTACTCTGAGGTAATAAGGGTGAAGGTCTCTGTCGCTTAATTCTTCTGATGTGGTTGTGTAGCCAATAATTGGCATTTTGGCCGCTGACAGCAGAAATGAGACAGGGGCAGCAGATGTGCTTAGAATTGGAGCCAAAATACCCATGACCTCGTAATGGGGAACTGTTTGGGTAGGAAATGTGGATGACAGAGGATATGGGTTATCAAATGGCGATGTCATGTTGCAGGCGTCAGCCGAACACGAAAGTTCATCTTGTGGTAGAAAGGTCAGCGCTTGTGCTAAGCTAACTTTTCTATCAGTGCAATCATCTAGCAAGTAAAATCCAAGTGTTATATTTGGCAATAACTTAATGTCCTTGTTAACCTTTTCTACAGCGAACGCGACAGCCTCAGGCCATTCTATATTCCAGGAATTTGGATACATTTTCTTGGAACACCCAAATTCATTTGTTTCATATGTGAGCATCATTATAGCTCCAATGTTAAGGTCGCCAGGTTTAGAATAAACATCTCTATTGATACCAGAAAAGACTAGTGTATTCTGCGAAGACGAAGGTGGAGCTTGTGTGGACAGAAAAATGACGACAGAAGATAACAAGCATCTGCACCTTTTCGAAAACTCCCTTTCCATTACAGACAGGGTTCTGCAGGCAGTAGTTACTGTCTTTAGTAAGCAGCTTCTAAATCCAAAACGTCAACCACAGAGATTGAGCTGGTATCGTTATTATGATGCATGATTTAAAGATTCATTTACGAATATTTATGTTACAAATATTCAGTAATAACAATATTTATATCCTCTTCACGGAAACCTGTGCACTCAACACAACTGTAAAACTTAATTTCTATTGCACTTTAGTCTAATTAATACAGATCGTAATAAAAGGAGACAAACAGGTGAAAACTATTCACAACGTTGTCATTCACAAAATAATGTGAAAAAAATTAGTTGGTACAGGCTGGTCAATCGAAATATTCGTCCCATACTAGTGAAGTCATTAAGTGACAGTTAAGCCGAATTTACTTACAGTTTAGGCTGATAATCCAAAGCTAGGTTAAAAAAAAGGGCGTTCCTAAATTACTGGTAGCTCTAAACTAGTTCATAAAAGTTACAGACACCATTGCGAGTTCTTTAGCTCAGCGTCCGTTCTAAGTACATTAAACTCATGGTCTGTACAGATCAATACGCAGCCGACATGGTGTTCCATCCCACGTATAAAGTAGTTCCAAGCCGGGGTTGTATACTCCGTGTTGCCGCCACTCGTTTCACGAATTCTGGGGAAAATGGTAGAAGATACTGGTTGAGAAATTATGAAGTCAATGTTGACTTTTATCAAGGCTTTTTAAACAATGCAACGATCAGGTTGGTTTTGCTGTTGGATGAAATGTGTTGGTTTGAATGCATGTGTGGATGATGTTATGTTTGTCATGTGTGGATGATGTTATGTTTGTCTGAGCGTAGGAAGTAATACTCATTGATTATCATCATCCTCATTTTCCTTTCTTGCTTGCTCCTTACAAAGCATGGGCCTATTACTGCAGCTGGTCACCTCTCGCTGTGGTGGTGTACGTGGCACTTTGTTGTACATGACACGCCTGACAGTGAAGACCTGTTCTTTCTTAGTCTCTGCAGAGACCCCCGAGATCTGCACGGGGCACAATCCATTTGATTTACCACATACAGACATTAATACAGACATTGATACAGACATTGATACAGACATTAATACAGACATTAATATAGACATTGATACAGACATTAATACAGACATTAATACAGACATTGATACAGACATTAATATAGACATTAATACAGACATTGATACATACAGTAATAGAGACATTAATACAGACATTAATACAGACATTGATACAGACATTAATACAGACATTGACACAAGCATTAATACAGCCATTGATACAGACACTGAAACAGACATTAATAAAGACATTTATACAGACATTAATACAGTTGACATTAAAAAATCCGGCCATCGATAATCCGGTTCCTTCAGATTTCCAGAATGGATTTCAGAGCGCATTTTTTAATTTACCGCTTTGGCGCGCCACTTTTTTCTGGAGCCGTTTATGTTATGACTTTAGTTGAATTAAAACTCTGTAGAACTATTTTATTCAGTTGAACTAAAATTCTGTAGAACTGTTTTATTTAGTTGATGAACATGAAAATTTCATTTGCTTTTCATTTAGTTTTTAATTTTTTTTCTTTAAAGGACTGTACAGATAGTCATTTTCTGATAAATATATGCAGCATATATAACCATAAAAAATCCAGCATTTTCAACAATCCGGCACTCCTCAGGTCCGGAGGTTGCCGGATTTTTAAATGTCAACTGTACAGATATTAATGCAAACATTAACACAGACATTGATACAGACATTAATACAGACATTGATACAGACATTAATACAGACACTAATACAGACATTGATACAGACAATGATACAGCCACTAATACAGGCAATGATACAGACATTAATACAGATACTGACATTAATATATACAGTAATACAGACATTAATTCAGACATTAATACAGACATTAATACAGACATTAATATAGACATTAATACAGACATTAATACAGACATTAATACAGACATTGATACAGACATTAATACATATATTGGTACAGACATTTATACAGATATTGATGCAGACATTAATACAAACACTAATACATTGATACAGACATTGATACAGATACTCACATTAATACATACATTAATACAGACATTAATACAGATACGGACATTGATCCAGACATTAATACAGACATTGATCCAGACATTAATACAGATATTAATACAGACATTAATACAGACATTGATACAGACATTAATACAGACATTGATATCAAACTGAGAATACAAAAGGCATTGAGTATTGCATTAAGAGATGGATGGAAATAAAAAGAAATCGTCCAATACAAAAATCTAAATTTTCAACTCAAATATCAAGACAGTCCTATCGCATGGCTCTGAAACATGGAGAGCAACAACACAACAACCAAGTAGTTATAAACTTTCATAAATTCGTGCTTGCGTAGAATAGAATGATTGACATGGTATAACGAAGTCACTAATGTAGAAATGTTGACAAGAACCAGACAAGTGGCAGTAGAATAAGAGACGAGAAGAAGACGTTGGTGGTGATGGACTAGTCACACACTGAAAAAGCCTGATAATAGCATTAAAAGACAGTCCTTGTTCTGGAATGCCCTGCGTAAGAGAGGTAATGGGACACCGAAAAAAAAACAACACATGAAGATGTGATATAGTGGCCTATTCATCTGCGTCTTTATCTTTTTCATCATCGTTTTCATTTTATGTCTCCCCGTTTTTGCTCATCATTTGTTTAAGTAATCTTTCCTAATCACGACGTACCTAAGTGTAACTTTAAGACGTCCCATATTGGTGAACACCTCGCTTCGCTATACAGCTTTGTTCAGCACTAGCTAAGGCAACGTGGGCAAATGGAAGAATTCGTTTGATAACTACGAGTATATTCTCGGTGTAAATAAACCGGTGACAGCAAATGTTTGATACAAGAGGGACCAGGCGGAGCGATTAAATACATAGGACGCTCGACACGAAGCTATCTGGGACACAAATATTGTCTACTTTGATAAGGGCATAGACACGTTGAGGTTGACTACGTGACCAAACAATGAAGGAAGAGATTATAGTAACCGCCCGCAGGCCATACGACAAAGAATCAAAAGATGGTTCGCCAGGCAGACGGCTAAAGTGGAATTTACTCAAAGCCACAAAATAACGATAACTTTGTGACAGAGTACCTAATTTCTCTTTTAGGCCACCAATCACAAGACACGGTTTTTCTTTTCACCTGACATCAAGCAGGCAGGTGAAGAGTTTGCTGATAGAACCCAACACTTTTTAGGATTGACAGGGACTGGCTGGGTAAGCCAACGTTCACAAGTGACATTTCAAGATGGAATAAATGTTAGTGGATGGGGGCCGGAGATATAGGAACTGCCAAGGAATTACATTATCAACTATTTACCATCAATAAATATAACGACGTTTGGCAGAAGTCAGCACGTTTTGCAACGGACGCTGAGCATAGTGGTAGCCTTAAGCGCTAGCCTGCTCCATTATTCTAAATGTGTTTTTGAGAAGGGACAAAAGGTTGATGAATTTAGAAAATTATAAATTGTTCTTTTTCGTTACTAGTGATTGTCTTTTGCATTTAGTCTCAAAGCTAATTTGTGAAATACTGTTTTTTCTTACTTAATTAGTCATTCCCCTTCTACCGTGAGGTGTAGAGGTTTGTTTTTTTCATTACTTCTATTTATTAATGGTTAGTTGAATCATCGATTCCTCCCCTCACACAATTGTATGCCTTTTAAGGTAATAAGTAATCTACATTTATGAAGTTCCTCTTCATCTAGATTGATAATTATCACCACAGATTGACATGGGCACACACTTTCATGCTCAATATATTTAACACTTAGCATATGCGCCTCATGTCGTACGTCAAAATATGAAAACTAAAAACAAAGTGATCAGTTATAAAGAATGCATAGTGAGGAATATAATTTTTTTTAAAGTCAGCTATAGATATTAGTTTGAGACTTATGAATCCACTTTGTGTCTTCTTCTTCTTTGATCCATAGCCGCCGACCATCAAAGCAGTAAGTGGCCATCACGCCTGGTGGCGTCTTGTAGGGTAGCAACAAATTGATTCCACTTTGCGGGGTCGGCGGCCATCCTTCGCACAGTGCCCCAACTCTGGTTCATTCTTTGCATCTCGGCTAAATTATGTAGCTTCCAATGTGTTAACTACTCCTATTTTTCTAAATTAAGTTTATATTGATTTTAATGATTATAGTATCAGCACAATTTTGTATTATAAACTTTGAGGGGCATATTAATTTTTTTTCTGCATGTTTTGGTAACCTTAAAAGTTGGGAAGCGCACTAGATGCCTGGGAATGAATAAAACCTAACTAGGTTATGGTCTCCCACCGACAGAACAAACACCCCCCCCCTCCCCACACACACACACTTGTATATTTAGAATATGTACAGTCTTGACATGTTAGAGAGTTTATGCCTTGTAGCCAAAATTAATATCTATTAGAGAATAGAGCAACCACTACAGCTGCCCCCCCCCTCTTTTTGTTGCAGTGAAAGCCCGAGTGCTCCTGTAGCGGTGGGTTCCGTAGCATAGCAATTTATTTAAAATGATGAGGTTGTCAGCCCAATGCCCATTGTCATAAAAGTCGCTTCTAACGATATGTTTAAAGGTATAGTAGTTCTATTTTTTCTGTGTTTTATATATATATATAAATGGCTACATCGCATTCCGATCTACAGTATCAACAGCAACAACAGCAACAACAGCAACAACAACAACAGATACAACAACAACCTGCATTTGTTCCACTTCCAGCGGAACAGGAACCCACAATGGTTGCTCTCAAAAGCATCACTGACACATTGCACAACGTTGACCATTATGCAAAGTATAACCAGATTAGGTAGATTATCCCACCATTTACAGGGGATTCTAAAGAGTTTCAAAGATGGTTGAAAGATGCAGAAAAATTCCCTACTATGGTAAACGCATGCACGGATTCAGACCGAAAGTGAATTCTATATTTGTCATCAGACTCCTTGGTCACTGATTTTTTGAGAAGACGGGACAATACACACCCCAATGAAACGTATGATTCACTAAAAAAAAAAGAGTTACCACAACGTTACAGTGACATTACTAACACGGAGCACGCTTGATCACTTTTTCGCCGCATTAGGCAAGAACACAAAGAACCCATTCACTCCTATGGAGAAATGTTATTAAACTTAGAAGAGGAAGCTTTTCTTGATGGTTTGACAGCATCACCAGATCTAGAAAAACATCTGGTAGGTATATTTGTTGATGGATTGTTAGGGAATAACACCAAACTACACATGATTCGTAAAGATCCAAAAACGATAAATGAAGCGATACAAATGGCAATTAGAGAGGAGAATGTTCGAACAAGATTTAACCAGTGTATCGAACAAGAACCCATAGTTGAATCACATCCGGATCATGAACCGATGGAAATTGGTCATTCCCGCCCGCGTTGGCATCGCCCAGGCCATATGGATAATCAGGAGCAGTCAAGAACAAATTATACTCAACACTCTCATAGACAACAGAACGTCCATCAAGTTAATGCCCCTACTTGTTTTATTTGTGGTATTCGAGGACACCTAGCCCGTGAGTGCCGACGACAACATCCTTGCCTACACCAGCAAATCTATAACAACCCACGATATCAGGGTTATGGCAATAGTAATCATTATGGTCAGAAATTTTGCGGAGCACATACAGCTTCCAATTTTACAACAGGACAATCACGAATGTACAACCAGGGAAACGAAACAGTCAACCATTAAGCAGGACCGTTATTGGTGACTATAAAATTGATGGAAACAACAAACTTCCTTCATCATAGGTCCATACATAGAAAGAAAAACAACATTGTTCCACACCCAATACCTCCTCCTCAAAGAACACCTGAGCAAGAAATACAGTCCATAAACATTACCCCAGACCAGGGCCGGATTAAGCTAGTGCGGGGCCTGTACCATATGTTAAGAAAGGAGCCCTATATTTAAAAAAAAAATAAAACAACACAAACATATTTGAACACATACATTTTTAATTTGCATAGTAATTATCATTATCAATTAATTCGTGCTTGTAATCCTATAAACTTGCCACTCATGTTGCTGGCGTTGTCATAACTTTGACCACGGCAGTCTTTAATATCAATGTCATTTGCCTTTAAAAAAAATAAGCAGACTTTTAGTAAGCTGTTCAGCACTATGACCTTCCATATCCAAAAATGTCACAAATCTTTCAACTGGTCCAGATGGCAAAACATAGCGCAGAGTCAAAGTCAGCTGGTCCATATTAGATATATCTGGAGTAGAATCCAATGAAACGGAATAATACTTGTATTTCTTCACTTCACAGAGAATGTGATCCAGTAAGCTGGATCCAATCAGATTGATGAATTCCTCACACGTTGTTTTAGATAGATATGATGTATGTCCAAATCCTTTGTTTGCATGAGTACTTATATGCTCTGCCAGAAAAGGGTCAAACTTGGCCAGTAATTCTAACAACCCTAAGTAATTCCCGTTATAAGGGTACCCAACAATTTCATCACTGCCACGAAATGAAAGGCCTCGTTCTGCTAAAAACTTCACAACTTCAATTATTCGCTCTAGAAGTTTGTGCCAATACCTTTCTTGAATGTCCATTTGTTTCACAAGATGGGAATCGACACGTTTGTAGCGGGAGGTTATTTAAAATTATTTATTATGTAAGAGTATGCCAGTAAAGAGTTCTGCCCTTACAAGTAATACCCCAGTCTTAGAAATAAGCACTGGTGTATTGTTATCATAACAATAGTCAGACTGTGAAAACCCTGGCCCAGTTGGTAAGAAGTAGTACCAGGATTTAAGGTGTCTCCTCCCTGTGATTATCTTATGATTACTTATATTCTAGGGGATAAGTAAAATGTACATTCACTGAACCCACAAAATGGAAGAAGTGAATAAATCCTCAGGTACAGTTAAAACAGTTTAATAATTACACTAATATTCTATTACTGCTAGTTGGAACAGAGCATTGAAATATATACATATATAGAAAATAAAGTCACACAATTACTATTATTGTCTGTTTAGACTTCAAGATCTTAAATAATAAAGTTACTGAAATCTCTGTTATTAGTCCTTTGAATTTAAGGATAACTGTCATCAGTTGACTGAGTTTCTGTATGGTTAATTATTATTTTCAACTATTGGCTGTTTCACATGTATAGGTGGTCAGTGTCAAACAGGACACTTATCTTTCAACTTGATACTGCTGAAACTGAACTGTCCTTTGCTGATATCAGACTTGGTAGGCCCAACAGTAGGGATGCCAATGACCAGTTGAAGTTCACTCTTTGGGGTCCTGCACTTTTGTGGGATTGCCTCGGATGAACGACACAGGCTTCTGATACTGGACAGTCTGGTTTGAGTTATTTCATGGAACCCTCAGACTTCAGATACTGGACTGAACAATGTTTCTGGCGATCCGCTCACAATTCATGGGTAGTGGCGAAACTCTGCCTCCAGTCTGTCTCAAACCTCTTTCGATGTGTATCTCTCCAGTTTTTACCGATACGTTTATATACGCTTAGCGCGGACGTATAGGAGGGTACTGACGTCACAGCTAGAACTAGGCAAAAAAAAATCTTTTCCGAACATCGATTTCAGCCAATCTGTGCGTCGACTGAAATTTTGCCTTTCTCATTCTCGGCATATATAATATCCATATTGTTCCATCTTATCTTGTTTTATACAGCTGATAAAACTCTATCTTCCTATCCATGTAAATTCCCAAACTGTTATTTATTGATTTTAATATTTAGAACAGAAGTGGGTTACACGCTTTTAGCGTAACTGTGGGCAGCCGAAATACGCATATATCTCCGTAAATGAGAACTTCCTACCGGTCCTTCTTATATGCAGTTATACACTATCCTTCCCTGTACTGAAATGTAAAATCCTTTTCATACTGATTCCCTTCTGCTTTTATTTATCCTTGGCGATTTCCTGTCTGATACACATTTCGGTGATACGCCGCCATTTTGAAAGCGGTCAATCGATCGTTGATGGGTTTATAAATCTAACTGAACCCGTTTGCAATGACTTGAAACCAATTTCGCGACAACGTTCACCTTTGTTTTTACGCATCAACAGTGAAATTAAAGCTTGTCTATGTGAGGAGCTTTCTTCATGTCGACGCAATAGATTGCTTGCATTTTTCCAGTCATTAAACCCTTCCACAGTAAACTTTGATGAACATTCTGAACTCATAAGCTTGCATGAGAAACAGAATAGGCGCCCTTTACTTTCTGAATAGCATAACCATTTTCTTGCATGTTGCTTGTTTGTAAGTTTATGAATATGTGTAAAATAAGACTTCTGACAGTATCGAGTTTTCTTTTCAGTGTCATACAATCGCACGGATGAAGAGAAGGCACTATCAACATGTTGACATTTTTCACTTCCCTTGGATATGCAATATTCATGCTCACAGTCATCTATATTGTTCGGCCAGTCACCAGTATCATTAGAGTACTTCTTCGTTCCACTTATTCTTTCACATTCAGACTCATTGTATACTGGGTTTTGCAGGATGTTTTCTGCTGCACAGCCTGCACTAGTACTAGTTATTCCTGTACTTCGAGCTTCAGCGGTTAGAGTACCACCACCATGAACATCAAAATATTCTGTCAGCTTACGTGTTTTTGATATCACAAGTTGATCTCTTCTTTCTTTTTCTTCCTTCGCTTTACGTTTTTCACTTCCAGAAGCATAATTACGTCCAATATCTCTGTGTCTATTGCTCATTTTTTGAGTTTTCTAACCTTACAAATCAAGAAATTTTAATCAAGATCGAAAAAGAGTGCGAGCACGCCGTATACCTCAATTAAAACAGGAAGTTTCCGTTTCCTAAATTCTAGTTTTTATTGTTAATGCAAATTCATTTCACAAAGAACGAAACAAAATTAGAGGAACAGTCGCCTAGAGCAAAAAAAGTGGCTTCCGTCCAAACGTGACAAAATTTTCAACGCTTCCGTCCGCAAAAAGTTAAGATTAAAATAATGAAGAGTCACACTAAGTCACCCTCTTATGCTCTTTCTCTCACAATTTCGTGACACCAAATGAAAAGGCGCTAAAGATGGCATAAATCACAAGATCATTGGTTTAACGCTAGTATTTTTTTCTTCTCTCTAACCAGCGGCGCTCGAGCTTTCCAGCTCTGTTGGCCCAATTACATGTCATTGCGAGGCTGGGGGGTCAGTGGACTTTCCTTCCAACCCGGTCAGGAGCTTTGCTCCTTCCCATCAACGCTCGTATTAGAAGATGACCAAAAAAATTATGTACATATTTATTGGCGCGGGGCCCTAAAAGCGCGGGGCCCTAAAAGCGCGGGGCCCGTAGCATATGCTACTTGTGCTACTACGTTAATCCGGCTCTACCTCAGACCCTAGTTCCTGTCTTATCAATATTGATAAGAAGAATTACCGAGCTGTTGTGGACACTGGCGCTTCAGTTAGTCTGATTAGGGAACAGTTATACAAACAAATTAAAGATTTTGTGAACTTCCGACCATCAAAGACATTTATGGCCTCGATGACAGGAGAATCTATGAAGTTTTGTGGCACATCATATATTACATTCCATATAGAACAGCAACAGCTTTTACATCCCTTTATAATTACACGCGGGACGTCCAGAAACTTCATCCTCGGTAGAAACTTCCTTACTCGCCACAATGCCAGAATATTTTTCGACCTGCATAAGATCAATACCAATGGTGAATATATACAGTTACAGGGTGATATACATATCGCATCCCTAGTACGCTTAACAACTCCAGTTACAGTACTACCTAACACGTTTGGGATAGCGAAAGGTCGAATTAAGAGTTCAAATTATATCGGACCAGGACAAACAATCCAGACTGAACCCTTGGAAAATGAGGACATCAATGACGAACACCTTCATGTTTGTTACTGAAGGTATTGCAGAAGTCTCTCCCTCCCATGACTTTCCAGTCATGATTGTAAACACATCAGAACAAGCTACAACGATACACAGAGGTGCGATAATTGCTAAAGTACGAAGATCGTCCTTGACCTGTACCATAAACAACAGAACGCTTGACGTTGGTCAGAGTCGACACCATCATTCCCCCGCTCCACGCAGATCCCAAAATCATGCCCATGTCACCACTCCGACTCTGACAGACGACTTCAATAGCAAAGCACATATGGTAACCAATTTACTCACAGGATTAGGCGCCAGATTCCAGGAACAAGAACTTTGGTCAAGTCAAAAAGAACAACAGATAGAGAAAATATTTATAGCCAGCAGAGCAACGGGAAACATAGATGTCGACGAACCTATCACATGCCCAAGATGGATAGCACTAATTGTGTACCTGAGAATTATGCTACTCCCATACACAGAGAGAGAGAAGACACACTAACCAAGATGACACACCGTATGATAGAGCCTGCAGAGATGAACCCGAAGACACAACCTATCGATACCCTTCATTCCCCACACCATGTCAGATCCCACACTCAATCCCACTCCGCCCCACAAGTCGAGACTATCAAGATGGCACACCATTACCAGGAAGATACCCAGGGGATCAATACATTAATCAGAGCAACGCAGAAGATCAAGAATTTGAGGCATGTGAACGAGCTTGCAGAGATGAACCGGAAGATATATATTCAGATACAAAAAGAACTAAATATCTTCGTTATGCACATGAAGTTGATCAAGTAATAAGGAGAAAAGCATACGATGGGATATATAGAGGAACAGGCAACAGTGGAAGAAAATCGCACCATGTTAATCTTGTTACCCACTATTTATTGCCAACCCCAGCACAGAAAACAGGCCGTTGGTATAACATATCACCTTCTCACTATAGTGGACACTATAATCACAGAACAGGGGTAGAACATACTCCATGGCGGAAACCCAATACGATACTCAAACAAACCACTGTATCGAAGACATGAATCAAGATATCCAAAGCTTTTCGAATACTGCCGTAGTGAACGAGACAGCAGACGTAAAATTTACAGAACAGACGTAGAGCATACTCCATGGCGGAAACCCAATACGAGATACTCAAACAAACCACTGTATCGAAGATACGAATCAAGATATCCACAGCCCTTCGAATATTGCCGTAGTGAACGAGAGAGTAGACGTAACATTCGCAGAACTGATGAAGAATACAAACACATATGTTAAAACACCGTGGACAAACCAAGTGTCCCAGATACAGAATCACACACCAGACCGGTTATCGTAATTACTGGCGACACTGAAAGTAGAAGGTCAACATCTAAACTTAGTGCGTTCATCACTAAACACCAAGATGTGTTCGCACTAACAGATGTGGAGTTAGGCAGAACCAGTACGGTACCTATGGACATTCAGACCACAACAGAGGAACCTACTAGTTTGAAACCCTACCACACCCCAATGAAGAACCGTGAAATAATGGAGAAATCTATAAACAACATGTTGAATGCAGGAATTATAGAGAGATCGAGATCAGCATGGTCATCGCCAATAGTAATTGCATTGAAAAAAAGATGGAACAAGTAGATTTTGCTGCGATTACCGTGCATTGAACAGAATTACCAAGACGATTTCATATCCATTACCACGCATTGATGATATTTTAGCGACACTTGGACATTCTACACACTTTACTACATTGGATGCACGCTCGGGATTTTGGTGTATTCCTATGACACCAGCAGCTAAAGAAAAGTCAACATTTTGTACACATGGTAGCTATAAGTGGAACGTCATGCGTTTTGGTTTGTAAGGAAGTCCCGCAACATACATGGCACTGAGGAACGAGGTTTTGCAGGGAATGCATTATTTTACAATAGCCTATATAGATGATGTACTTATTCACACATCAGGTATCGCGGATGACCACTTAAGGAAAGTTGAGCAAGTTTTTGATCGCCTCCGACACCACCAAGTTAAACTCAAGCTAAGCAAATGTGAGTTCCTAAAAACGGAAACCAAGTATTTAGGATTCACAGTTAACAAAGATGGCATTCGCCTGACACAGATAAAGTGGAAGCAATTAGAAAGATGCCCGCCCCCACAACAGTGAAGCAGGTTCGAGCTTATATCGGTTGTTGTGGATATTACAGACGCCACGTTATCCACTTCTCAAAGGCCGCTGAACCGCTTATTGCGCTTACAAAGAAGTATTCACGATTAAAGTGGACAGAGGAATGTCAGAAATCCTTCGACTACCCGAAGAATGCGCTTACAACAATACCACTTCTCGCGCATCCAGATATATCTCGCCCAATGATCTTATACACGGATGCCTCCAATATGGCAATAGATGCTTGTTTAGTCCAACTCAGAGAAGAAGACGAGACACCGATCATACCACAGATTCACAACGAGATGCCCATAGGATTTGTATCACACGCCCTCTCTAAAACACAGAGACGATGATCGACTACGGAGAAAGAAGCTTTCGCCATACATTACGCGATACAGAAGCTTGATTTTTACATTAGAGGCTCCAAAACTCATCATTATAAAGGACCACCAACCCTTGTTGAATTGGCTCACTAAGACACACGAGCAGCCCAAGAAATTACATAATTGGTCCATGAACTTGCAATCCTATGACACAAGAATTGAATATATTCCGGGTACGCAGAATACGTGTATAGACCTCCTTTCCCGAATCCCATACCCCAATACCACACAGGAAGATGATCCTGATGCTTTTACTGACATCAACGACAACGCAAAGGAGATTAACATCATAAATTCCGACAGGATAGATGTCGACTTTAACACCGCCACAACAGATACTGGTACACCAGAAACAGTAGACTTCAACACGTTTGACGTACACACTGAGCAGAGAAAAGACCCCCAAATTCTCAAGCTTAAGATAGCTAATCACAATTCGCAGATAGATTTCTAGAAATGGCAGAAACAGCACGATAAAAGAGCTACATTGGAACAATTTCAAGTTGGTGATAAAGTTTATTATTAGAAGAATGTTCGCGACAACAAATTTGACGCACGATGACTCGATGGATATAAGGTACTTGAAAAGACAACACCTATAAATTACATATTATGGAATGAAGAGAAGAACATATTCACCAAAGCTCATGCAGCATAGATGAAGAAAGATAATCATCGCCCGAAAGCACCACCAGCTTTATCGAAAGGCAGGGGAGCCGCGCTGGTGTAATGGCTTCGGCGTTGTACTGGCGACCAGGTGTTCATGGTTCAAACCCGGGCGTCGGCGTTTGAAGAAATGTTTACGGCCGGAAATTTGACTGAACAGCCTGAACGGTTCCTGTGATAAACCCTCTGTGGATGGGAAGGAGCGAAGCTCCTGACCGGGTTGGAAGGAAAGTCCTCAGGTTCCCCAGCCTCGCAATGACATGTCATTGGGCCGAAGGGCTGAAAGCCTAAGTGCCGCTGGTTAAGGAAAAAAAAAAATCGAAAGGCAGACCCTACGCAAAGCCACATTGAATCTCTACAATTCCCCAGTAAAATCGACACAGATGATGATCTTGATATTCACAGAGAACAGTGTAACACCCCAAATCAAATACAGGATGCTATACATCGATTAAATCGTTGTAGAGACATGTCAGAAGACGAAGATGACATTCCGCTGGTGGAATTAAGAGAGAGGTTAGTATCTCGAGACAATCGTTTACACGGTAGAGATAGCAGCACACCAGTATCAGTGAATCCGAATGAACCCCACCCATCCATAACGAGTCAAACATACTATGGCAGTCAAGGAGAACAACCGCTAGTTCCAAGCCAGCAACAACCCACACACCAGCTTTCACATTCCAGCTGAGACAGCAAAGATGACAGGCCCTTGCAACCAACAAGAAACAACATAACACACCACAGTCGGAGCCCTGCAGAAGATCATACAAACATTCAAGCATTGCGAAATTCCGATGAGACACACACTGCGAAAAGAACATTGTTGACAAGCCTTTAGTATCTTACGAGTCAGAACTAGAGACAACAGAACGAGAAGAAAGCGACATCGATTGTATGGATGATACTACCAACACTGAGATACGTACAACTACCAAGCGTCCTTACCGCCCTTTATCAGGAGATTCGTCGCCACAAGCAAAGCTATTACGTCTACCACAAGAGCATGTACGAGCCAAGTTCAGAAGAAATCATCGCCCAGTTCACAAGCCGATTCCAGTTTTACAACATCGTCCAAATATTCTATCGGCCTCTTTCTCCTGCAGAGCGACTTTAAACACAACAACACAATTGAAACCAATTTCGTCATATTACGACAGTCGTGTCTCCAGTAGTAACGCAGGTGTCCTAAGGCGAGCTCAGCGAGGACGGAAACCTCGCGTAGAGCAAAAGGGCAAAAGCTCGCTTGATTTTGATTTTCAGTACGAATACAGACCGTGAAAGCGTGGCCCGCCGCAGGCGACCTTTGTCTTTACTGACTGTGTGTGGTGCACCACTCTGAGTGGGGACCTCCCAGTACCAAAGACTGCTGTGCCTGTCACAGATTTTGCTCCTTTCCTCAGACCTACGGGTCCATAGAGTTCCTCTATAAATGCCTTTGTGCAGATGAGGAAGGACATCCCTCGAAACCTTCGGGTATATGAGGCTCTGTCCATTTTGGCTGGAATGACGTCTCGATGGTTCGGAGGTTTTATAGCGAATATGAGTACACATGAGGGCAAGTTCGGGCACAAAGGGCTAATCACCTGTTTGCCAAGTGACTTCGATTACATGTCCCGCCCATGGGCCTTGTGCACTTGGGTCCCCTCTACACCTCGTTTCACGGGGTAGAAGAGGTTCCGATTATGAGATGAGATGTGTCTCCAGTAGAGAAATCACACTGTTAGAGCTTGCAAAAGAATTTTCAAAATTGATGCAGGCAGTGTAATCATCTTAACGTACTTCCCCAGCTAAAGTACTAGTCGCAGCACTTCCACAGCACAGTGCTTATAGGTACTTTTATCAACAAAGTATCTACCACTACGTCAATTTTTTTTACCAGTGCTTAAGTTAGTTGATTTATTGGACACTTGGACACTCACATTACTCATGTAACTCTTTAAGGAACGAGAGTATAGAACTCTAGAAAAAAAATAATAATCAGACTGTAATCTACGGAAACACAAAGTCCTGATTATGTAGACTTATTCCAGGTAAACTCACAGAGCTTGTCAATGTACTTCCCAAGGTATCGGATTCAGCACACCAGAGGATCAAGACTGAAAATTACTGTTAGTATTGATAGTATTATTGTCATATTTGCTTGTATAGTGTATAGATTCTAGTTATATGCACATTTAAATTGGCAAAAGAGGGAAAAGAAAAGAAGAGATATGAAATAGGTATAGCCAAGTCATAGAAATGTAAGAAATTCCTCTCACCCAGGTACAGGTAGCAAAGAGTATACAACAAGCAATCTTGGTGAACATCCCCACGACACATCTCAAACTTTTCCCCCTTAACCACCCACAAAGGATTACCCTAGTTACCATTGAGCTGACTATATAGCGACACCAGGAACGCGACATGCTTCGCAGTAGTGCTGCTCTGAGCAGTAATCATAGTTTGGACTTAGTAGAAGAATTAATAAAGATATCATATGTGATTACTTGAGAGATTATAATGATGACACAGCCACGTAGTCACGTTGACATTAACTTTAGCCAGAAGGATGTTCTATATTTTATGAGGTTCTGTACACATGTGTATGACGTCTATAGTTTCAGACAGAATTAACGACTTGAACTGTGCATCCAAGGCTAAGATCAGTCGAGCACATCAAATTCTGACTTGATTAGCGACACATGTCTTTCACTATCACCACAGGACTTTTAGTTACGCACGCTTCGCCATACTATTAAGTGTAACTCCGCCTATCTGACCGTTCTAATTCAGTAATGACATTGACGGCAGATACTATAGACATGACGAGTGCTGACAAATCTCTGTTTCCAGAGACAGTTACCATGTGGACCTGTATAAATATATATATTGCACGTATTGAATTATTATTGATCAGTTCTTGTATCATATGAGGTTATGTATTTAAGTAATGATTGATGATATACCTCAATTGAAGCATTAAGTAGTGGTAACGAAATGACATTACATATATGGTTTTATTTTTGTGACTTTCCATATTGGAACTCATAGTTTGTAAATGTATATGTAAGGGAGCAGGTATATGATAGTACATTATATTTAGGGACTAGATAGTTGTTGATAGAACGCCAATGTCTCCGTACGGGATACATTTGTGTGGCCCCGGGTTGTATGTCACCGTGGGGTTTGCCCAAGCATTATTCATGCTATTTTTAAGGTGAGATAAACAGTTTGGACAGCTCACAAGAGAAAATAATGAATGAAAATAATAATATTGCTAACTGACAACGGTTCAGAATACCGGTTCATGTTAACTAATAGTGAGTGATTATAGTGAGTTGTAAATAGAAAGTTTGAGAACAAGGAAAAAAAAGGCTTGACCAATAAATTTAAGTAAAACGGTTTGGGTCAGCGAATCAGAAGAGTGGCAAGAAAACACGCCCCGAGATATGACCAGAGGTCATGACAGGCAGTCCTGAGCTGTGCTTCAGGATGAAGGTGTGATCGCAGTGCAGACAAGATTAACCTTCCATGGTTTTACAGATAGGGTTTATGTGAATATGTTTAGATGTCCAGCCATCACTAGCCAGTGTTATTCTATCGGGAGATACGAGTAGTTTGATTTGATTCAGTGGTTCACAGCTAAGGTGTATTTCTGAAAGGAGATCAGCGTTTATGCTGTGTTTTTTTTGGGTAAGTAATCAACTATGATTATATTTTGCACAGAGTAGAATTTTGTTTACAGGAGAATCTTGCAGAAGCACGATGTGCCAGTTCATTACGAGAACTTTACGACTATGTACCAAGAAAAACGGATGGTTATAACGACTATGTGAAAAGTAACCAAAAGGCTGTAAAAATTTGAAGGAAACTAGAGATATTATAGAGGAGCCATATTAAACAAGGTTTGAAGTATCCAGAATTGCACATGATTTTCAAGAAAAAGTGAATGTGGACTTTTATAGAAGAACTTCAAATATGCTCTCTCACTTGCAAGTATCAGAAGGGTGTACATACAATTATTTATGCATGAGATGAATTTTATTGCTAGGAGCAGTTAAAGAGTTATAGAGTTATAGTTATATAGTCTGACCCGTTCGTCGAGGAAGATATTTAAGTAACAAATCAAGTATGGAATGCCAATAAAGAGCATTGGTATATGAGGAAATAGGAGCAGGTTTTGGGAAGACTAAGGAAGTCTACAGGAGAAAAGAATAAGTTAAAGAGGAATACGGAAGTTACAAGACATAGAATTCATGTATGAGTTAACCTGAAGTACAAAGACCCAGAAAAGGCCTCTATGCGAACTCTATCATTTGAATAACTCATTATAAGTGTTGTTTTATTAAGTTATTAAAAGTTTTGAAGGATCAGAACGAATTTGATTCGATCTTTATGAGCTGCTGATTGTATGCCATGTACATTCAAACTACCACTATACGAAGTCACTATTGACATCAAAGAAGGAACTGAACGAACCTGAAGTATACAAGAAAAAGATTAGAGTATCATCCAGGAATTTACACCTCTGGCGGAGATGGCCAGTAATGATATCAACTAAATAACTTGGAAGATAAAAAGGAGAGATTGTAAACTTGAATTACGTCACTAGGCCTGCCATCTGCCACCTATTGAGATAACACACAGTAACCAGTAACAGCAGCGCGGTTACAATACCTTTTAAGTGCATGTAATATTTATTTAATGTTTACAAGCCTCGGGTTTCCCTTCTTTCTGTGTCTGATATGCGTTTCGGAAAATGTCACAAATGTCCGGAGTATGTTCACTATATGAACGCACCAGTTGCTTAGATGTTTAAATGATTTGACTTCGAAGTGTTAAAGGGCACACATAAATAATGGCCCAGAGAACTTGGCCTTATGGACTGATTATTAATATGGATTACATTATGTTATAAATATGGATCCTCAAACTATGGAAAATACAAAATAAATATGTGCTGTTTCTGTGCACTAGAAGTTCTGTCAACGTATTCACAAGTTGCCACTTGGCCGTATTTGAACTTTGTTCTAAAATCATAACAACACTCCTAGAAGCACACAACAGATTAATTGATGAAACCAAAAAAACCCGCAACACTAGGGTTTATTTATAAGTTTGGAAAAAAAACTTTGGGCGGCTATTTTCCAACTAAGTGTGCTTACCGATTTGTCAAGAATTATTCTTTCTAACAGTGCATCTGGTATTAGGTTTAACTGCACAAATTCCACTCTGCAAATCGGATGTCCTGTAGCACTCTTAATGACACTAGCCCATAGTCATTTTTAGAGTCTAGTTTTATAACGTACAGATCGCGTCGCAATTGGGAACACCTGCGCAACGCGCTGTGAGGCTAAAAAACGTGAAAGACGTAAGAGAACCACAGTTTCCTCCCTTGTGACCAAAGATTAAGAATTATCTTACGGAGGACCCGTAAAGAAGAGGACGGCGTATCAACGCGTATCTGGTCTCAAAGGGTTTCCAGTCGAGAATCGGTCGGTTACTTGAAAGGCAAGGCGACTTGTTTGTGTCCGCTTTCCCAAGACTCAAAGACACGTAGATTTCGCCGCGACCAGCAGGAAAAAGCACAAAAACATCTCTGAAGGGCCGACGCGAAACACAAGCAAGAAGGTGAAATTTCGCCCTGTCTAAATTAAGAATGACACGGCTATAGCCAGAAATTACACTAGCAGGTGCAATTATAAAGAAAATTGAAGGAGATAAAATCAGAGATAAGAGAGAGGCGGTCCTATTGCTAGAAAGTGAAAAAATTGCTCATTCAAGTCACGACACCAAGAAGCATAAGCTTTCAACAAACTTATGGGAAAAAGTCTGCCTGTCACATGACATCACATCAAGGTCTTCTGCTTATTTAATTCATATGCCGTAGCCATAGTGCAGCTACTCAGGCACCAACGTGAAATTACCATTTTGATCATTTTCCTTCTTCTCCCCGAGGAGTTCGGAGCGAACTGCAGCTTTCTCTTTGCAGGAAGCTTGGACTAAAACATTCATGAGGTCTTGCATACTGTAGTTTAAAATAGCAATGTTTTCCACGATGCAGTTGTCAGCCCATGCATAACCTTATATTTAGTCGTCGTACTTACGACATGCGAGCGGGAGCAGAGTAGTGCTTTTTCTTTGTCTCCCCCTGGAACACGAAGTCAACATGAAATAGAGGCACCACATTTGGAACTTTCCTTGTCTCCCCCTGGAACACGAAGTCAACACGAAAGAGAGGCACCACATTTGAAACTTTCCTTGAAAACTGGCTCGGTCTTTTATCTGCTGTTCCCTGTCAGTAATCTCTCGTATTTGATGTATTGTCCTTTATCTTTTAACGGTACATGGCTAATCCTAGCAACTGTTGTTCAGGTTGTTTAGCAACGTTTCGTGTGATACCATAAATATGGCCTTGGTGATTGAAGGATTCTATGCTTCTACATCTGAAACTCATTCTCTACCAGATTATTTGTTCATCCAAGCGTACTAAGATTCGCCAGACCTGTTATTCATTTAATTATTGGGGCATCCACGAATGTCTTAAGTGGTCACACGTGACACCCTCCATCGAACATTGCACCTCTCGTAAGCCCTTGCGCAACTTAAGAATTACCCACTAAACCATCACAAATAGAATCTGTGACGTTGCACACCCCATTGCGATTCCACTTTTTTCCGTGGACTATCCCGTTGCAAATCTGGTCTAGAACCCTTTGAACTACAACTCCGGCATTGCTACATTTTCTTGTGGCACATGGTGCGTTTTAATTACCTGCTATAACATCAGGTGTGGGCTTCATCCAAACGCATTAGATAGATACATCAAGATTACATAGAGATTTGTAATGTCAGAATTTCATAGAGATTTCTTTTCTGAGATTATACTTTTTCTTCTGCTTCCCAAAAACTCATCATGTTTTAAACAATGACACAGAGATCACCGCAGCAAGAGCAAGTAACTGCTTGGAGCAGGCTTTCTTCAAGGGAACCAGCTGCATTGGTGGCTCCATGCTTCTTAGGGAGCGCGAAGAAAAATGATGATGATAACGATGTTTCCCCTCTCATTGCAGCTTGCTATAGACACCCTCGAGTACAAGAGATCCCAGCCTTCGTGATGGTGGTCTTCCCTAGCTCTAGAAGGTATGTGGTGAGTCTTTTCTCCACCACTGAGTAAAATATCTATCCTTTTACACGAAGTAATGCAACTGGGCCTAAAGTGGCCAATGTTTGTGGAATTATGTTTGCTCAAGATGTACACGTTACTTGTTCTTTTTCATGCGCTGCTTATTTTCTCTTTTTTCATGCATTTTCGAAAGTATGTGCAGTTATTTGAGCACTTCCCGACATTTCTTACATAGAATAATATAGTGTATTATATCTGCATTTTATTTTCATAACAATGCTTGACAATGTTGTGATAAACGAGCACCAAAGCTTAATCGCTCTATCTTTTCCTACATCTTTCTTATTTTATTTTCTCCCACATTGTGCTCTTTCATTCCACATTTGCTCTTTCATCATTGTTCTAGTAATCTTTTAATCACAACTGTAATGTTTATTACTCGCGACTTGATTTAGTCCTCCACCTTGCATTATCTTTTGAAATCAACATTGCCTCTTGAGAAATCTTGGGAAACACACCTGGCTTTAGAACGATTTCTTTTGATACAAAAGTCCCTTGGCAGATATCGCTAGACATGCCACCTAAATGTATTTATTATTCTAGGAAACCCCAGCTTGGACTTAAGGAAATATTCTTTGATAACTAGTCCCTGTGTAAATAATCGTCAGGAATACCACCTTGGACTATTGTTTAGTTTGGAAGACACGCGGCTTAAACCACGTGGTAGTCTATTCTGTCATTTCGCACGATACAATGACCACGCAAACAATGGACTCCGAGAGTGCGATAGCAAAGGCCCTTGACGCGGAACAACAACCTTTGTTTCCAGATGGGAGACGATGATCATCGCGCACAATACAACAGCCCGGCGCGACAAAGGATTTCGTTAGCCGGCATACGGAGAAACGCCTCACAAAGAATGACAGAAATTTACATGCAAGCGGAAAGGGACCGCAAGATTTGTTACAGGAAAAGACAGGAGAGTTTTTCTAGCTGGCCAATCAGCAAACATCGGACGTCTTACAGAAACTGACAGGCAACGCGAACGAAAGTTGGTCGCGAATTGCCCAACCCACTTTCAGACTGACAGGAGACAAGAGAGATCTAAGGTCTGGGTCACAAGATGGAAGGCTGGTAATTGGCTGAGGGGAGGAGTTAGACGATCTCGGACACATTGGCTAAACCAGCGATATAATGTACCGCGCAGTTCGCTAGATATCAGTGCAGTTTTCAACATTGAGGTGTAGAGAAAAATCCCTAACGCCTAACCTTAATACACGTGTATTCCTGTGTAGATATTGAATTCATATGTGGAATTTATAGTGTTCTTCCAGGAGTTTGTGAAGGGAAACAGGTTAGTGTATCTTCTGAAAAAGATTAATAATTTTTCTTAGTTTTAGTAAGATCACGTTCGCCATTAGCATCATAGCTACATGGGCAGAAGACAGTTTTCCTATTAATACTTCCTATAAAAGATTAGTAAAATCAGAAGATTTTCCTCTAAGATGATAGGCTAATAGGAAGTAATTAATAGTTCATACTTCATCTCCATCTAAATTGATAGATCATCATTACACACTTATCAAATGCATTTCATGTGACACATAATTACTAGAAAATTGAAAACATCCTTAGTAAGGAGTAGTATAAATGAAAGTTAACCAGTGATATTAAGTGTGAAAACTTACGAAGACTTTTGTGTGTCTTCAGTCCATCAGAAGTCTGAGTCTACACGCTACGTTTCTGACGTCTGACCAAAAACGAAGTTATCAAAGCAAACATTTGGATAGCAGAATTCGCCATAGGACATCCTTTATTCGTCGCTTAAAAAAAGGAATATTTTTCGCCTACGATTGAGACGGTGGACACAGCTTTTCGTCACCTTGTATAAGGTGCTCACAAGTTCAATACATATTTAAATCAAGATCAAATCACGCGAAAGCTTATTACATGAGTCAGTATAAAGCTCACAGTTGATTACATATTCCAATATCAAGTTCAGCTTCATCAGAAGCTTACCATCTGAAGTCAAGCTAAAGAGTTCAAAAGCTGATTCTCATATTTATACAAATGCAGCTTACTCCAAAGTATATGTCATGAATCACTATTACATAGTCAAGTTAATGATTCTACATATCAAGAACATTTCGTGAAGATATCCAGTCTGGCCAGTACCCTTCGGAGATCAGACAACAGACATTTTAAATACGACAACTGTTGGTCAACTCTACAGAGATATTGTCAAACAGTGAAGGACTGTTTATCGTCAACGTTCTCGGTGCAACAAAAGTTTTCATCAGAACGTCCTTGACTGAGAGATACCCCACTCGACATAACTTATAACAACTTGGAACATTCTATGCATACATGTGAATCATTCTACCCGAGAAAAGCATTTAGAGACACACGGACTGTGTAGATTACTCACCATTTTGGTAACACGTATCATATCACATCCTTATCATTTCGCTTTGCACAAGTTCATTCTCCTATTTAATTAACTACAACATTAATTTCTCATCTGTGTGTCTTTGTAAGAATCATCTTTTACCATCATCACGTGCTAATCACTACTAACCCTATATGTGTAGATATTTAATTAATAAACCCACTAATCGTTAAATAATTATCTAGATTTTTTTTCTTTTTTGTAAATAAAATTTTGCCTCGTTTTGGTGAGGCGCGTCCCGTTCAACCTAGCCGGTTATATTAGGGCGCATGTCCAAATATAAAAGAACTTTAGGTCTGGGGGAGAATTAGTTATGTGTTAGTTATTATCTAGTTTGTTAATGTATCACTCGTGCTGTCGGTGTTAAATACTTACATTTAGATAAATTTCTACATTCAGATGGGGTTGGGGGCTTTTTCTGTTACGGATCTAAGGGCAGAAGCTAAGGTCGTGGGGAAACAGAACTCTTCCCATAATTCACTAGAAAACACTGTCCAGTGGAAATCATTCGCATTCTCTTCTTCTTGTCCTTATCTCGGATAGGTCTCTATCTTTTCTTAACGAGCCACTTTCTGGAGACCTTCTCCCTAATATCTCATAGGCTATTTCCGGCGAAAACTACTGTTGTATTTCTATGACACACCATACGACACATGTAAAGTAAGGAGATTTTAAAATTTGGATAACGCTTTGTGCGGTGTTTTCCTACTGAAGAAAGTTATCCGTTCTGGCATGATGTGAGAACACTTGCTAACAGGTCTTCACTTTTTATTCCTAAACGATTTTCTGCATGACATATTGAGCATTATTTATTTGTCCGATATGATATATTTCACATGCGCACAGAAAAAAAAAAAAAAAGAAGGACCGATATGGCATTCGGAGATCCATGTGATCAATCGATCGTCCCTGATCGTGAAAAGGAGTTACTGAAAATTGTCCAGGGACAGGTCGACAATAAGTGCCAAATGTAGTTGAATGTCAGGTTGTGAAATGCTGTAATCATAAATATTCCGCAGGGTTTCTGATCTTGGAGATAAAGTGAGGAAAATAATAACTCCCCCCCTTCCCCCAAAAATGTACAATAATAATAATAATGAATCATACGATTCGAGTTTTAAAAACCAAAAAAAGATATTTTTATGTACTTGTAAAACCAGTGATTAACAAAAACGGTATCGTGTTGGAAGTTGGATTTATTTTAAACAATATTTCAGGTATTTGATTTTCTCGCAAGGAATTGTATTTTCTTCTGTTATCAAGAAGTATTGCTTTCAGGCTTTGTCGGATAAGTGGATTCTTTCTTAGAAAAGTTGGATTAGAATGTTAAGTCCACTTTTTTGTGCTTTTGTTAATTAATTGACTTTTCCGATCCCATATGCTACGAGTTTTCACTCCCTCATCCCCTGCTATTTGCTAATTCAACTGTTAATGAACAGACTGACATATTGGCATTGGAAGGTAAAAAACTGCTTCAATGTGATACAATTATAACATATGAAGGCCCAGAATTCAATTGGGAGTTGATGCAGGAATAAGTGGGAAGCAAAGCATCCGGGTCACCAGAAAAAAAAGATGCATACTAACAGCTCAGCAGAAGTGAACAAGAGGTAATCGTCAGACTCCGTACATGCCATAAAGAAATTGAAGGACCATCTATTCAACAAGCTATGGATAGGAACAACTGATGAGTGCAGCTGTGGCATCGATAAAATGATTGCTGAACATGTGCTGCAAAAGATGCCAACATAAGAGGGACAGAGATAGCACAGATGCCGTCATCAGTAGCACTTAGGGACAGAGATAGTACAGATGCCGTCATCAGTAGCACTTAGGGACAGAGATAGCACAGATGCCGTCATCAGTAGCACTTAGAGACAGAGATAGCACATATGCCGTCATCAGTAGCACTTAGGGACAGAGATAGCACAGATGACGTCATCAGTAGCACTTAGGGACAGAGATAGCACAGATGACGTCATCAGTAGCACTTAGGGACAGAGATAGCACATATGCCGTCATCAGTAGCACTTAGGGACAGAGATAGCACATATGCCGTCATCAGTAGCACTTAGGGACAGAGATAGCACAGATGACGTCATCAGTAGCACTTAGGGACAGATATAGCACAGATGACGTCATCAGTAGCACTTAGGGACAGAGATAGCACAGATGACGTCATCAGTAGCACTTAGGGACAGAGATAGCACAGATGCCGTCATCAGTAGCACTTAGGGACAAAGATAGCACATATGCCGTCATCAGTAGCACTTAGGGACAGAGATAGCACACATGACGTCATCAGTAGCACTTAGGGAAAGATATAGCACAGATGACGTCATCAGTAGCACTTAGGGACAGAGATAGCACAGATGCCGTCATCAGTGGCACTTAGGGACAGAGATAGCACAGATGGCGTCATCTGTAGCACTTAGGGACAGAGATAGCACAGATGCCGTCATCAGTAGCACTTAGGGAAAGAGATAGCACAGATGACGTCATCAGTAGCACTTAGGGACAGAGATAGCACAGATGCCGTCATCAGTAGCACTTAGGGACAGAGATAGCACATATTCCGTCATCAGTAGCACTTCTATGTGGATACCAACAACCTACAGCTGACCACTATTTTATTTAAACATATTCAAGTTGAATATCTCTCACCTTTGCTATCTCGTTCTTCAAGTTGAATATCTCTCACCTTTGCTATCTCGTTCTTCAAGTTGAATATCTCTCACCTTTGCTATCTCGTTCTTCAAGTTGAATATCTCTCACCTTTGCTATCTCGTTCTTCAAGTTGAATATCTCTCACCTTTGCTATCTCGTTCTTCAAGTTGAATATCTCTCACCTTTGCTATCTCGTTCCTCAAGTTGAATATCTCTCACCTTTTCTATCTCGTTCTTCAAGTTGAATATCTCTCACCTTTGCTATCTCGTGCTCGGTAAAAGTGACAGTTTCATTGCATCGTTTGGTGATATCATGAGAAGAAAGAAGACATCAGATTAAGCTTGGAGAACAGGTCCTGGAGCAGGTCGACCACTTTAAATACCTCGGAGCTATTATAGACCGAAAGGGAGGCATCAAAGAAGAGTTGGCCACTCGAAAAGCAGCAGCTGGAAGACTTTTTCAGGCCATAAATCGAGGATTCCTCAGCAAGAGAGAGATTGGTAAGAAAACGAAGATGGCTGTATACCGCTCCACTTATGTCCCAGTCTTGACATATGGATGCGAGTCATGGGCAATGACTACAACCCACAAAAGCCAGATCCAAACCTCAGAAATGAGGTATCTGAGGAAGGTGGTTGAAGTAACAAGAAGAGACATGGTCCGCAACCAGACGATACGTCAAGGCCTAAAATCCCACCCCCTGCAGACCCAAGTAGAACAGTCCCAACTGAGATGGTTTGGCCATGTCTGCAGAATGGGAGAAGATCGGCTGTCACGACAAGCATGGGAAACAAAGAGCCAGGGATCCAGACCCCCAGGACGACCCAGAGTCCGCTGGGAGGACAACATTAGACAATCTTTGAAGGACCGAGGACTAGAATGGAACCAGGCCAGGAGGAAGACAGCTGATACGATAATCTGGCGCTCTCTCTTCCAAACCTCTACACCTCACGGTAGAAGGGGAACGACTAAGTAAGTAAGTAAGCATCGCATCGTTAATCCTAGGGATCCTACGTTGCAAAATACCGATAGAATGTTAGTTCTGAAATTTCCCTAGTTTATAAATTCTTTATTGTTCCCTTCTCCCCTTTCCCCCCCCCCCCCCCCCCACTTAAAAAAAAATTATGTCACCTAAAGATCTACCAAATCATCCCGTGTGATCTATCGATTGTTGTTGTTGTTTAACCTATGTACTTCTCGCTCTTTTGCAGCCAATACCAAGTTGATAACTGCTTGGTATTACATACACTGTAGAACAAGGATTTTCCTATGGCTGTTCTGCCATTTTGAAACGAGTTGAATCCATGAGCTCCATTTTCTATAGGCTTGCTTGCATGTAAAGGGTCATCACATCTGGTCCCAAGCTAGGAGGAAGAAGTGCATAGCATACTGCGCATTCCCCGCCATTCAAGGGGCGCTCCATATTTGCAGAGCTAAAACACTGTGCTCTGATTCATGGCTATCCCAAGGAATTGTCACGTCCTATACAAACACTGTGCTCTGATTCATGGCTATCCCAAGGAATTGTCACGTCCTATACAAACACTGTGCTCTGATTCATGGCTATCCCAAGGAATTGTCACGTCCTATACAAACACTGTGCTCTGATTCATGGCTATCCCAAGGAATTGTCACGTCCTATACAGAACCACTTTTCAGGTACCCCTGCATAGCATGGATCCATGGTGAGGTCCTCCTGCATGCAGCAACCAGCTAATAGCCGGAGTTACGTCTGGGGCTCAGGTAACTCCGCGAGGCTTAGTGTGCAATGCTGGGTATTCGACATGTTTCACCACAGGCGGAATCCCTAGAAGTGTGTGGAAGTTTTCAAGAGCCAATTAGGGTGTCATTCAGGAGGTGTGTAGATGATTTCAAGAGTGAATGAGGATGTACTTAGCCCTACAGACAGAGCTTCACTTCCAAATCTGTGTGCTTATTGTACTTAGTTGGTGGTCTTATAAGGAAGATTCCACATATGCCTCCATGCATTGATCAATGGTAGATCGTGATAGACCGATTGCCGACCTCTGTATTAGACTGTCTTCTGGAATGCAGCTATCTTATCATCAGAACTGCTTTTAGTTACTGCTTATCAATCAGGTACTACACAGTACACGGAATTTGACATCTCTTTGATAGATGATTTTAAAATATGACACTCTACACAATGCCTATTTGAACTGGCAGGATACGGCACATTTCCATAGCAGCACAATAACTCATACTTTCATGGTTTATCTCCATATTTACTCCACAGAGCCATTACTGCAGCTTGTCCCCTATCAGAAAGCTGGTCTCCTTGAAGAACGCCTGCAGCACACCATTGATGTGTTCTTGGAGTTTATCTAACGATGTAGTTTACATAATGATGTTGACAGTCCCACGCACAACCTCACATTACTTACCTCTAACGACACAGCTTAAAGAAGCAATAATTCCATTCTGACATAGAGATCCCCAGTTGACTACATATGAAAGTTACAACTCATATATTTATGTACAACTCAAATATTTATGTACAACTCATATATTTATGTACAACTCATATATTTACGTACAACTCATATATTTATGTACAACTCATATATTTATGTGATGTAACCAATAAAAACTGTACCAGATATTCAATACTGTAGTTTGTACTTTTAATAAGAGCAATATCGATATAAGCAAACTGCGAATTGTACCGTATTAATAATCCTATGGATCTCAAGGCTACGTGTAAATAAATATAATTTGTTAGAAGTTATTTATGTTTACTTTCTATGCTGTGAATGTGCATAGAAATATTTTCTGTGTTTACTTACTGTGATGTATCTGTGCGTATGTCTAATAAACTCACCAATATATTCTTAGTTCAATCACGAGAAATTTACACACCAAAACATAACGGGGAAATAATTACGCTGTTCTCTTTCTGCTGCATGTCCTGATTGTCGTGGACTGTCGCCCTTGATCTGCCGTAGTGGTCCACGAATGTGGCTAAAGAGCTATAGTAAGGGTGAGTTTATCAAAGGTAAAAAGCTTCGTCAAGATTTACTCCTGGCAGTAATATAAATACGAGGGGCGATGCTCTTATTTTAGGGAGTCTTACAGGGTTTTTAGAATGGCAATTACAGACAAACTGAGATTTATCATTTCTTGTAAAATGTGTATTCCCCGTCCACTTCTGTGAGATAGGTATCTATTTGTCACAGTATGAGAATAGATTCGTATTTAATTAGCCCTCAAACGCAGGTAATTCAGCAAAAGGTTATTAATACAGTTAGCTTTATACATATAAGTATTTTTAATGAGCCATACGGGTGCAGACCTCAATTTTCAATCAACCGAGCTATCAAGACTAACGAAGATTTTATATATATATATATATATATATATATATATATATATATATATATATATATATATATATATATATATATATGTATATATATATATATATATATATATATATATATATATATATATATATATATATAGAGAGAGAGAGAGAGAGAGAGAGAGAGAGAGAGAAGTAAATTTATGTATGAAAATATTATAGAAAAAAAAACATGATTAAAATGAATAAAGTTAATTTGACCAAAAACAATTCAACAAGTTGGTATTTTTTATGGAAAAGTATACATTTCTTTGTGGCCATGTATCGTATTTTAAGGTTCGGACCACTGCCTTTTCAGTAGATAGTATATAGTAAGGTAAATGGGACAAACTTCCTTCTCTCAGACTGACAAAAATATTTTCTCATTCTCTCTGTTGATTCAAACGAATTTACCTGAGTAATAGCAGTGAAGATGTCAAAGGTTGAACTTTATTAACAAGGTTAGCAGTCTTTCATAACAACAGCTTCTTCAACAACAAAAGTATTCAATATTCAAAAAACTGCAAATTTCTTGTCTTCTTACTATTTTGCTTATTTCAGCTATCACAATGTCATTTAATTCTTCAGGTAGAAACTTCTTGTCTCTCTTCTGTACTGACTGTTTATTTTAGGTTTCTTTTCATATGTCTCTTGGTATATCTCACTAAGAGAAAACTGGCCTTACCGCCAGGGCTGTCACTTTGCCAAGATTTTCGTCTATTATTCTTCTCTACTCAGACCTGGTCTGCTGAGCTACATATGTTACTGATATATAAAAGTGTTCAACGTACCTGGGTTTGTTCTCAAACGAAATACACTTTCTTTTCTTTCACAACTATCATGTCCTCAGAATAAAATACTATCACAATAAAAATACTGCCGTACACCAAATTTATGGTACATAATGTACTGAGCGTTTTCTATACACTCTATTTCTCACAGCATAATTCTTGCTAATCATCTAAGACTGAGTATGTTTTCTCACACATCTATTACGCTGAACGCGTTTCTCAAGTCTAACGTTAACACTTGGGAGAAACCCCGTTTTCCTTCCTACGCATAGCGCGTCTCAAACCCGACTGCCCGATCCCCGTTCTAACATTATTCGTTTTCCCTGAACTGTGTTCACACATCTCAACTTTTCACGTGCATGCATACTTTTTTATTTGTGAGCACAACTCACTAAAACCTGCAAGGGACATAATCTTACATTATCCCCCTTTGGATGTTTTACCTCAATAGCATACCTTCTTCTTTAACGCTTACAACAAATTCGTCATATGCTAATTTTTTAACCCATAACTGATAACATTCTAAATCTACTTAACCTAAATTAAACATTTCTCCTACCAACCGAAATATGTGGAGTTTCCTCCCTTATGACAAAGCCTTACTTTACTCATCTTATCTCCCTGCAACAATGACAAATAATCTGTAACTAAACTTATTTATATTTCTTAAACCATTTTTCCACACTCCTTTCCTTTATCAAAACCAAACCACCGTTTCAAACCACCGTTCACATCTTCATCGGGGATATTTATAAATGGTGGGTTTTAATGAGTCAATTAACTGTGCTATGTAGTTCACTTAACTGTCCAGGTGGTGACAGTAGGTTGTCACTGGAGTAGGTGATGCTGGTTCTTAATGAAGTCTTGATTGTTCCTTCTCATGTCAGGAGTCGAATTGCTTTTGGGATCACGTCCGTTGCACGAGAATTATATCACAAATGTCGCTGCTTCGAGTGTCCTCTGGACCCGTCGTTTATGGTTGATGTACAGAGCTGAATACTGGTAACTCTTATCAAGAACTGAGAGAAATACAAATAGCTTCTCCATTAAAACCTTCTGTCTTCTGATGTAAGCATCAAACAACATCCGCTTTTCTCCACCATTTCATAGTCTTCTGACTTTTCCCAGACACAAGGCATCCCCTGCATGGGACCATAGCTGACATCAAATAAGCAAGAATAAAGAGGGGGATGTCATGGATGGCGCAGGCAGAGGAGACTATTAGGCAGGTGACCCCAGTTAAAAATATATTCAAGGGAGACGAGTGGAGTAAGTCAGATGAGAGCTGGATGAACTACTAGCAAGTCATCATCAGCCTTGGTAGTGCAGGGGTACGCGGCAATGAAAGAGCTGACAGACTAGGTTCAAAAGCACCCAGTGAAGCAATTCATGATCGCCTATTAGAGAATAACACTGCAATCGATGAATCATTAAGACTAAGACTGCTAAAATTTGGCGTCAAACGTAAGAGCAGCAGGGATGGGCGTATGAGAGGACGCATCCGGCGTGTAAACAACCCGTGCGCAACAGGAACAATTAGCATTCATACTCTTCAACATTTGCTCAAGGAGACTGAGCACATATGGGTTTGCCCGGAGTGCAATGACGTCGATTCTGATTAACATTAACATTAACAATAACTGACTTTTCCCGATGTCCATGAGAATGAAATCTCAGGCCATCAAGGAAGACGAAAGTATGTTAAGAGAGGGACAGAGTGCAAATGAATCATAGTACAATATACATCAGTTTGAAATAGAAGTGTTGACATAGAAATATATATCCTATGATGTCATCATCTCTTCTTTCTGCTCCATGTGGAGCATGAGGATACCTCAGCTGTTGGTTCCTTATGAGGAAAACCGCACGAAGCAGTTACAAGCTCTTGAAGTGATTGTTTGTGTGGCAATATATTTTACATGGTAGACTCATACACAAATTTACATTTAAAAAACCTTTTTCTATACATGTAAATACACATATACGATTTAGAAAATATACATTTAAGACTTTTTCCTTAGTAGAAGGGTAGTTATCCAGCTGTTACTGCACAGATTGGTCGATAGTATTTCACTGCAGCGATGTAGATGCAGTCTCTCCCCGGTGAGCTAAACAATCAATCAATACCCTTTAGCTCCCCAAGGAGCATAGACCTTCAACAAAGACATGCCAAGTCCTTTTGTCACCTGCCATCCGCTCAAGATCTTTCCGCTCGTTGAGCTAATGATAAATGCTAATTTATAACTCCAAGCTTTATCACTTCATGAAGATTGTTTGGAACTGACTCTAAATATTTTTAAGATGTTTAATACTTTTAACGTTTGTGATGATATACATTGATAGACCTATAAAATTTGTAGTATTTATAAGTCAAAGTAATGTAGGGATAATAATGGTGAAGTTGTAATGTTTCGTTTTCGCCCACGCCAGCAATCGTATGGGTTTTGGCAGGCCGTCTTGTAGAATAAATAGTACTATCGTTTTCTAACGCCTTGGAAAACTATTTATAACAATTTGAGACGAAAGGCTTATTCGTCTAGAAGGAGTGAGAGAGGAGCGACAGAAAAATGATACTTTTGGCACGTGTTGGTTTGAACCACAAAATTGTCAGCGAGTGAGCGATATCGCTAGCGGTAGATTTAAAAATACAACGAAAAGCCAATACTTGTTCGTTCTATCGGCACGCAGTTTGACATACAGAACCACACACACAGCGCTGTGTCTGCGAAGTAGCAAAATTTTCTGACGTAACCAACTTGTTGTTTCGGTTTGAACAACGGAAAGGAGGGGGAAAGATGGTGGATTTATATAAAAGTAGAAATTGCCAAATAATATGGAAAATATATGGAAATCTTTATTACTAGGATTAGGACCATAAAACTTAGTTATTTTGATAGAATATGATCTTCTGATTAATAATATGTTTTATTCTCCAAAAACGCCCAATTAATAGTAGAGATATTGACAAAATACTATATTGGTTCGTACAGACTGACAAGCAGACCCTCGTTTTTGCATTCACTATCGGTGACAATTTTTTTTCACGCGGTGTTGAAAAGAAGCAGAAGAGGGAGGGTCAAAGTCCAAAGGGGAAAATCTAGGAGTAAGTGAGAGGCAAATGTATTAGGCCTAAAAGCAAGTCTATTTTTAACTAACGCCAAGATCGGGACGGACCGACAGACAGAGGTACACCGAAATTGGGCTGTAATTTCGGCTTTATTTTCAAATTGAAGTCAGAATTGGGAATCGTCCGATCCCATTGGCCAGCTTAGCTAATATTGAGAAAAAAAGTTGAAGGCTCGACGCCATTTGAATTGTTACTGTCCATTGAACAGGACGATTGAAAGTCTGTGAAGTGTGACTTGCCTTATTAAATATATATTAAAGTAAAATAAAAAGGCGTCATAGTCCAGCCAGTGGCACGTCTGAAGTTGTGCCAATTCAACGTACCTGTGTGTTTTCATTGAATTTATGGGTTTTTGTCTGGCACTAGCCCAGTGCCAGATTTCTGAGTGAAGAATTTGAGAAGACTGTGTATTCCAGTAGTGATAGGTGTACACGCTGTCTACCTTATTACTTTTGGACAAGTACAACAGTGGCCGTTGGCCGGAAAGACAACTATCTTCTATCTTCAAGGGCCAGATAAGTACAACAATCCTGGCCCGAGGAGAATTCATCAACTATTCCACCAGATAATAACTGAACTGTATTAGTAATAAAGACTTTTCCACCAATAAACATGTATAAAGAGAAAAGAAACTTTAGGAAGACAGACCGGGTATGATGTAAACACCCCCGACCCGCCATCCAGTACAAATTAAAAATTAATATAGGTTTAGTAACATCATTATTAGATTTTACAGTATCTGCTTGGACAGTTTGCCCTTTTTGTTTGATTGAATTGAATATCTAGATGTATATATATATATATATATATATATATATATATATATATATATATATATATATATTATATATATATTATATATATATATATATATATATATATATATATATATATATATATATATATATATATATATATAAATTAATTTCATTTGATTTGACAGTCCTGACCAAAAGAATATTAGGTTCAGGACTAATAAAATTGTAAAAAAGATTTTCTAATACCAAACTTAAAACACAGTGTTAGTCGAGTTGATCATAGAACTTAATATTTGTGAGTGTCTTGAGTACTGGGTTACCATCACACCACACATTCATTACCCTAGACATTAGACGTAGCCATCAGACATACTAGTCTAAAATAAGTCTGAGTGAGATCGTAGGGTGGTAGCAGAAAGGTTCTCTGAGAACACACCTCATCAATTGTTATACTCAGGGGCTTTCACAGCTTGATCTCACTCAGTTACACTATAAAAATAACACCAACATTCATAACATCTAAAACCACCACAATGTTACAAGTCACTTCTTAATATTTGGCACGTCTAAAAAGGAAATCTTGTCCTATCTCTTCACTGGCGTCTAGTTCTCTGTGAGTGACGAGAATCAATCAGTGCTGAATCTTAAGACACTCAGGTCTTATAGTCAAAAGTTTCGCCCACGCGACAAATAATTTTGGATGGTTTATTTTGTTTAAGCCAATCGACTAGTAGGGCGTCCTATTTTTCACAAATTTCACCTACACATCTTTTTTTATTTCAAAAGGGTCGTTTTTTGAAATAGATAGGTAGTGTTGCCAATTACTGACATCTCTGGAAATAATAATGTTATACAGCCTGCTGTAATTCTCCAATATTGTTATCTACTTCTACCTCTATTTATTAAGATAAGAGACCTCGCCGGAAAAAATTACATGATATTTCCTGGTATCAAGTTGTCATAATCAGGTTTAGCACAAGGATTGGTTATTTTCTCAGGTCATTCCGAGTTATCTTAGGGCGACCATCCTTGTACTTCGGCAACATGTGTTTGTCTCATTTACCAGGCTGAACGGAAGCAAATCAACTCGCTTATCTAGAAAAATACATATATGGCCCATTCTTGTGTAAACAAGAGATTGAGCTGAACAAAGGTTTGCCAATTTGTTTTGTAAACTGCTCTCTAATATCGTTTTGCCGAGCAGACTTTTTCATAATAAAAATGATAAACGTACCAGGCGCGTCTTAGGCAATGAAACATGTGAGTTTATCTGAGAAGAGTGCACATTGACTAAAAGATAATTACCGGTACATACTGACGTAGGGGAGTATAGCAAAGATGAGCCGACAAAATGAGCTCATGAATATATGGCGTAATGTCACGCTGATGACGGCACGATTTCTCCTGTGGAAATTTTATTCCTTTCCATTTAACTTTACCTTCATGGAGCTTTGTAGTCACACTTGTCATGACTTAATGTAAATGATCAATTTATCATGAAAAAGTTAAAAGGCCTGCGTGATCTTTAAATGGGTGTGCCGTTTCAGTATTTACGCAAAAATGCACCATAAAAGTATTACAAGGCATGGAAATTCTACTTTAAAGCGGCGGCAGATGCACTAAAAGAAAAGATATGACATCAGGAAACTTAAGGACCCCCTCACCAGAAAAGCTTTCATGGTCGACGTTAAGAGACGATATCAGATTACCAAAAGCCAGGAAAGAACAGAGACCGGTGACGTCGACCAGAAATTCAACACCATCTTAACAATATACAAGGAAAGCAGCAAGTCATGCTTGGTGTCGTAGATTTTCGATAGGAGAATTCAGACTTGGGTTGGTCCCTTCTGATTAGATTTGAATAAATGATAGTCACAGTGAGAGATAGTAATAGCAATAGATTTCCACGAGTGAGATGGTAGACTGTGATAGAGGCTGTCTCTGAAATCGAGAAATCTTCTCTCTTTCACCTATCTTCTACGACAGATTTAGAGGAGTCAGACAGTCTAAACTCACATATATATATTACATATATATATATATATATAGTTCTATCCACTGCGTGCACGCACATGCAAGACGACAGTTAGACGTACAGACGTGGGAAACTATAACAATGATTATACAGATAATTTGGAACGAGCTGACCAACGCGCTGATTAAGTTCTCGAGAAATTTTAATTATCGTAATAAACTTCTATCACAACATAAAATATTAAATCAAGCATATACAAATAGTCATAAAAATCAAGGAATTGCTACAGGAAATGATAGACCCACAGTTATGATCTTCCCTCGATGTTTAACCCACAGTCCCGTTAGGAGAAAGATGATAGCCCAAAGAGTCACAGATACATATGATTTGGGTCTAATATTTTCCCTTTTTGAAGGTATGAACTGACTTTGATAGCAGTATCTAGTCTAAGGGGAAAATATTGTTAGCAACAAACTTGCATAAAGACAGTTAAGACAGCAAAATGGGTGCCAAAATACAACAATAAGAACCACTCAGACCTGCGTTCACTCTATTCATTCAGCCGTGGCCACGTGCTCTCATGCATACTTACAGCTTTGTTCGTAGCATCTGGGAACATAATTCTTAGGACATTCACATACAGACTCGTCAATTGCAGTCTTGACCAAGAAATCCCCAGTTCCAAACAGACGGGTTGAATTCTCTGCTTCAGGGAACGATTCCTTGGGTGTTCTTATTTTTCGGATGTCTGTTTAGGTCACATTAAAATTGTCCAGGCACGAACATTAACAACGAGCACCGTGTCAATAGCTTAGGTTTCTAGAAATGAGGAATGTCAGATCGGTGTCTTTTTTTCAGGTTAGGACTTTATTTGGTCACCACACCACTAGTCAAAACTCCGTCGGAATGATACTGACGTTAATATGTTACTTGCCACACAGGCTAAAAATGTACTTTAGTTGTTTCTCAGGAAGAATTAAATATGGTGCGATAGGCCTGTTACTTCATTTAACCTTTAGAGTACTTGTAAAGATTATGCACCAAGGCTTTTAAGGAAAATGTTTTAGTTCTTCACAGATATCACTCATCAGTACTTAACGCTGGCAAAGTTTGGGTTAACCCCAGTATTCACTGAATAAAGGAAAAAAAACATATAAAATAATTATACATACTAGGTACTCGTTATAACTTACATTTTTAAACTGCAAGCGTACAGCATGACTTATCATTTAAAACTTCCCGGAAAAAAAGTTATATACATAAAATTAATCACCATGAATTAGGAATACATACGTATCCCGTCAATACTCACTGATGTAGCATTTCAGTTATAAGTTAATTTTAAAATATATTCCCGTCTGATTATTTAGCAGTTAAATTTAGTTCCTTGTAGCTACCTGGTTTTAAGCTAGAAATTATACTTTATTCTGCTTTCCACTGAAACATGTCACTAGAAAATAATACAGACTATATTTTAATTCTCTCTGCACAAAAGAACTAGTGAAAATATGAAATAAGCTATTTAACACTTTAAACACTTCACAAAATACTAGATATCTAATATATAATATTTACCTCCGCACAGAACTACAGATTAATACCACGAACTAGAATCATTCAATATAATAGTAGTCTAGAACTCGGCAAAATGTTGCCCAGAAACTAAAGACTTTTCAATACACAAGATATTTCTTCTAGATTTAGGAGTAAGAATGAAAATCTAGTTTCAAACTCTGGTTAATATCTATGAAACGGACAAAGATGAGCGCTTTTTCCAAAACCACGCAATAGCCTCCTCTTTCCTTAACACCTACGTACCTTAGACGCTTGCTCATAACTGCCAAAACGTGCGTCTTCGCACCTTACGCCAAAAACTGGCCGTGGAGCGTGAGTGTCATGGAAAACCCAGATTATATGTCTCATTCCAGAGCGCTGCCTGAGTGTCATAGCACACTTCACTCCGAGAGAAACGTTAGTGTCAGGTGAAAATGCTAGACAGTATGTCTCATTAGATGGCAGTTTCCACACCTAACCGGGAACTAGCCTGACGAAACGCCCGTGACATGAGAAAAGTACAGACGCATGTCTGCTATCTCTGTCTGCCTAGACGAGTATTCACACGTTCTATCGTCCTGCAGCACTGACATCTGCGTAATAGAATGCGTATCAGTATGAGAAAGAAAAATGGTAAAGTGAGAATGGGAAAGAAAATATTTTTCGCAAACGAACGAATGCGAAAAATACGGGAAAAGAATACAGAGTGATAATAAAATAGAGGACACGGGTGGAAGAAAGAAAGAATATAGAGACAATTTATTGATCATAAAACTCTCTGTGACACTTGGGATTCCAGGAAAGAAAGAGCCAAGACTGGATAACACCAGAAACGCTAAACACCATAGCGAAGAGAAAGTAAATGAAAAGAAAGAAAACAGAAGTCTCCCAGGTTAAAGAACAGTACAGTCAGCTGGACAAGGAAGTAAAACGTCAAACCCGTGCTAACAAAACCACATTTCTGGATGACCTTGCAAAAATAACAGAAGAGGCAGCACTGAGAAATGAACAAAGCACAGTTTATAAAATAACTAAAACTATCAGTGGAAAACGAGGTGCAAACAAACATAACGTTAGTAAGAGACAAGCAAGGAAATCTTATACCACAGCACAGGGGCAGGAAACAAGATGGGCAGAGCACTTCAGAGAAACACTGAATAAGGAACCACCAGAGACTCAGCTGAATGTTCCTGAGGCTGAAAGTAACTTCGACGTAAATACAGACATTCCACGAAAAGAAGAAATCATCACAGCTATCAAAGGGTTCAAAAATGGAAAAGTGCCAGGTCACGACAATCTAAATGCTGAGTTAGGCAGACCCTGAACTAGCAGCAGAACTATTAGAACCACTATTTGCACAAGTCTGGGAAACTGAGACAACACCAACAGAGTGGAGTAAAGGAATAATTGTCAAATTGCCCAAGAAGGGCGACTTTGCTGTGACAGGGTGTTTATATTATATTGATTATATCTTCTTTCTGTCAATTGTCCATCAAGTGTATTACTAGCCGTCCGCTAGAGATGTAGATTCTTGTATGGTTACGCCAGGTTCGTTCTTCTCTCGACAGTTGTTGTTAAGGTGCATAGTGGTGTACTTACTAACCGTGTTGTAACTTTGTATTCAATTCGACAAATCTGCATAACTCGGCGGAGTCATATAACAAGGTTTATTTACAGATATACATAAATAAACAAATGCAGCTGGAAATCAAATCAATATTCTTTGTTGTGAAGGTAGTTTACTGTAGGTGTCCGTATTTTCCTTCCCCCCTCCGTAATTGTGTGAGTTACCCAAAAATCCCGTGTAGCTCACGACCTAGGTCACTTTGACATTTGCTTCCACAACTTTTCAGTACAAGTAGTTGCGCCTTTTACCTTCAGTATTTAAAGGTGCTATTTTCTTCAGATGATGAAACTTCAATACATCTGTGGCTGTTTCTTGGTTTTCTTCCTTTAATAAAAATCAATTCTATCTGGGGACTGAAAGAAATCGATATGTACTTACATGAGTTACCACTTTACATAGTCTTTCCTCCTAGTACAGAACATTAGCGACCACTTATATTCTGTCGTGTGAATAATAACACTAAAGTTTATCACACTCTTCCTTCATTCTGAAAAACTTCAAGAATTAACTCTCAGAAATGCCTATGTGGTTCTGCATAGATGAGATGCTCAAAACATGGCTTCTCAGCAATGTCACAAGTACAAACACAACCTTCCCCGAGGTCGTCTTTAAGGAACTCTCTTTAAAATGTTAACTTTTCGTTAGCTCGAAGGTGTTGTGAGTTCTTGTCACCGTCGATGATTTTGATTAGTGCTACCAAAATGTATGCACTTATCTCATTGGCACGAATAATGCTGGGGTAAATAGCCTCACTGTCACATTGCAGACTGCAACAACTGGAGAGGAGTTACTGTTGCACCTAAGGGCTATTTTTCAAGAGGTCACCACTGTTGTACCTCCGTAAAGCACGTGAAAGTCATGGCCACCACTGATAACGTATTGGTTTGGTGGATACGGTAAGGTGTCTATTGATTATCTGCTAACGTTGCTGTTGTGTTGTGGATCTGGTAATGTCTACATTTGATACATACATATACGCCACACAGGCAAACACTGTAGAAGTCTACTGGTAAGCGATGAACAGGTTCTCGATATAAATAGGCCACGCCCACTCCGGGGCTATTTCTAAATACGTGTTAAGTTCCCTGTCACCTCTGTAATATTAAGTGCGTGTGTTGGTTTAGTCGTTCACGCCACAGGTACGTACACACGAGTCATGAAAGGTTGTAAACGACTGGTGACATTTCATATGGGTTTATTCACGTCACAACACATTCATATGAAATATACATAGAATACCGTTCACAGCACAACACAAGATATAAATTACCACATAAGGACTGCGCACTCGGCAGCTACAATGATATCATAATACATGGCCTAGAGTACTCATATTAAACTCAGCGTTATAAAGAATCCTGCACTCAGCAGTTATCATGATTCATGGCCTAAAGTACTCTTATTAAACTTAGCACTATAAAGAATCCTGCACTCAGCAGCTATCATGATTCATGGCCTAAAGTACTCTTATTAAACTTAGCACTATAAAGAATCCTGCACTCAGCAGTTATCATGATTCATGGCCTAAAGTACTCTTATTAAACTTAGCACTATAAAGAATCCTGCACTCAGCAGCTATCATGATTCATGGCCTAAAGTACTCTTATTAAACTTAATACTCCTCACACAGGAACTAATGGCCTTTAAAGATTGCACACTGCAGTTATAAACACTTCCACAATAATTCAAACTGCAGTTTCATACTACGCTGTACCCACAGCGAAAAATCCGTCGACATTTTAAATTCAGCACTGTACAGGCATTTCACACTTCCCAAAAACACTGTCCTCCTACCCGGTCAAAACGCCCGGAACTCTCTCCTCAAATAACACACTCGTTCCGCTCAAAAGCAGACATGAGACTTCCTCACGGTCAACACAACTCAGTCAATCAATCATCTGCGGCCTAGCCGCGAGCTATTCTCACTCCGCTCAAACATTACAGAATAAATATATCAGCGCTTTTCACGCTGTCTGTAATCTGTCTCTCGAAACTATCACGAGATACTCTCTAAATAATTCGATAGCTACAAGCAAACAAGTGCTCCAACTCAGAATCTATCTTGGCTACTAATATACCCAGATTTACGTCCCTTACACCAGTTCTATTCTTAACATCTTACCTCACCCCCAGAGAAAAAAATTGATTCTATCAATTTTTTGACAAATACATTCCCCAAAACCAAAAAAGATTAAGAGGACAATGAAACTCTAACATATGCGTATAAGAATTACTTTAAGTTAAGTTAAAATAAGACATCTACAAAATATAAGCATTAAGTGAAATGTAAAAATGAAGTATCCAATGTAATCAATTAAGCATACCAAAAAATAATGCATTACAAAACCAAGTTAAGTGAATACAGCACAACTAAATAGAAAACAACCGATAGTAAAAGAAAAGACAAGATCAAGCAAACGAAAAATGATCCGTAATAAAAGTAAGTATGAAATCAGAATATGAGGAAAAAACAATAATATTACATTCAAACAATTTGTTATATGTAAAATAATTACAAATATCACAAGTAGCTACACTATATTAAGTTATACCATTAAAGTAACAATACATAGAATGAAAGTATAAGAAGCGAAAGAAGAAGTATACAAGGAGAATGAAGTGAAACGTAAATAAAGCACGAAATGTAAACAAAATATGAAACCATACTGAAAAGACAACAGAAAAGAAGGAATGGAATGAAGAATAATCAACAAAGACAAAAGCAAAAGATATGAATATAGAGAACGTTGGTAAAAATATATACTAATAACTATTTAGATCAACAACGTATTTCAAAATACATACAAACACGATCGAAAAGCACAAAAGAAAATAACAAAGTATTCCTATACTAATACTACAAAAAATAGTTTATAACTAAACAAAACATAATCAGTAATTTAAACAAGTTATACAAGTTATACATAATCAACAATAAATTATCGACACCACACAAAAAAGTAATAGCATTGCTATAACCAAGTTCGAACAACGCACAATCAAGCGCTAATACAACATAACATCCAAAAAACAAAAAAAAAACTTTCTTTAAAGAACTAACATTATTCTACATATCAAACATAGCACATAGTCAAACGCTAGGCACACACAAAACCAAAAATAAAAAATTACAATGTCTGGGAAAAAAAAAATATTTTCCAAAAAATACATACTGTACAAAAATATTTCGTAATGCTAAGTTACATAAAAATAGTATTTTAATTTAATTAATTCAAATCTATAATTAACAAATTAACAAAAAACTAGCTTTAGCAAAATGAGAGACATATAACAATTCCTGTATCTAAGCAAACACTAAACAACACGTGTAAGTTTTTCAAAAAATACGTCACAGAGAAACACATAGAAAAAAACACACTATTACCAACATACAAGTTTGCAAATACATGAAAACAACGTAATGTATGTTAAGCAAGTGCTTAAATCAGATCTCTAGATTTCTCAATCCAATAACAATATCAGCAACCGCTGTTAATTTTCTCTATACAGTTCAATTTAAACTTTTAAATATTTCCGGCTGACAATCACGTTCAGCTTAGCTACAGTGTTATTCAGTTATAAATTTATATCTATCTCCACCTGATATATTAAAAGTAACTATTGTAACATTACAACTAATGAGTATGTGCATAGGGCTGGCAAACTCATCATGTACAAAACTATTCTACCCAACACATCTGTAAAACAAAACCAAAAAAAAAAAACTGCAAGTTCTACACCAGAGTATAAAAGACAATGATTATAAGGTGTAAATAGGCATAGGTTTGTAACCAGTAAGGTTAAATATAAATCTGCTCATTGCATTCATGAATAGTAAACAACACGTCACTACCATCTAACACACTACATATTATCCAAAACACAATAGTATAAAAAATAGCATCGAAATGAACTAATTTATAATTAAAACAGTCATACATATCAAGAAAAACAATAGACATCAAATGATGCGTAAAGATGATGATCATAATATAACAACCTATAATGATCTATGCAATAGAATACATTAACATCTTCTGTCCTAATAAACAAACAAAACAAAAAAGAATCAACCGCAAAAAAAAAAAAAATCTCCATAGGTCTTGCCGACATCTCATAAACACTAGGGGTAAAACGTCGAATGCATAGTTAGCACGCTGATATGTTCTGCTTGAACACTCACTCGGGCACAATGTTGACCTATATTCTTGCCGCTACCGTAAACAGAAGCGCTGACCCTTATCGAGAAGTCGTCTCTGTTAAAAAAATACAAACGAAAATTTCCATTTTAATGAATGGTGAAATTTACTACGAACAACGGAGAGGTTAAACAAACAATTACCCCGCACTGTGGTTCGTGTGGAAATCTGGTCACCCCACGATGTCATCGACTCTTCCTTTAAGTTCACAACAACGTGCTGCTCTTTCAAAATCAGAAACATAACAAGCAGTAGTATTTGTGACATCATTATCATTGCTACTTTGCTTAATAACAATGCTTCTAGGCTCATGTCGAGCAAAATTAGCATAATTGCTCTTATTATTCGTCGTTTGATCAAAATATTTATCATCATTTCCTCTTTGTTTGAGACCATTATTATGTCTATAATCCCAGTCAGACTTGTTATGATTAACGTTTCTACTCCGCACAAAAAATCTGTCAGAAAAATTATTGCACGATTGAAAACTCTTCTTGTATTTGTCTGTACCATTATTTTCAAAATTCTGAGAATTAAACTGTTGAGATACATTAACTTGTCTCTTATCTCTCTGAGAAGGAAAATTATTATCATATGAATTTCCTTGGTACTTTCTAACCTTAGAAACATCTCTCCTACAAAAACTCTTTCCATTCTTTTCTTTGACAATATGCTTGTTTGCAGTATCATCTGCAGATCTATAAGTATCTTTATCGTTACGCCTATAATGGGTTTCATCCTTGGAACCACTACTTATAACTTTATCCCTTGATATCATCTTCTGAGAACTTCCAAAATCAGTTACTCGTTTAATCTTTGGGCTTTTAGCTTGAAATCTATCAGGACTGACTGTTACCTTATCATTCTCTCTATTACACTGCCGCCAAGAATTGTTGCTATTGCAAGAAGAATCAAAAGATCTTCGAAAGTTATATTTCCCTCGAAAAGATATTTGTCTATCACATCTAACCTTTCTATCAGCAAAGATTGTATAGGGCTGGATCTTTGCTTTTTTTAACCTGTTGGTAAACAACTTTCTGTCTAGCATTGTCCACATTTACAGAAGACCATATTCCGCTGTTCAAAATAACATCGAGTAGACCCTCTACCCTTTTTGTACTTTCTGCAATTTCAACATTTTTTTGTGAAATTTCTTCACTTAATTTCCTATTTAATTTGTCAAATGTCAAAACTTTACTTCTCTCCTCTGTTAACAATCTCTCAATCTTAATCATCTCCTCTCTCTCAGTCGTTAACTCTTCTAATCTTTGTTTTTTTCATCCATTTCTTTATTTGCATCAATTCGTCGTGCCTCAATTTGACTATCATCATTATCCATAAGTACATCATCTTTCTTCGGAAATTCTGTATACTTTTCTTTCATTTGGTGACTAAAATTCGCATTGTCACTTAATAGCCTAGTAAATGTTTCATTACATAATTTCTCACATTTCTTGGCCTGAACTTTCAATTTCTCATGTATCTCTTTCTTTTTTTGAACTTCTCGAGTGAGATTACCCACTTCGTCATCTTTGTCTTTCACCCGAATTTCCAACTCTTTGTTCTTGTTCAATGCTGCATCTAACGCCGCATGTACTTTAGTAAGTTCCGTGTTTGACTTATCTAACTCATTTGCGAGTTTAGAGACTGTTTCGTGTAGTTTACTCACTTCAGTAGTAACTTTTAAACAATTGTCCCTTTCCCGTAGGGCACTCTGTTTGTTGACTTTTATTTGTTTCTCACTTCCTAATTCCTTTTTCTGCTCATCAGGAATACCGTTGTGGATCATCTTGAATATATTTTGCACTATCTGTCCGTGTTCAAGTTCAATATACTGTTGCAAAAACACACGAAGGTGCCGTAGCAAATCAACCAAATCCCTAGCCATTATTGAATTACAAAGAAGCTTAAAGTTATGTTCAGCAAATAACTCTAGAGATGCCGATACATTAACCAAAAAATCGCCCACGATCCATATTCCAAGTCGTGGACCTCTCAATCCCTTTTCATCTCTACCTATTAACAATGCACTCTCCAACATAGGCCTTATATCTGCAAGATTATTATCAAAATCCATGGTGATTCAATCACTCAGTTAACTATATATCTATATCAGTATAATTATTAATGTCGCAAGTTTATGTTTCAAGAAGTTCTGACAATTACCCTTCCATTTCACACAGTTAAGTATGTATACCAAAAATATTATTCATAAACTTTGTATCATCAATTCCTTTTCAAAGAACCTTTATAACGTCATATGAGGGAAGTCATCCTATATCATACCACCATCAATACTTAGCATCAATACTAAATCCTAATAATATGTCTATATAGAATTAGACAACAAAAACAACCGATTTCAACAGTATAGGAGATGCAAAGCACAGGAAGGCTCGTTGACATAGTTAAGGCGACACAGTTCACACCACAAACATAACTACTTATCTTGAATGAAAACTCTTCTGTTCCTTTCCGTTAACACCCTGGATATCACAAAGTTCAATGGTAAAACAATCGACAACAGAAAGGCATTGGAACTTGACACCTTGATTCCGCTCAGGTCCTCGATTCAGCACGCTACGTGCTAACACACCGCACAGGAAAGCAGGAAATGGGTCACCGTCTGTCAATTTCGTTGAAAGTAGGTACACCGCTCGTTCATACTGCCAGATGATTACTTGTACTGGTATACAGACGCCACTGTATATTATGACATCTCATAATCTTGAGTAATAAATTCCTTGACTTGTGACTGACACTTGAGTTAACAGTTCCCAGTTTAACTGATACTGAATAAGTTTTCCTTGGGCCTGGATACAGCTCTCAAATGTGATGTCTGTCTTTCATATACTAACGCCACTCAGGCTACAAGCTAACACTTGTGAATTAATATCACGCGAATTTCGCGGGTGTCAGATCCTATAAAACTAGCACACCACTAAGGGTTATTTTTCAAGAGGTCACCACTGTTGTACCTCCGTAAAGCACGTGAAAGTCATGGCCACCACTGATAACGTATTGGTTTGGTGGATACGGTAAGGTGTCTATTGATTATCTGCTAACGTTGCTGTTGTGTTGTGGATCTGGTAATGTCTACATTTGATACATACATATACGCCACACAGGCAAACACTGTAGAAGTCTACTAGTAAGCGATGAACAGGTTCTCGATATAAATAGGCCACGCCCACTCCGGGGCTATTTCTAAATACGTGTTAAGTTCCCTGTCACCTCTGTAATATTAAGTGCGTGTGTTGGTTTAGTCGTTCACGCCACAGGTGTATACACACGAGTCATGAAAGGTTGTAAACGACTGGTGACATTTCATATGGGTTTATTCACGTCACAACACATTCATATGAAATATACATAGAATACCGTTCACAGCACAACACAAGATATAAATTACCACATAAGGACTGCGCACTCGGCAGCTACAATGATATCATAATACATGGCCTAGAGTACTCATATTAAACTCAGCGTTATAAAGAATCCTGCACTCAGCAGTTATCATGATTCATGGCCTAAAGTACTCTTATTAAACTTAGCACTATAAAGAATCCTGCACTCAGCAGCTATCATGATTCATGGCCTAAAGTACTCTTATTAAACTTAGCACTATAAAGAATCCTGCACTCAGCAGTTATCATGATTCATGGCCTAAAGTACTCTTATTAAACTTAGCACTATAAAGAATCCTGCACTCAGCAGCTATCATGATTCATGGCCTAAAGTACTCTTATTAAACTTAATACTCCTCACACAGGAACTAATGGCCTTTAAAGATTGCACACTGCAGTTATAAACACTTCCACAATAATTCAAACTGCAGTCAAAACGCCGGAACTCATTACAGAATAAATGATATCACAGCGTTTCATACTACGCTGTACCCACAGCGAAAAATCCGTCGACATTTTAAATTCAGCACTGTACAGGCATTTCACACTTCCCAAAAAACACTGTCCTCCTACCCGGTCAAAACGCCCGGAACTCTCTCCTCAAATAACACACTCGTTCCGCTCAAAAGCAGACAGGAGACTTCCTCACGGTCAACACACAACTCAGTCAATCAATCATCTGCGGCCTAGCCGCGAGCTATTCTCACTCCGCTCAAACATTACAGAATAAATATATCAGCGCTTTTCACGCTGTCTGTAATCTGTCTCTCGAAACTATCACGAGATACTCTCTAAATAATTCGATAGCTACAAGCAAACAAGAGCTCCAACTCAGAATCTATCTTGGCTACTAATATACCCAGATTTACGTCCCTTACACCAGTTCTATTCTTAACAGTTACTCTCCTCTCAGTTCCCAGCAAAATACTCGGCAGGGTAATCCTCCAGAGAATTTCAAAAGCAGTTGACCATAAACTGAGGAAAGAACAAGCGGGCTTTAGAAAGAACAGAAGATGTGCAGATCATATATTCACCCTCAGGAACATTATAGAGCAGTGCTCAGAATGGCAGAGACAGCTATACATTAACTTTGTTGATTTTGAAAAGGCTTTCGACAGCATACACAGGGACAGCCTATGGAAAATACTGAGTGCTTATGGAATTCCCAGCCGCATTGTTTCCATCATAAAAAGCCTCTATTCTAACTTCACATGTAGTGTTGGATTGAGTAGTGTAACTTTCGAAGTGAAAAGAGGAGTGCGACAGGGATGCCCCTTATCAACAACATTATTTTTGACAGCCATAGATTGGGTGATGCGTCAAAATAGGGGAACAACAGAAGTGATTGCGTCATTAATAGGCGGGACTGCCCATGGTAAATTTCCGGTGTTATGTCTTGCGGGTCGCACTAATGACCCGTCATCGAAGCATCATTTTTGGTGATGCCTAGATGGCAGGGAGGATAGTGGGATTAGCTTGCATAGCTAGGCGGGGTTGTCGCACGGAAGGTCCTGGGTTCGAGTCCTGGGTAAGCCACTCACGTCTGTTGTTTTTCTGTTGCCTAGTGTTCTACTTCTTTATTTCTTACGAGTGCCTGAAAACATACCTTTATGTTTGTCTAATATTTATTTACTGTTTACAGGCCTCGGGTTTCCCTTCATTATAGGTCAAACCTTACCGATCTCCGACTTGAATGTGCGATTGGCCAAGTTGTTAGAGCGCTTTGCTTGCACGGCAACGTTACCGGGTTCCAGGATCGAAATTTAGTAGCGTCACATGATAAGTCACATGATTATCCAGTTAGTTCTAAAAGGAACGTGTCTGGAGAAGAGATTACAGATATTGTTTCACCCATTCTAATCTTAGTTATCCAGTTAGTTCTAAAAGGAACGTGTCTGTAGAAGAGATCACAGATATAGTTTGACTCATTATAATCTTAGTTATCCAGTTACTTCTAAAAGGAACGTGTCTGGAGAAGAGATCACAGATATGGTTTGACCCATTCTAATCTTAGTTATCCAGGTACTTCTAAAAGGAACGTGTCTGGAGAAGAGATCACAGATATGGTTTGACCCATTCTAATCCTAGTTATCCAGGTACTTCTAAATGGAGCGTATCTGGAGAAGAGATCCCGGATATAGTTTGACCCATTCTAATCTTAGTTATCCAGTTAGTTCTAAAAGGAACGTGTCTGAAGAAGAGATCACAGAAATGGTTTGGCCCATTCTAATCTTAGTTATCAAGGTATTTCTATAAGGAATGTGTCTGGAGAAGAGATCACATACACGGTTTGACCCATTCTAATCTTAGTTATCCAGTTAGTTATAAAAGGAACGTGTCTGGAGAAGAGATCACAGATATGGTTTGACCCATTCTACTCCAACCTTCCCACTTGTCCCATTAATCATGATATTCATTGTTATGCGTTATGTAATGAAGCAAATAAAACCATGTTCAAATTGAAGCGTAGTTTTCTTGTGTCCGTATTTTTTTTCTTCTTTGTCATAACAGCGGGAACGTAAAAAAAAAAAAAAAAAAAAAAACGAAAAAAAAGCTTATGAATGAACCATACCGGTAAGTATTTGACCACGCCCATCCGAACAGATAACATGCGAATTAGTGCAGCCTCTGCGCCGGATGTTGGCTGTGATGGGTATTCAACATTTTTCCTTTTTGTCTTGATGGCTCCCTTACGGAAACTATTTTCTATATCCTGTGCACTCTGTTAGTTCAATTCTGTCTGTTGTATCTGCTAGTTTTATTTTTGCCTTGTGCACTCTGTGTGTGTTTTTTTTTCATGTACGTCACTCAGTTTATATTGTGTCTTGAACACACTGTTAGTTTATTTTATGTCTTGTATAGCACAATGTTAGTTTATTTTATGTCTTGTATAGCAGAATGTCAATTTATTTTATTTCTTGTATAGCACAATGTTAGTTTATTTTATTTCTTGTAGAGAACCGTGTTAGTTTATTTTATGTCTTGTATAGCAGAATGTCAATTTATTTTATTTCTTGTATAGCACAATGTTAGTTTATTTTATTTCTTTTAGAGAACCATGTTAGTTTATTTTATGTCTTGTTTAGCATGATGATAGTTTAATTTTTTTCTTGTATTGTATTATGTTAGTTTAATTTGTTTCTTGTATTGCCCACTGTTAGTTTAATTTATGTCTTGTATAGCACACTGTTAGTTTATGTTATGTCTTGTTTAACACAATGTTAGTTTATTTTATGTCTTGTACAGCATAATGTTAGTTTATTGTATGTCTTGTATAGCACAAAGTTAGTTTTTTTTATGTCTTGCATAGCACAATGTTAGTTATTTTATGTCTTGTATAGTACAATGTTAGTTTATTTTATGTCTTGTATAGCAGTGTTAGTTTATTTTACGTCTTGTATAGCACAATGTTAGTTTATTTTATGTCTTGTATAGTACAATGTTAGTTTATTTTATTTCATGTATAGCATGATGTTAGTTTATTTTATGTCTTGTATAGCATGATGTTAGTTCATTGTATGTCTTGTATAGCACAATGTTGATTTATTTTATGTCTTGTATAGCACAATGTTGATTTATTTTGTGTCTTGTATAGTACAATGTTAGTTTATTTTATGTCTTGCATAGCACAATGTTGATTTATTTTATGTCTTGTATAGCACACTGTAAGTTTATGCTATGTCTTGTATAGCACACTGTTAGTTTAAATTATACCTTGTATTGCACAATGTTAGTTTATTTTATGTCTCTTATAGCATGCTGTTAGTTTATTTTGTGTCTTGTATAGCACTTTTTTAGTTTATTTTATGTCGTGTATAGCATGATGTTAGTTTATGTTATGTCTTGTCTAGCGCACTGTTTATTTATTTTATGTCTGTTATAGTGTGATGTTAGTTTATTTTTTTATCTTGTATAGCACTGTGTTAGTATATTTTATATCTTGTATAGCACAATGTTAGTTTATTTTATGTCTTGCATAGCACAATGTTAGTTTATTTTATATCTTGTATAGAATGATGTTAGTTTATTTTGTGTCTTGTATAGCACTGTGTTAGTTTATTTTATGTCTTGTATAGCACTGTGTTAGTTTATTTTATGTCATGTATAGCACAATGTTCGTTTATTTTATATCGTGTGTAGCACACTGTTAGGTTATTTTATGTCTTGTATAGCATGATTTTAGTTTATTTTATGTCTTGTATTGCACAATGTTAGTTTATCTTATGTCTTGTAAAGGACTCTGTTAGGTTATTTTATGTCTTGTATAGCGTGATTTTAGTTTATTTTATGTCCTCTACAGCACACTGTTAGTTTATTTTATGTCTTGTATATCACAATGTTAGTTTATTTTATGTCTTGTATAGCATAATGTTAGTATATTTTTTGTCTTGTATAGCATGATGTTAAATTATTTGTTATCTTGTAGCACACTGTTAGTTTATTTTATGTCTTGTATAGCATGATTTTAGTTTATTTTATGTCTTGTATAGCACTCTGTTAGTTTAATTTATGTCTTGTATAGCAATATGTATCTTATTTATTGTATAGCATGATGTTAGTTTATTTTATGTCTCTTATAGCATGCTGTTAGTTTATTTTATGTCTTGTATATCACTTTGTTAGGTTATTTTATGTCGTGTATAGCATGATGTTAGTTTATGTTATGTCTTGTCTAGCGCACTGTTAATTTATTTTATGTCTTGTACATCACAATGTTAGTTATTTTATGTCTTGTATAGTACTCTGTTAATTTATTTTATGTTTTGTAAAGCATTTTGTTAGTTTATTTTATGTCTGTTATAGTGTGATGTTAGTTTATTTTATATCTTGTATAGCACAATGTTAGTTTGTGTTAGCCTCTTGTGTAGCACTCTGTTAGTTTAATGTATGTCTTGTATAGCATGATGACAGTTCCTTTTATGTCTTGTATAGCATGATGTTAGTTTAATTTATGTCTTGTATAGTACACTGGTAGTTTATGTTATGTCTTGTATAGCATGATGTTACTTCATTTTATGTCTTGTATAGCACTCTGTTAGTTTAATTTAAGTCTTGTGTAGCATGATGTTATTTTATTTTATGTCTTGTAAAGCATGATGTTAGTTTATATTATGGGTGTTATAGCATGATTTTAGTGCCATTTATGTCTTGTATAGCACAATGTTGATTTATTTTATGTCTTGTATAGCTCAATGTTGATTTATTTTGTGTCTTGTATAGTTCAATGTTAGTTTATGTTACGTCTTGTATAGCACAATGTTGATTTATTTTAATGTCTTGTTTAGCACACTGTAAGTTTATGTTATGTCTTGTATAGCTCACTTTTAGTTTATTGTATGTCGTGTACATCACAATGTTAGTTTATTTTGTGTCTCTTATAGCATGCTGTTAGTTTATTTCATGTCTTGTATAGCACTCTGTAATTTTATTTTATGTCTTGTATAGCATGATGTTAGTTTATTTTATGTCTTGTGTAAAGGGATCCCGTTACACGCCCATTGAGGCATATTGGGAATATGGTGTTAGGCCCATATTTTCTTGACCATCAGCACACTAGGGGTGATGTGGTCAGCATCACGCCGGCCACCTTAACCTTCCCAGAGATGCTCTGGTACCCAATTGTGGCTGGGTCGACCCAGGAGCCGTTTGCGACCTAAATAATCTCACCTCATCTGGGGATCGAAACATAGACACTGAGCTAGAAAGCCAGTGCACTAACCACTATGCTACCGCGGTTCCCATGTCTCCCGCGGTTTATGTCTTGTGCAGCGCACTGTTAATTTATTTTGTGTCTTGTACATCACAATGTTAGTTATTTTATGTCTTGCATAGTACTCTGTTAATTTATTTTAAGTCTTGTATAGCATACTGTTAGTTTATTTGATGTCTGGAATAGTGTGATGTTAGTTTATTTTTTTATCTTGTATAGCACTGTGTTAGTTTATTTTATATCTTGTATAGCACAATGTTAGTTTATTTTGTGTCTTGTATAGCATGATGTTAGTTTATTTTATGTCTTGTATAGCACAATGTTAGTTTATTTTATATCTTGTATAGAATGATGTTAGTTTATTTTATTTCTTGTATAGAACAAGGTTAGTTTATTTTATGTCTTGTACAGCACACCGTTAGTTTACTTTATGTCGTGTATATCACAATGTTAGTTTATTTTATATCTTAAATAGAATGATGTTAGTTTATGTTGTGTCTTGTATAGCACTGCGTTAGTTTATTTTATGTCTTGTATAGCACAAGGTTAGTTTATTTTATGTCTTGTAAAGGACTCTGTTAGTTTATTTTATTTCTTGTATAGAACAAGGTTAGTTTATTTTATGTCTTGTACAGCACACCGTTAGTTTACTTTTTGTCTTGTACATCACAATGTTAGTTTATTTTATGTCTTGTATAGCATAATGTTAGTATATTGTTTGTCTTGTATAGCATGATGTTAAATTATTTGTTATCTTGTATAGCACACTGTTCGTTTATTTTATGTCTTGTATAGCATGATTTTACTTTAATTTATGTCTTGTATAGCACTCTGTTAGTTAAATTTATGTCTTGTATAGCCCAATGTATTTTATGTATTGTATAGCATGATGTTAGTTTATTTTATGTCTGGTATAGCATGATGTTAGTTTATTTTGTGTCTTGTATAGCACTGTGTTAGTTTATTTTATGTCTTGTATAGCATAATGTTAGTTTATTTTATGTCTTTTATAGTATGATCTTAGTTTATTTTATGTCTTGCATAGCTTTCTGTTAGTTTATTTTCTGTCTTGTATAGCACAAGGTTAGTTTATTTTATGTCTTTTATAGCACTCTGCGATACAGGGAAAAGACAAAGATTATGAGAACAAATGAAAAAATGTTAACAAGGTTAAACTTGAAGAAACACCACTAAAAGATGTAGAATCGTACACATATCTTGGAAGTAATATAGACAAAGTTGGAGGGACAGACAGTGAAATCAAAATAAGAATACAAAAAGCAAGAGGTGCTTTCATTGCATTAGTAAACATATGGAGAACAAGAGAAATCAAGTCCAACACGAAAATAAGAATCTTCAACTCAAATGTGAAGTCAGTCCTATTGTATGGCTCTAAGACACGGAGAACAGCAAAAACAACAACCCAAAACCTACAGACTTTTATAAACGGGTGCTTGCGTAGAATAGAAGGACTGAAATGGTATGACAAAGTCACAAATGTGGAATTGATGACAAGAACCAGACAAGTTCCAGTGGAACAAGAGTTGAGAAGAAGACGCTGGCGATGGATAGGACACACATTGAGGAAACCTGTTAATAGCATTACAAGGCAGCCCTTGTTCTGGAATCCACAGGGAAAGAGAGGCAGAGGTAGACCAAAATACACATGGAGAAGAGAACTGGAAACAGAGGTGAAAACAAGGAATTAACTTGAGCCGATGGCACAGGACATGAAGACTTGGCATGTGTTTGTTGAAGGCCTATGCTCCTTGGGGAGCTAAAGGATATTGATTGATAGCACACAGCTAGTTTATTTTATGTCTTGTATAGCACACTGTTAGTATATTTTATGTCTTGTATAGCAAGATGTTAGTTTACTTCATGTCTAGTATAGCAAGATGTTAGTTTATTTTATGTCTTGCATAGCACACTGTTAGTATTTTTTATGTTTTGTATAGCATGATGTTAGTTTATTTTATGTCTTGTAAAGCAGGATGTTAGTTTATTTTATGTCTTGTATAGCACACTGTTAGTTTATTTTATGTCATTTTTTAGTATGATGTTAGTTTATTTTATGTCTTGTAGAGTATGATGTTATCTTATTTTATGTCTTGCATAGCGCAATGTGAATTAAGTTATGTCTTGTATAGCATGATGTTAGTTTATTGTATGTCTGGTATAGCGTGATGTTAGTTTATTTTATTTCTTGTTTAGTATACTGTTAGTTTATTTTATATTGTGAAAACAGACCTTGCAGATATTACTCTCAATGGACAGAAAATTGAAAAGCAAGAAAAGTTGAAATACCTTGGAGAAACATTCGATCGCGGGCTATTATATAATACCATATTGATCAGATCATTCAGAAATGCTGGAAAGATATGTGTCGTGACTGTATACTGGTGAAATTACAACAGTAGTTGTCATTGGGGATGGCTTATGGAATATTATCAAGAAGGTCTCGAGAAATTGGCTCGTTAAGAAAGAAAGAGACTTATTCGAGATAAGGACAAGAAGAAGAGAATGCGAACGCTCTCCACTAGATAGTGTGTTGTAATAAATTATGGAAAGTGTTCTATTTCCCCAGGTGCAGATATCAATTTTCGATCAACCGAGTCATCAAGTCCAACTAAGAATTTACATTTACATGTATTTATAGAAGTACATTTATTTTTGAAAACATTTAGGAAAAAGCAAAATTAAAATGAATAAAGTTGATTTAACAAATAAAAGAAAGTTCAACAAGGTGGTATTTTTTAGGGGGAAATATAAATGTATTCATCGGGATTATTTTAAATATGATGAGGTTTAAGGAGGCCATTCACGGTTCTTACGTGCACGTAACTGTCCAGGTGGCGACAATGGGTTGTCATTGTAGTTTGATGTAGTTGATGCTGGTTCTCAGTGAAGTCTTGACTGTTCCTTCTCATGTCAGGAGTCGAATTTCTTTTTGGATCAAGTTCGTTGCACGCGTAAATCTCACAGATGTCGCCGCATCAAATTCTGCCCTAAGATCTCAATAAAGAAAGTGCCCCCAACCTCATCTAAATGAGGGATCTTACCTATATCCAAATGTTTAACACCGACAGAACGAGTGATACATTTACGAACTAGGTAATGATCAACATGGCTGTGCAGTTTATTAGTTAAATATACAAGGGGATTGACACAAGTCTTGGGCCTGACCATGAAGTAGTCACAGGAGGAAGATGAAACTTGGCACATTTAAAGTTCATCATATTTGCACTGAATGTGTGAAGTATGTGTTTGTTTCTTCAATGGGTTTTTCCGCTACGGTGCACGGCGCAATGTACCCTATTGACCGGATCTGCTGCTCCAAAGATTTGACAAAACAATGGAAAAGAAGGAGGCCAGAGCTGTGATAAAATTTCTGATGTTTCAGGGAAAAACACCTACAGAAATACACAGGGAGATGGAACCAGTGTTTCGTGATTCTTGTCCTTCATATGCTTCGGTAAAAAAACTGGTGTCAACAGTTTAAGTGCGGCCGCTCAAATGTTGCTGATCTGCCAAGATCTGGTAGACCAGCCTTAGAGTGCAACGATGAAAATGCAACAAGAGTGAAGAAAATCATTGACCAGGATCGAAAAATGACAATTATGGTGATAGCTAGTAGAGTAAAACTAAATGAAAGAACAGTTTATAGAATTTTACACAACAGACTGAGCATGGGAAAAGTGTGTGCACGCTGGGTTCCGCAACTGTTGACACGTGAACAGAAGCAAACGAGGGTAAATTGCTGTCAACAGTTGCTCAAAAAGTGTCAGTCAAAAAATATTTTGGAGACCATGGTGACAGTAGATAAGACTTGGGTACACCATTATGACCCCGAATCCAAAATTGCCAGAATGCAATGGAAAACCCCGGGCTCCCCAACACCTGTCAAGCCGAGGGCGTAGAAATCTGCAGCAAAAGTGATGCTGACTGTTTTTTGGGACGGCAAAGGTGTCCTTTTGAAAGATTATCTGCCTCGGGGCAACATAGTTAATGGACAATACTATGCAGATCTTCTCACAAAACTAAGAAAGGTTGTGACCAGGAAACAAGGGATAACGCGCACTCAAAATCTTCCTTTGCTTCAAGACAACGCGCCCTCTCACAAAGCACGGCTTGTGCAGCTAGCAGCCAATGATTTGAATATTGAAATTCTTCCACACCCACCATATTCTCCAGATTTGGCTCCATCAGACTTTTTTCTATTCCCAAATCTTAAAAAACAGCTAAAAGGAAATCATTTTGACAGCAATGAAGAGGTTATACTGGCAAGTGATAACTGGTTTCGTTTGAAAAATAGGGTGTTCTACTCCCAAGGTCTTTTCAAGGTCAAGCAGAGATGGCAGAAGTGTGTCAATTCAGGCGTTGGCTATATTGAAAAGGAATAAACACTATACAAAATTTGAGCTCTCTGTGACATGTCCTTCATGGTCAGGCCCAAGACTTATGTCAATCCCCTTGTATACACATATAGGGTTAGTAGAAAATAAAACGTCATGATAGTGAAAGACTATTCACACACACAGATGAGATGTAAATAATGTAGTTAGTTAAATATGATAGTGAACCTATCTGAATAGTGAAATGATGATGTGATTTATTAAGTGTTACCACACTGTTGTCAAATCTACACTGTCTATGTGTCTTTCACTTTTTTCCACTGTATAATTATAGACAGGTATGCATAGACTGTCCAATGTAGGTGAGCTTGATATGTGTATATAGAATCTTGTGAGCACTTGATAAACAATTGAATAAAATACTGCGCAAGCAACGTTTACAAAAGCGGGTGTAGAAATCTTCCTTGTAATTTAGAAGTGTAGGATGTCTGTTACCGTCTATTTTCATTGAAGACCAGTTGGTTATTATTCGTTGACTGTCGTTTTGTCATATAAAATTCTTTACAGTATTCTTGACAGTATTCTTCCAAGTTCGTTAGTATCTTATTCCCTTTTAAGTGATCGTGCTTGATGGTGAATCGCGAATGGTGGGGTGAACTTCGAATTCAACAGTAATAGACTCCACAACGCTCCTTATGTATGGGTCCATAGATACGTACATAATTTAATAAACGAGACATTCATCAATTGACAATTGCATAAGTAAAATACATCAGCTCCGTGCAGTTATTCTAGTCTTCTTCAAATAAATCCTTTAACGTCAAAATGTCCTGTGGTTTACACGCGATTTCCGTATGTTGGTAAATCCGGTAACGAACCACTATACTTCTGGCGAATACTAATGATTCTGACAAATCATAACATAAATACCTGCAGTTCCTCATCTAAGGAAATTCATACAACCAAATTGGAATGCTTCGCTCTTGCATCCATAATACGAGATAATTGACCCTACCGTTTATCTCCATGAAGAAACTACTGCACCATATAATACCAAACAGGAGCTATTAACAATGCGCCTATCTCGGACGCCTTCATGGTCTGAAGCCTCAATGTAATATGTTGTCAAGTGGTGCCTTAACAACTCACCGCGTCATACTTTATCCTCGACAACTCTATCAATTTGCGTTCATCACCGTGAAGCGCGAAAACCTCTAAACTTTATAGAATACCCCTAAGTTAATGTGAATTATAAAAATGCACACTATAGAAGTGGCTAACATCATTACACGAGTCGTAACAATGTCCTATATTGGGAATTCTGCTATCCGGACATGCTTTGCTAGCTTCTTTCCGGTCAGACGCCAAACACGTAAAATGTAGACTCGAACTTCTTCTGGATTGAAGACACACAATAGTGGCGTTATAATTGTCACATCTAATATCAATTTTCTTTTATCTTATTCCTCACTGCTGATTTCTCGGTTTTAATTCTCTGGTAAAGAGGTATAACATAAGGCGCACATGATAAGTGTTAAATATTTTGCGCATGAAAGTGTGTGCTCATGTATTCTGTAAAGATGATCTAACAATCTAGATGAAGGTGAAATGTACAATTATGAATTACTTAATATTATCCTAGAGGAAAAATCTTTGCTTTAATTAATCATTTACGAATAGAAATAATAAAAAAAACCAGCATTTTGCACCAATAGCTATGAAGCTAAGCGCAAAAATAAATTTTAACTAATGAAGAAGGAAAATTATTTATAGTTTGAATAAGATTTACTAACCACCTTTTCCTTTCGCAAATTCTTTAAGAACACTGTACAATTAAACTCCACAGATATGAATCCTATAGCCACTCAGGAATGAAACATTAGAACAGGCTGTACTTTGGAGAAAACTTCTAGCTCCGTGTATGTTGAAAACTCCGTACTGACTTCATCGGACGTCTCGTTATATTTCTGGATTGCTAATGTGTCAGAAGTCGGGGCCTGTGTCGTATGACTCCGCACCATAATCAAAAAGCTAAGCGTCCTACTTTTCCAGTGACATTGGCATGCTCTCGTGCTCTTTCAGTGCATGTCACTGGCTAAAAGTGGGTGAGCTCTCTATAGCATGTTACGCAATTGCCTCGTTAAATGTTTGAAGACAGGAAAAGTGGGACACATGTATACAAGCCCGATAAAAATGAATGCAGTAGTATTTTTTTGTTGTATCTAGGGCAGCCAATCAGAAACTGGGTTTCCCACGGACAGATCGGAAAAAAGCTTCGACGATAGTATATGGAAGAATAAAATCGTACGAGACATAGTTAGAATTAGAGATCGGGAAGGAGAACGAAATGACAGACAAGGATGAGAATGGTCTCTTTTTGACATGGATATCTTCATTTATGTGTAGGTACAAGGACATTTGGAGGGAGTAAGTAGTTGTGAAGAATTTTGCAAGAAAAATTGTCCGTGCATTGAGAAATTCTGTGTTTTTCCTATTCATAATTCAAGACAAAATCATTAACACGACCGATATAGGAAAACAACATATGGATGGAAAGGTAAACTTACCGAGAATAGGAGAATATTGTTCACAAGGTTTAACTACAACTTGTGCGATGCACGAGACCGAGGTTTGAACCACGTATAGCACAAATCGCATCGAAAGTGGACATTTTAGGAAAGTAAATCGGAGTTATGGATCTTGGCTTCCGAGACGCCCGATCTCAGCCAATATAAGAAGAGCGCAAATTGTTCAAAATCACTTGTACAACGAGAGACAGAAGGACGATGGCTGGAGAGAAAGACGCGTGTAAAGGCTAATATCTTATTATTTGAAGCCGGGCAGTTGTATTACTCCACAAAGCCAGTCTTTACTGATCTTAATTAGAACCTGCGAGGGTATGTAAAGTTACTTTGTAGATTAATACAGTAATTACAACTTTTATTTCCGGATTTGTTTAATCTATATGTTATGAACGTATCATGCATATTAATTGGTTACTTGGTATGCTTGTTGAAGGCTGGATCCTGATATATACCACCGTGACTGAGTCCTTATCAGGGCTAGCACAGTCATTTTCAGGACTAATAACAGTTCTTTTCAGGACTACCAACAGTCCTTATCAGGACTTATCCACTCTGTCTTCAAGTTATAGCACTTTTTAGAGCTGACGTGTCAGGCAGGGATATACTGAGACATCATACCATGTATGTGGGTCATTGTAACATGCGGGATTACTCGTCACTACTGTAGCAGTCATGTCTGTTCTGTAACATTGATGAAATATGATGGATGGTAGTGGCCACCAATGTAGAGGTGTAAATCGTGCTGGCTATCACTGCTGCTGTATAAGGGCTACCACTGTAGCAAATGGTACTGCCGTATTCTGGTGTATGTTTAATGACCTCAGCCAACGTTGGATGTCATCAGTAAAGATGTACATGTGCTATACCATGTGTGCTGATGATGGCAAATTAGTAGGTCGGGCTTATACAGATGGCCGACAAAAGCTGTGTGGGTGAGTAGATATCAATGCGTGCGAATGCGTGTAGTTCAAGAAAGTTAATGACAATCACACACACCAAAATATGCACATATCATAAACAGGAAATATTGGAACTGCAAGTGACATTGATCACAGTTTTAATACGCCACAATAACGAATGTTCACATCACCAAAAATACACTGTCACAAGCATAGTTCATAGCACGCGTCATGAAAGTAACGACAAATCAATATCCGTATAAAGTATGAATGGCGCATATATGTACCAGCCTTTCCCTGGCTCTGCAGTACTATAAATAATCTCTTTGACTTCTCCAATAATCAGCAAATAAGCCGCATAAGTGTCGGGTTTCCATATAATATTCTCTGTGTTTCCTCTGACAAACAAGTCATATAATTCTTTGCCAACACAAGCCGCATAAGTGTCGAGCTTCCATATAATATTCTCTGTGTTTCCTCTGACCAATAAATCATGTAAATCTCTGGCAAGATAACAATATCCATATACTCATAAACTCTCCTCCGCACCAGGAGAAAGTCACCTCAATTTCAGCCAACCATCTTGGGCTGGTAGCATCATAATACAAAGTGCTTGGCTACAACAAATAGTTTAAAGGGTATTTTTACCTTCACTGACATCCAAGAATAAAATACCACTAACGTACGCCATCCTTGGCTCTCGGAAATATGTCAGATTATAACAGGGGAAAAATCTCAATGTTTTTATCCCACAGAGGACTTCGTTCCCCTTTTACACAGTCAGAGAAACATGGCTGACCTCCCTGGTCAAGCGCCCAGAGCGAACTGTCACGAGATACAGTTCCCCGGACCCACCAAATCCTTCACGCATGCGCGAATAATCGCGTGACGTGAGTTTAGCTCACACGAGCTAACGTTCTCGAAAACTGTTCAAGAAAATTCTTCGAACAGAAAATCTTAAATGATCAAATGGCAAGTCAAGCGAGATAACAACTAAATCAGACCTGTCTCAAAAAGTATTATAACCTGTTAACTCCCTTAGACCACAGTATAAAAAGGTTTACATCGAAAGCTTAAAACAAACTGACTTTAACAGTCATATTATTTGTATTATTTGATTTTAGAAAATGGTCTACAGTTAGACATCTGTCATGTCTCAGTATAGCTTATCATGACTGATCCATATATCATGCATATCCACGCATACATCTGAAAACAAATTCATCTCACCTACACTAGGGATGTGGTAAGTATTATCCAAAATAGCCACATATAATACAATTATCTGCAGGTTTATACTTTTCACTCAGTCAGAGGCCAGTGATCAAGAATTGTTCAAGATCAAGGCTATTCGCCCCAGCAGTGTCTGGATGGTTAGAAGCCCGACCTGTCTGAAAAGCTGTACCTGTCACATAAACACTTCGTATAACAGAGAAGTTACATATGACAATTGTGCACGCTGCTGTGAGAACAGTCAAAATTGTTTAGTGATGGAAAAAGAACCATGATAGCTTAACTGAGACGTTGTTACAGTGAATAAATCAGGAGGAATTCAAATATCTTAGTTGGAAGAGTCTACAAAGACATTTTTTTTAAAATATTAACTTGTTAACGGTTAATTGATTGCAGTCTACAAGGACATTTTTTAAAATATTAACTTGTTAACGGTTAATTGATTCCAGTCTACAAGGACATTTTTAATATTAACGTGTTAAATGCTAATTGGTTACCCAAGTTGGTTTTGTAAATATAAATCTTCATCTATTTCATACACAGTCACACACACTCATCACACATAGATAGATGTAAATAAAGAGGAATATAATTGTATGTCAATAGCTTTATTCATTCCATATTGTTGAATTTGAGTTTTGTTGAATTGCATTCATTTCACAGATAGTTACACAACGAAGGTAGCGCAGTAAGGTCTGATTGTTCTTGGAATACTATTTAACCACATACTTTCACAGCCGTGACTATCTAGTGATACCAGTGTACCTCTCTGTCACTGAGACCTCACACATTCTGGAGAGAATTCTGATTCTACTCTAGTACTATCATCACACTTATAAAACCTTCCGCCAGACTCTCCCAACTAACTCTTTACTCCATGCTGCATGTTAATTTTGCAAGAAAAAACCGTGGGGAAATAAATCAAATGCGTGTAAAGTTACACTTAGGAACAAGCCATGATTAAAAAACAACTTTAACAATGATGAACGAGCAAAATGAGAGAGAAAATAAAGTAACAAAGATGTTGGAACAGATACAGAGGAATAAGGATAGGCGTCTAATGACAGTCTGGCAGCCGTGAAAATAATGGCCGCAGCGCATCTGGAACAGAGATTACTATTTCTTCTTTATCAACAGCTAGTCATATCGGTCATTGAGTATGGGCTGGGAATACTCACGCTGTCAGTAACACAATGTGAATGACTAGAACGCATTCAAAATTAACGGGTCCGTATAGTCTTGGGCTGTACGCCCAACATTGGCTATGTTACTGCCAAGATATGTGCAAGATTTTACATCTCGTAGTGCTGTGTTCTAAAGTTTGACCTTGTTATCATCATAAATATAACGAACAAAAGAAATATTGAGAAGGCAATTAAACATTGATATGAAAAGGGAGAAAAAAAAAATAACACTGTGAAAGGAAATTATACATTGACATAAAAAGAGAGGCAAAAACACATAGGGAAGGAAATTAGACATTGATATTAAAAGAGAGACTAACATACACACGTAGAAACAAAATCAGACATTGATGTGAAAAGGGAGACCAAAAAACACATCGAGAATGAAATTAGACATTGACACGAAAAGGGAGACCAAAACATACGGTGAAGGAAATTAGACATTGACACGAAAATGGAGAAAATAAAAAAGAAACCCTCGGAAAAGGAAATTAGACATTGACTTGAAAAGGGAGACAAAAAAAAAAAAAAACACTGTAGAAGGAAATTAAACATAAACGATAGAAAGACCTTAAACGAACAGCACCGTACAATAAGGCTTGGCATGTGTTTGCTGAAGGCGTGCTTTCAATGAAAAGCTGGATTGTAATGAAATAATGAAAATAAATATATTGCTTTGACATTTCGTGACTTTTACTTATAAGAAATTTAAACAACTGAAAGCGTTAATGGAGTTCTTGAACATGCATTTCTTCGTAAGTAGCATTTTATATTGAAGGTTTTCACAGTACATTCAAACTAGAATCCATTTACAGCTTCGTAGGATTACATCCGTGATGCAATTGAAAGCAACGTGTTAATTGTAAATTACAAAACGCACCGCCGCACACAGCTAAATCCCGTTGCGTGACAATATGGAATTAAGATTACAAGAAGTGGGTTAAACATTTCTAGAATAACACATAATACACTTTCTGCTCCATGTCGTAGTTCTGGAGTCAGTTATTTGAAAATGATTCTGGGGAATGTTCAGCCTGAAAGCTCACGTTATTGTTGACCAGTTGTAGCATTGCTAATAGATTAATTTCTAAATGGAAGGGCTACTACAGACTTTCTTGTTTTTTGTTTATGTGTGTGTGTGTGCGTATTGTTTTTTTTTTTTTTAAATACTAGTATATTTTTTCATTATATTTTCAGTTAACAAGATTAAATCAGTGGAATATGTTTTATTTACAACGAAAAATAGCCCGTTCAATCTCTGATGGGTTATAATTAGGAGATAGCTTTAATATGTACAAAGGCACTCATTGGTTTTTGGATTAACTGCAGTTTCAACCTGTGTGACCGCTAAACCTATGCTGGAATAAATGTAACCGGCCCACTGTTACAGATACACTGACATAAAGCCGCAAGTATCAAGGAAATACATTTTACAGTTACAGCGGCCTTATAATATGCGGATAGTCTTGAGTATGTACGATATTTGTAGAAGTGAAGATGTATTTTTTATGACTCATATATATGTGGTAGCACACGTATATCTAGTTTAATAATGAACCTTTGTAACCAAAGCATTCTCTCCATTTCTTCTTTGTCCTTTTAATAATGTTACACCTATTTTTGTGCACCTTAGTGTTTTCATTATTTTGAAACGCTGCGGTGTTCAACTAGAGTGTCGCGGGAACAGATGTTGTGAACTGAGTTTATGGTGTGTGTTATGATTGTGAGCGTGATTTGGGTAAGTTCGTGGGAATCATGCAGGTCGCGAATGGCCCGGGTGGGGGGGGGGGGGGGGGGGGGGGGGGGGTAAAGAGAGGGGGGGGGGGGGGGGGTGTTTGGGGATGTTTAGCGGTCAGTGGACTTGTGAGAAGTGTATCCAGCCGGTATGGCTGTGTTGGATGTGTTTTTTTCCTGATATTCTATGTCCGCCAGTGTGTATGCATTCAAGGAAAGTGTTTATTCATATGTACACCAGATATTTATTATGTGCCAGGAAGTAATTTAACGATGTGTACGAGTAAGGAATAGATATTCACATAGCGGACCAGTAACAGACAGATTGTACGGAGAGGGACGAAAATACTGTTACCACTGCGTATTCCACATACTTGAACGTTGATGGCCCTATGTGGGTGGGCTTTGAAATTTAGGTGATCATGAATTGTTTATCGTGAATGGAGTACATATTGGATGTAGTTGTCAATAAATTATATAACTGTCAGCAATGTTCATCTAACATTATTTCGACCTGGGTTTGTGTGTAGTTCCATTGATAGATGAAGTAACATTTCCCCTAGAGATATTGCTTGACCACTTTTCTACCCGCTCCACAAAATATAAACATAAGGGAACACCACAATAATCAACCATTGTAACCAAAGCATTCTCTTTATTTCTTCTTTGTCCTTTTAAAGCTTTTTAATTTTCTTCTTCGTCAATTGTCGGACTTCTCTCTATTTCGTTTACCTTGAGGAGGTTCCAGAATGCGCACTACCTTGCAATGCTATTAGCTGGTTTATCTCAATACTTGCCCTGTCATATAAAAATGTCTTTTCCTCGTTCCTATTTGTAATATTCTATTACCGTCTGTTTCTCAGACCTTATCACTGCTGTCGCCAACATTTATTTGCGACTCTCATTTGCTGCGTTTATTCTCATAATCTTTGTTCTTTCATTATTAAGTCCCTCAGATCCAGCGGCTGTGTTAAGAACTGCTGGTACATTGTCACAGAATGGATTGGGGCGACCCCTTCTACATCCTAATCTCTGTTTCACTACGGCAGTAATCGGTACATTTGTGGTACGGATTTTTTTGCGTGCTTTCAATTGACGCACTTTCTTTCTTTCTCTGCTATGTGTAGCAAATATTTTGTATCTACATTCTTTCGCTACTTTCAGTATATTGTGTCTTGCCTGTTTATCTGACACTCCTGGTGGATGACAATACTTAACATTTGCAGGAACGGCTGAGAGAACATTATCGACAACCAAACTGGTTAATCGCAGGCGCCGCCGATACCAGTACACAGATTAACTCGTACATCGCCCACTGCAATCTGCTTAATCACTGGAAAGGCAAGGGTGCGTCTCCGCCAAGGTTGTAAAGAGACGGATTGTGTGTGTGCTCAAGCAACAGATAAGACATTACTTTAGCGAAAGCATTGTATGCCCGGGGCAAAGCAATGCACTGGGCCCCTACCAGCCTTACCCACCCACGGGAATAAAAATGATGTCTTATGAACAATATGGCAGCATCCCAGCATGGGGCCCCTAGAATCGTGGGGCCCTGGGCACTGCCCAGTGTGCCCATGCCTTAGGACGGCACTGAGCAACAGTAATAAATTGTTACATCTGACACACGTTGTCGTATGAGGTTAACGACGTGTTTGTGAGTAGGAAACAGGGCAATCGGATGTTTACAGCCCATTTTCAGAAAAGTAATGTTTGAAATTGTGCACTAGATGAGTCATGCAAAATATTCAAATCAGATTTGTTGATCATCTGAGCTTCATAACTACGAATGCGCGGGAAGGCAGTGAATATAACCTGCCGCTTCAGTCAGTCAATACTACTGTGAAGATCGCATGCCTAGACACCAAACCTTGCCAGCGAGAAGATTAGAATTCAGAATTCCATTTTATCAGACCGGACAACTTCTTTTGAGTATTTATCAGGACACAAAAACAGCCTAGGAAATCTCTATCATTTTAATAAGGAAAGCCGCTGTCTGAGGAAACTGAAGGAAACACACAAAGTTAGAGAGGGAACTTATTAAATTAATGAGACAAGTGTAAGAGGCCGATTCAAGTCTCTTTTATTCATCTGGGCAACACGGCTGTGAGCCAGGATTGGCGTAAGTTGTGATTTTACTGAAAACATATTCAATTTATATTGTTGTCGTGTGGTGCGTATTGGGGCAACTACGACAGTAGTTTTTGCCAGGAATAGCCTATGAGATATTAGGTAGAAGTTCTCTAGAATTTGGCTTGTTAAGAAATAATAAAGACCTATTCGAGATAGGGACAAGAAGACGGGAATGCGAATGCTTTCCCCTGGACAGTGTTTTCTAATTAATTATGGAAAGAGTTCTGTTTCCCCACGACCTTAGCTTCTGCCCTTAGATCCTGTAAAAGAAAAGCCCCCAACTTTATCTGAGTAGAGAAATGTTCCTATATGTGAATATGTAACACCGACAGCACGAGTGATACATTAACAAACTAGATAATGATCAAACGATCGTTGGATTTATTAATGAAATATCCACTCATATAGGGTTAGTAATGGTTAGAACGTGATGATGGTGAAAGACGATTCACACAAAACACACAGATGAGATATTAAAATTGCAGGTAATTAAGTAGTAGTTAATTAAGAATGAACTGGTGTAAAGCGAAATGATGATGACGTGATATAATACGTGTTACCAGAATGGTGAGTAATCTACACAGTCCATGTGTCTCTAAATTATTCTCATGGATACGATGATTCACATTTATGCATAAAATGTCCCAAGTTGTCTTACGTTATGTCGAGTGGGGTATCTCTAAGTCGAGGACGTTCTGATGAAAACTGTTGTCGGAATGAGAACGTTGACGAGAGATATATATAGTCCTTCACTGTATGAGTATATCTCTGTAGTGTTGATCAACAGTTAGTAGCTGTCATATGAACAAAAGGTCTGTTGTCTAATCTCCCGAGGGTACTGGTCAGGCTGGATATCTTCACAAAATGTTAGTGATATGTAGACTCATAATCTTGCGTATGTAGTCGTGATTCATAAAATATACTTTAGAGTATGCTTCATAGAATGCGCTTAAGAGAGTGTGTTGCACTTGGTATAAATATGAGATTCCACTTTTGCGATCTGTTGCTTGACTTCAGATAATAATGATCTTTCGAGTGATTTGAATTTGTGATGACTCTGTATTGAACTTGTGAGCCAGCAGTATATGGGTGACGAAAAATGCTGCGTCCACCTTCTGACGTGTGGGTGAGACAATATTCCTTTTTAATTGCGGAATGAAAGATGTCCTATGGTGAATTCTGCTAGCCAAATGTCCGTTTTTGATAACTTATTTCTGGTTAGACGTCAGACACGTTGCGTGTAGTCTCAGACTTCTGATGAACTGAAGACACACAAAAGTCTTCGTAAGTTTTTCACAATTATCATCACTGGTTGACTTTCATTCATACTACTGCTCATTATTGATCTCTCTCTGAGTTTGATTCTAATGATGTTACAAATCTTGTACATGAGAGAATGTGATGATGATGAAGGTGAAGTATGAACTATTAATTACCTCCTATCATCCTATCATCTTCTAGGAAAATCTTCTGATTTTATTCATCAGTTATGAAAAGAATTAATTGAAACGCTGTCTTTCGCACATTTAGCTGTGAGGTTAAAATAAACAAAGAATAAGAAAATGTATTAATAGTCTGTATAAGATCTACTAACCTCCTTTTCCCTTCGCTAAATCCTTTACGAACACAACTGCACCACAGAACTGAATTATTATCCACTCTGAACAAAACACGTGTACTTAGGCTAGGCGTTTTAGGGATTTCTCTACCTCACAATGTAAAAACTGGACTCCTCTCTCTAGCGAGCTACGCGGTATTATATCAGAAGTCCAATGTGGGTTTCTTAGATCCGTGACGTACAGCTCTGCCCATACAACCAATCCTTAATAGCCCCTCTGGTCACTCATTCACAGGATCTCTCTTGCCCCCTGTCAGTCCAAACGTGGGTGTGGTAATTCGCGACAAACTTTTGTTGTCTAGCTTGTTTGACAAAAAGGTAGTGAGATAATTGGCTAGACAATGCAAAAGTTTTCTTCTTCTTCTTCCATCCTTAGCCACCGACCGTCAAAGCAGTCAGTGGCCATTACGCCTAGTGGCGTCTTAGGGCAACAGCAGATAGGTTTTCTTTGCCATTGTTTCCCATCACGTCTAATGGCGTCTTTAGGGTAACGGCAAATCAATCCATTTGCTGTTGTTTCCGTAATCGAAGTGACTGGCAAACGGGTGATCAGCCCGTTAATGCAAAAGTGCTGTCACATTATTCTATAGTTGTTTATTGTTCCATGTGTTGGCGGCACTCTTTGTTACCTCCGCCCATTGTCGCCAGCATGTTAACATGTCCTCTTTGTGGCGCCGCCTATTGATTTACATGCCGGTTGGTTTAATCAGCATGAGACGTTTTCACCTGGCCAATCTGGGCGTTCAATGGGGTGACCCGTCGCTAGCAACAAATATAACAACAGTCCACATAAATTGTATAATGCCCAGATGTCTGATTTGGATGACCATATGTGTTTTCACCATATTTATCACGATGCAATGTGGACTTCAAACGATGATGTTAGGTATGGGGACTCAATCAAAAGACTTTATTTTACCACCGATGAAAGAACAAATGCGGTTCTGTAGATACCAGTCGCGAGTAATCACAACGATGAAATAGGAAATGTGGGATAGCAAATGTGGGATGAAAGAGCACAAATGTGGGAGAAAATACAATACGAGAGATGTACGAAAAGATAGAGCTATAAGGCCTTTGCGCTCGTTTATCACAACTGATTGTGAACACTTTTCAATCAGTGGAAATGTAAATGTAAACATATTCTATCTGTACTATTAACCTTTTTATTTAAATGTAAAGTAACTATTAAAGCTATTCAATTTAAATGTAAAGAAAGTTTTATCCAGAGGGATTAAATTTAATTCTCATCGAGGGTAAATTCTGAGTTAAATGGGATGGTGGAATGGGAAGATAGGGATCCATAACGATGGGGTTGGAAAACGCAGTACTCAGAAGAGCGTTTCGTTTCTATTCTTTTACCATAGTTATTGTTGGTACCAGCAGAAAATACCATCTTTGTAACAAGAAGGGAACAGTGGCCTGAGCTTTATGACGAAGGACCAACTTTGTAGACTATTCTTGACATTTCTGGGAAACGAGCTACACCCGACAACCTTGACCAGCGACGAGTGTGAGCAGTTTATAAAGAACCAACCCATCAAAAGGAGCAGAACCGTCATTGGCAGCTAAGTTCAATATATGCTGCCACTTGAACTTATTGTAAAAAAACAGTTACCTCCTATCACGACCATGATGATAACTTTTCTTGATCCATAACTATTCAATTATTTTCAAACTGTTAAAACTTAAGTGATTATTAAATTTTGTTATGTGTAATTTTACAAATTTAACTTCGATTTAATCATTTTAAAGTTACTGCATGTTTGTCTTAGTCAATTTACTACATACACTCTAACCTGAGCTATACCAGAATAATAATAATTCCCCTGAGTTAATCATAGTTGGGGGCTTAAACAAGCTAACATAAACCATTGCTTAATCCTTCACAAAGGTTGTCGGCAGATTCTAGAATTAACGTGCTGAGCCAAACGCCGCATTGTTTTCTCTTATCTGAATATCTCGTGAATACTCCTTTGTGGTAGAAGCGTCATTAACCTTCTATCTACATATCTGCCAAGAGTAATCTTGTGCGAAGGTAGACACATTTGAAGACCATATTTGATACTTGTTACGAGTCGCATTGTTGGGCTATATTTTATTGTTGAAGTAGAGAAGTTCTTCACATATTTATTTATATTGATTCACACAGTCATACACAGAATACAGACCAAGTACAGATAGGGGTAGATCCATTCAGTTCCCGCCCAAACACCGTAAACTTCATAACATGAATGACAGTCCGAAAGCCAGGTTGGACGATTCACATAATGATTTAATACACATTTTTGCAGCTCCAAATATATCTTTATAATCTGCACATCAAACTATGGCAGTACCTAGATAGTCTCTAGTGTCTCTGTACAGTCTTGTACTGGAACGACGTCAAAGATATTCCCACACAGTTTTTATTATGTTAATGCAACTCACGTGCTTCACAGAATCATCTTCATTTTTTTTCATGCAATTAACTAGTCTTACCACACTGAGGTATATGAGAAGGCTAGTGATGAAACAATATAATGAAGATCCAGTAAAATTACACAATACTCAGGAGCATAAAATACATGCGTCCAACGCCTTCAAAATACACACAGCGAATCCCCCAAACCAAGGGACGCTTTAGCTAGCAGACTGCAAAACTGGCGTTTGCACCTTAGGCCACCAAAAGTAATGATGTCACTTCCTGAAACCAAGGCAACGGTCTCATAAACAAATCAACGATATGTCGAACTGAATTGATATCGACATACATGTTATGAACATTACTCATAACATTTACTCCCCCCCCCCCCTCCGTTAAATAATGGAAACGGAGTTTGCATTATTTACGTGGTGTGAGTTCAAAACACCACTGGAGTGAAAAAATGGTGTCATCAAATTTCACTGCTGGTATGAAATAGTATAGCACCCAGGTTTGTGCTCCATAGTAGGCAAATAAACACTCAAGGTGTGGAAATTAGTAACAAAATTACTAACACCATCGACTACAAAGGATACAAATCATTTAACAACAGTGTGAGGTAACCATAGCAATATCAGCCAACATGTCAAAAAAATGCTTATATCAGCCCATGCACCATCACACCGCACACCATCCAAAACATCTAACTGTCCCGTCAGACAACATTATTCACTTAGTCTCAAAATGCAAAGCATTAAAATTAAGTCATAGAGACAACAGATGACATGAGGCAGACAAACAATTAATAATATGTATGACTGCGAAATTTTGTCAAATGAATAATCATTATGGAATCTACTTTGATGACATCGAATACAAGAGAACAATCATAGAAGGGGATTTTAACGCCCACTCCCCACTCTGGGGATACCAGGATACCAACACCTCAGGCCAGGCAGTAGAAGAGCTATGTAACACTTCCAACCTTATAGTCCTCCAAAACGAAAGATCCCCACCAACCCTCTACCATAAAGCTAGCGGAACCAGTAGCCGATCAGACTTAACACTAGTGTCTGCAGACCTCACCAACCGGTATAAATGGAGGGTATTGGAGGACATAGGAAGCGACCACCTACCCATCCTCACCACCATCTCGTAGGGTAAAACAAAAACGGAAACCAAAAGACAGCCGAAATGGAACTATGCTCGAGCAAACTGGGAACACTACAAACTCATATCAGACCAGCTCCTCACTGAAATAGACATGAACCAAGACATTAATACCTTGAACGAACAGATCTCTACAGTCATACTGCAGGCAGCCAAACAGGCAATCCCATCGTCCAACCTGGCCTTCGAACTGTCATTCTCATCATTCATCACCTTTTCAATGTCATCTTTTGTATATTCACGAATGCCAGGATTGGACGATTCACATAATGATTAAATACACATTTTTGCAGCTCCAAATATATCTTTATAATCTGCACTTCCAATTATGTCAGTAACTAGATAGTCTCTGGTGTCTCTGTACAGTCTTGTACTGGAACGATGTCAAAGACATTCCCACACAGTTTTTATTATATTAATGCAACTCGCGTGCTTCACAGAATCATCTTCATTTTCTTTCATGCAATAAACTAGTCTTATAACACTGAGGTATATGGGTTAGCTAGTGATGGAACAACATAATGAAGATCCAATAAAATTACACAACCAACACAACCGTAACAATGGGGGCCAAGCCGGGATCACTTGGTCACTAGAGACTATCTTTGAGTTTTGGCAACTGTTTGGACCACTACTGCAAAGCAGGGGAGGCAATACCGTCACTACATGTCAAACGCAGACTATACTGGTTATTTTGCATTGATTCTTTGATGTTGGTTACTCAAACCGGCTCGAACATGGATTAGATTTTTTAAATATATAAACTGAACCATGAATACTTAATATATACAGTACTGGCTCTTCGATAATGTTCAACTTATTAACATATATTTCTATCATCCCACTTTAAATCTTCGCCATTTGTCAAAGTAAAAAATCAGCTACCATCCCGCAATCTACATATTAGATCATCAAAGTTCAATGAAGATCAAAACAAATCATGATTCCAGGAAGCTGTTAAAGCGTTACAGACGAGAGAATAATTAAACTGTCGTTCAGGCATTACGAAACGCCACTGGAACCTTACTACTATTCTTAATAGTAATTTGTATGATAAAGAAGAACACTAAGAAGACGAAGAACCAGCCCGATAATAACATGCTAACACACGCTCCACGTAATGCTCTTACTTTTAATGGCAAATCAATCCAATATATTCTTGTGCATTGTGTAACTGTAGATTTGACCAGAAAATTGCTTGATGAAGAATATTATTTCAACATTGAAGCGCAGCGTCCGTTAACACTTTCTCATAGACCAGGTTTTTACCGGATAGGATGCGGAATACAAGTATTGCCATTGCTTAGGAAATCGAGCTTAACTATGTACTTTCGATAAATCTCATTGAAGTGTTAAAAATTCCGAAATTATTAAAATCTTCTCGGTAAACTAAAGGGAGCTAACATGCCAAACTGGCTTTGATTTGTTACTGGTGTGAGTGGATAAGTTTAAGCTAGATTCCCTGGAACCGATGACAGACTTAATGTGTTCCGGGATAATCGTTGTCATGCAAAGTAACTTGTGTCAGTTGTGGTTAAAGTAAAGGCTTTGATCTTTGTGTGTGTTTGTGTAGGCAGGGCCCGTGTTATAGTCCGGGGCGCCAACCCACTTTAGCATTAACGGTTTTGATGTCCTTGTTCTCGGGGGTCTCTGAAGACATAAAGATAGAATACACCATCAAGCATGTCGTAGAAGGTGACTAATATGAAGCTGTGCATGGGGTTGAGAGTCTCATTATGTAAAACGAATTGCAACAGAAATCACAGCTGTAAGATCATGTGACTGCTTGGTGCAGGCTTCCTTCAAGGGAACCAACTAAGGGTGGCTCCATCAAAGGAACATGATGATGCTGATTTTAAAATGTGTGTTGCAGTGGCGTATCCTGGTAATGCGAGCTAGGCGTGCTGCTACTTAAAATGAATATGTACGCCTACTATTTAACTTCTTCCCCTCTTAATTTAAAAACCATCCATATTCAATTACGCAACGATAGTTATTAGGGGTATATGTCAATTATCTCCGAAATACTAATTAACTTACAACTTGAAACTCACTGTCACTGTAATAATCTGCATTCCCGGCAACTAACAAAAATTAATCACAAAAAACACTGGACGGACACAGCTGATTTTTACAACTCGAGAGCTGCTAGGCCACTGCACGCATGTTCGCATTGTATTGACGTATCTGCCCATGACCCAGATTCACACAAATCAGTCTTTAGAAGTGAATCCGAAAGGTGCAGCACGCATTGTGACGGAATTACCCGAGAAACTTCGGGCGATTGCTACAACTAATAAAAACTGCACTATAAAACGCGTCTGTGAAACTGAAACCAGATATACTCGTAGATTCTATGCGGGAAAATCCGTTATCCTGATGCGTGCGGTCCGAAAGCAGAACTTAGAGGAGAAATATTTTATAGAATAATGAATTAAATTTTTATTTTCCTTCGCG